>JAWNLL010000242.1:1200000-1717557 GCA_035042425.1 Drosophila flavopinicola | reverse complement strand
AGTTGCACGTGCTTTTAGCGTGGCCAAATGTGAGCTATTCCTTTGAGTGCGCGTGTGTTTCGCATTTTGCGGCCGGCAGCAAATATTTAAATGAGCATTATAAAAAAGCGACCAGAAGCGGCCAACGGCAAAAAGAATGTTTAAAACTCAACGAGGTGAAGCACTCGAAATGCACACAAGCAGCACCAGCACCAGCAGCACCACCCACCCACCCAGCTAGAGCAAGCAGCCGCAAATATGCGAAATTAACAAGAAACTGTCAGGTTGGGCTCCTTCCTGGCCCTGATTAGCGGAGCAGACATTAAGCCAGGCTCTTTGGTCCCTGTCCGGTTAGCAACTCGACTCCCAGGTGACACACCCCTCGCTCCTGCGTCTGCTCCTGATCCGCTTGTTTTTCTTTTGCCTCGTTTGTCGACGCTTTATTTGAATTTTGTCGCCAGTTTTTGGGCGAAAATAAAGCCATTTCTACGACCTGCGGCCCACGGGGCCATTGTGGCACCTCGGCCTCATTTGCTATATGCCAAGTGACAGTGGGACAAATGTTAGCACACATACTATACATGCATAACTGTGCGAGTGTGCGAGCCTGCAGTTTATCTCATGGCCCACACACACACACACACACACCCACACACACACTTATACGCACACAGAAACTCTGAAGTGGAGCAGAAAAACTTTGGCACCGCTAGCATCATTAATCAAATGTCGAGTGCGCAGCTAGTGCCCAAGTTGCTAACACCCGCCCCCTCCTGCCACTCCCCCAGCACTCCTGCCGTCCTGCCTGTCGGGCTGCTGTCCAAATATGATAATTGAATAACTGAATAGAACAAATGCCAAAAACACAGGCAGTCAGGAATTTCAAGTCTTGCGCCTGCTAATCCAATAAACCTGCCATCAACTTGCTTGTTGTCAGTTGGGCAACGATGAGGACGAATCCGCATCGAGAGCTGACACAATGATTGCCGGAGCAATCCTCCGGCCGGATGATAGACCGTCAACTGACTGTCAGCCCGTAATGAGCATGAATGTCACGCGCATATGTGTGTGTGTGTGTTTGTGTGTGTGTGTGTGTAACTGTTGCCATTAGAAGCCATTCAGAATTGATTAAGTTTACAGTTTGAATGCTGCATCCTGCGCATGCCTTCAAATGTGCGTTTAGAACAGTTGAATGCGACAATTCACGCTGTTTGCACACCAATTAAGTTTATCTACATACATACATACATATATATGTGTGTGTGTGTGTGTGTGTGTGTGGTAATCTGAGGGTTTTAGCACTTGACACAGTTGCGACATTTATTAAACATTTCGTTGGCAAAACTGAACTGAAATCAAGCAAAATAGTTGCAAATTTTAGATGTCAGCAATTATGCTTTATTTGCAAAGAGCGCACTTGATCCTGCTCCTGGTCCTGGTCGAATTGTAGTCACTTTGCTTGTCAAATAGAATTTTAATTAAAAGTTCAGTTACGCATTGGCTGCCGTCGGAAATCACAATTAATTGGGTGCAGATGTGCCGCATGATGGATGCGCGCTCTGCTCTCTGCCCCAGCAGCCAACACCCTTCTAGCCCCACCAACCAACACCCAACCACCCCACCCATCCGCTCCATCGAGTCGCCATTAAGTGTCCTGGGCAAATGATATGCTAGTTGGACATGTGTCCAGCAATCGGATTACGCTTCCACGCTGCTGGCAAGTTGCGAAATATTTTCCGTAATTGCAAATCCCAATGGAACGCAGTTTCAAGGGGACTGACTGACTGACTGGTAATGACACTGCATTGACATATTGTTGTTAGTCGAAAGAAGACCAACAGCAACAAAATGCTCTGACAATCAATGTTGCTCTTGTTTCACAGCACAACACTGAATGATGCGCCAAATTGCGAAGTCCAAAGAACACACATGAAATATAAATGCGAAAAAAATTGCAGCTATCGCGCCCTTCGGCAGCGCGATGATTGTGAGTTCCGTTTTTCTTCACTTCACACGCTCTTTTTATACCCTGAGCCCACTCAAAATGGGTAAATGGGGTATTATGATTTGGTGCTAAAGTATGTAACAGGCATAAGGAACACTCTCCGACCATATTAAGAATATATATTCTTGATCAGTATCAACAGCCGAGTCGATCTAGCCATGTCCGTCTGTTTGTCTGTCTGTCCGTCTGTATGAACACGCAGATATCAGAGACTAGACACTTCATATTTGGAATATAAGTTCTCGTAGTCCCGGGACAGTGCAAGTTTGTTTCATTTTATCGATAACTCGTCCCGTTGCAGTTATCGATCAATTTCGACTTCAGACCAGTGTTTTTTGGACATAACTTGAAAGTTATAAGAGCTAGATGCCCCAAATTGGGCATGTATAATCATGTATACACATATTACAAATATTTCACTTTTTGGATACCACTCCCCAATCCCACCGAAAGTTGAATAACGCATATTTGAAGTTATGAAATTGCAATTTGGTTTGGTCACACATTTTCAGAAAGATCGGACAATAAACACAGAAGTTATTTAAGCTTTTACTTTCCTGATAGATTAATATGAATGTAAGGACTGGGTTCAGGGTATCTCGTAGTCGGGCACTGCCGACTAGAGCACTCTTACTTGTTGTTTTCTGTGTGTGGCACTGATTTGCATATTGCACTATGTGGCGACACAATATACGCAGTTTGATGGCAAGCATAGGGCTGTGGGCGTGGTCGTACATACATACATATAAACAGTGTGCTTGTGGGCCCGATAGGGTGATACTGTTGTTATCGGATTCAATTCGCAGCCCAAACACGCCGCCTATATGCAGGATCGTTTGACAGGCTAGTAACGATGGCCGAAGGCTGTGGTTCTGGGCAGGATAGGGTAGGAGGGGTTTTGTTCTAGGCCGCTGGCAATACAATTTGATTACCTACATTCCAACCGAACTGGCAGGTCGGCTGTTGTCGGTGTGTGTGTGTGTGTGTGTGTAGTTTATTGATCTACATTTCGTGGCTGCGCGTGGCCTGCTGCAATGTGGGCCACTTGCAGTCGAAGCGTAGTATTGATAATAAATGCAGAATCGGGTTTTTGTGGCACAGCAGAAAAATGGTGAAATTCGTGCACTTCCTGCAACGCAAGCAACAAAAGTGACAACCGAGTGCTGGCCAGCCCATCCCAATAGTGAAATCAAACGAAAAGCGCCAGTGACAAGGACAACAAACTGGACAACGCCGGCGGCAACGCAAATTGAAACCAACTGACATCCGCTTGGGCAAAAAAACAACAGCAAAACAAAAACCAAAAAAAAAATAACAAAAATAAAGTCAATAACACAAATTTGTGCAACTGGCGATCGCAAATAAGTGAGTCCATGCAACGCGGCGAAAATTGTGCAAGTCTACGAGAGCTGTGTGGCAGGTGGCAGGTGGCAGTGAGTGTGGTTGCAGCTCGGCCGAGCGAGCAGTGTCTGTAATGCCTCAAGCCGATGCCGGTTAAAGCTGCTCATAGTATATACTATAGTACTAAATAACGGAAAAGCGAAAGCTAAGCCAGCCGGCGGCAAGTGAAGCGTTCGCTCAAGCGTTCCACTCACAGGATAATGGATTATATGCAGGCAAAGTGCTTAGTGCTGTCCTTTCTGTGCGCTCTGAGTGCGGCGAGCGCGGAAGGCGAATTCATATTCCGCATCGATCCCTTGGGTAAGCAACATCTTGTTTCTGGGCAAGCAATCCAAATGAAATTATATGTTAATTAGGCCGATTATTTAGACAACAAATGATTAACTACTGCAGCGGCATTAAATGCCATTTAGTATGCTAATAAAAGTTCACAAATGCGAAACAACTCCAGCATAGGCATAACATATCGCAATTTCCTGTGTGTGTTGACTGTGCTACAAACATATAACTGTCATTTCCCCAAGGTCCTTAAATCTATTCATTTACATACAGCATGAGCACACTCCAACTGAATGTAAAAACTCAAGATACTTTTATGTATATCAGTAAAGTGTATCTCCCAGATTTCGACTGCCTTTAGCATTCTTTAGCTAGACATTAAAAAATGCTCCAACTCAAGAGTAGCTCTCCGAAGGTAATTCTATTCCGGCGCCCAGCTTCATCTTATGTACAAATGCAAATGCGGCGTCTGACAAATATTTCATAGCCCATCAGATATAAAACCAACTCTCAGTGCGAGCTCATAAATTGTATGCTCTCAATTACGCCGAGTAATGTCTGTCTAGAGATTTTCGTAGGACACCGGCTCCGGCTGACAGTTCCTCACTTGTCGCCGATGTGATGACAAACAGCTAACTTTACAACTCGACGCAGTGCCTCCAAATGTGGCACACATATGTGGCGTACATACAAACACGCCCTCTTCATGTGCGGAATATATTGTATGCGGCCTATGGACTATGATTTTGGTGGGTGTGACAACAAAGCGAAAAGCGAGTCAAATAAAGCAATATATGTGCGGATTACGTGTCCAAGGACAGCAGCCAACTGCCCAGCGAGCCTGTTTGCCGCTCAGCCATCCATCCATCCATCCATATATGACAAAACATGTTCATAAACTTTTTGTTTTTGTTTTTGTACTGTTGTATTCGCCGCTTTAAAGATGAATAAGCAGCGGACGGATGGAAAATGTGCAAAGTTTTCACAAAGTATTAAAAAAGCTCGTAAAATGTCATAAACTTTTGTTTCCTCGGGATTAGGCCGGGGTCCACTACACAACCGGAGCTGCAAACAAAGCAAGCGTCAGCGCAAATAAAAAAAGAGAAGAGTCAGAATATTATGTCTCCATTTTGCAATTCACTTTTATTCTTTTCACTTGAGTATTATCTTTATGATGACTTATTTGCGCTGAGAATGAATTTTATAAGCATAATCATACGTTTGACCTGGGCATTCCACTCATATTTTATAGTTGAAGATAATCAACAGTTCTCCGCATTTAGTCTTGTAATTATGGCTCAGACATTGTATTGGATTTTCTCATTGGGCCTAAATGCGCCCCTTTCTATGGCCGAATACTGTTGTGCAATCGATATTATTTGGTCCACCCTGCCATGGATGAGAAATATCAAATTTCATTTAATTAGATTTATTTGCACAGCATACAGAGCTGACTAGGCGCCAGGCATAACAGATACATATCATATTTTATTGGTTTGGGACCGCAGGACAAGAATGCCGGAATGCCAATTCGGCCCCGGGCTCTGTTCAGCAGTATTGACAGTGGCAAATGCCCATTTATTAAGCAAGTCAAATGGGACAATCAAATGTGGAAGCCACCAGCAGAGATGCTGGAGGAACGGAGTGAACAGCAAACAGCCAAGTCCCAAAAAAGAAATCAACACGAGTTTGCATGAGTTTTGGAAAGAGGCGAACAGCAAACAGCACAATGGCAACATCAAAGCGGAGAGTGCGAAACCCGGACGGACAGGGCTAGACTGCCCGAGGCCAAACTGGAGCCGGAGTCGGAGCCGGAGTCGGAGCCAGCGCTCTAGCCCCCGCCCAATGCTAAGTAAATGGGAATAAATCAAAACAAATCAATTTCTTCTGCGCCATTGACTCGCCAACTCCCGATGACAGTTTCGTTTCGTTCGTTTCGTTTTTTCTGCTCCACATTCACATCACATTGAATCCCGTCCGTAGAGCAGAGCATTCAATCGAGCATTGGCTGTCCCAAAGCAGCGACTGTTCGTTCAATGATGTTGACAGTGTATATCCAGGGGAGGATGGGCAGCAGCAAATAGCAAATAGTAGTGACAACTAAATTCAGCCAAGAGAACGCATTGGCTGCGAACTCCCGAGGAGCTCTACTGAGATTTGGTGAGGCACCAAAACTAAAATAAATTGTCCATGAACGCAAACAGAGAAAGAATCTTTCGCCAGTCGCTATATACATATGCGATTGAATAAATTCATATCTGCATGCATATATCGAGCTCCTTCCATTGACTCAATAATTTACTGGCATAGACACAGATGGCGGGAATCGCATCTGTTTTACCAACTCGGCTCAAGTAGCTTGAGTCACTTGAATTGGTTCGGGTTTATTACGATTATAAACTCTTTAAAACAAGGCTACAAATTCCATTGAAGATAAAACGGAGAGTTGAAAATGCCCTCATCAGTTTTTGCACAGTTTTTACCTTTCTAAAGATTATTTAAGAGCTGGCAAGCGCAAAGTACATGAAAAACAAATTGTGTCCCTACTTAAGAGCGTATGTGGTCCTCCCAGAGGGGTGAACAGAACATTTTGGTTTACAATCTATTGTCTTTTGTGATAACATACAGAAATCATTAAAGTAATTGAAAAACCTTTCAAAAGCGATATCTTCCCAGAATAAAAGACATTGGGTTTCAATTTAATTGGCCACAATAATGTATATTTGAAGGGGAAGTGTAGCTCGTCCTGGTGCTGGCATTTGCTTTGAGAGACATTGCAGAAAATATGTTGTTCAATGCGCTGACATAATGCCTGTACATATAGAAGTTGACATATAAATATTCAATCGTTATCTTCTTTGAAGGAAGCGCTCAGTTGCCAAGACTGTTTGACGAAGGGCTGTGGACTGAGAGGCAGCCCATATATTTAAATTATTCATAAGTATGTAAAACGATGCGGTGCACATGTGGGTGAACACATACACCACAAACATACAATACACTCACACACACATAAACGTGGACTTTACAAGTTGAGCAAGTAATGCTGATGCTCCGAACAAATTTCATGCCCGACAGTTTTCCATCACTGCGACACTCCCTGCCAGCCCCTTCCACCCACCCGGGGGGGCTGTAAAACGGTCGACCTTTAAGAGAGCCTGCTGCCGGCATCTGTCTGGAGCGCTTTCAATTCCAAATCAAATAAAAAACTTGCAGGCAAGCGCCTCAAAAGTGCGCCATCATCCAACTAGTGGCCAGCAAATGGTGATACGAGTATCTGAGTATACTAGTATATACTTACAGGCATATCTGTATATACCTTCAGAGTTCTGGGTAAAACCGCAAGGTCAAAGGGACTTTTGTTATTTTCGTGTTTTTATTGTATTTTCAATTTAAGCAAGCCCGCTGAAAACACTTTCACTTTAAAAGGTAAACTTTTCGACACTGCAGTACATGGTTTGTGGATTGTGGATTGGGGGTTGCTGGGTGGCTGGGATGGGCGGCGATTCCGGATTTTATGGGTGAGCGCAAAGCGAACTTTTATTTGGATTCAGTCCATGGCAAAGTGATTCGATTGCTGAAGTCAAATGGCACCAATAAAAACTTCAGAGACTTTCGCTTCCGACCGGCAACGGCCAGCACACTGATTCAAGTACTAGCGGAACCATTTGCAACTTTCCCCTAGCTGTAAAGTCATAACAATTAATTTAATGTACAGCCAGCTGGCGCAAGTGTACAATATCGGAGATATGAACGTGGCAGCAGCGAGTGCTTTAAGTGCACAAGAAATAGGAACGCGTATGCGAATAATATTGATATTGTTAAATTTAATTTCACGAATTACGTATTCACATTTGAACAGTAATAAGATATTCTATATAGTAGATATTCTGCTCTATTTTCATCATCCGCCCAACTAGATCCAACTACTTATCTGGTCGGTCAGCTGATATGACCAACTTGCGAGTGGGTTGGGTCGAATGGGCCGAGCTATAGACTTGGAATTTATTGTCACTGGGCGGAACGCTGCCATTTGGCCATTTGGCTATTTGGCTCTTGGCCATGGGCCAGCCAACGCCTTCTCCCTCGAATATACGTATTTACTATGCATAGCATTAAAGTTTATATACTATATGGAAATAATTACGGACTGTGCTGTGTGGCCGCAGTCGCCAGAAGCGAAAACACACCATTTAAATATAATTTATGGCTTGCAATATAAATCAGTCGGCGGTCGCTCGCATCGGGCTGCAATATCCTCAATCTCAGTGTCTCTTCCATCCGCACTCGCATTCGCATCCTCGTCCTCATCCTCGCAGTTTCGCATCCTTGTCGCTGACTGCCACGCCCCTGCCATGGGCAGTCATCAAAAACAAAACCAATTCGCACGCTCAGCTCCCCAAACTCATTAGAGCTAAATGCCGACCGAGAAATGAACGGTAACGGCTAAATTATATTCAATTCCCAATCCCCTCCGCCCGGACCGAATACCGCACCCGCCACTGTTTCGGTATTTAAATTGCTCAGCTGATAGATGGGCGTTTTCCTTTCATTTTGGGCGCATTATGTGATATTGTGGGAAATGGATTTATTGCCGCTTCTAATGCAAAAACTATTTTCATATGGTTCACATTGTGTATATATATAGCAATCATTCTATATAATGTTCTATATGGTATATGGCGGTTCGGAGGTCGAAAACCTTCCAGATTCTTCTGCCACTACTATATTGCTTAAAGCTCTTACCATCTGTATGTTTCTTTGCATACATTTACAGCAGCGAAGCCTTAAGTAGTTGCTTTAGTCTAAGGTGTAAACAACAGAAGAGGATAATGAAAATGTTTTCCAAGAATTTCACGAATTTCGCCTGTGCATTTCCCAAGGGTAGCTGCAACATTGGCGTGCCAAAAATGTGCACTTCGCGCCTAGCTTGAAGTGGGAAAACTCATTTTAAGCGTAATACCCATGCCCAGGGCCACACCTACTCCGCATCAAGCTCACTGACACTCGACTGAGCTACTGGGTCGGTGTTTTCCTTTCGTCGAGTTGCCTCTTTGGGATCCAGTTGATGCCCACCTGCCTCCAGCGGGCTGGGCTTTGGGTCGCCTTTTGTTTGCACAGGTGTCTGTGTCTCGGGCTCTCATTAAAGGCATTGAGAATTACTGCCAGAGACAGTCGGTGCTGTCATTTTCAATTTAGTCCCTCATTTGATGCAGGGCTCAGGTTGCAGTGCGAACAACGTGACCATTACTTAATGAGCATACTGTAGATGGTGTTGTATTCAATTATACAAATTGCCTTGTTCACGTTCACAATTCAACTTGAAATTCGATTTTCCGTCACATACCGCTGAAAGCTCGTAGATTTAATTGAATTGGTTATCTTTGCCACTTTCGTATTACACGCAGCCTTTGAAATTTTAAAATATTTAAAATATAAATAATTATACTTTCAATCAATGTTTTAATGCAATTTGTCTCCACTCTTCTTTTGTTGCACGTATCTTGCTGAATGCCAAATGGAAAATCCGCTCCTCGAATGCATGCAACATCTCCGTGCCACGTTCGGAAAACAGCTCTCTTATCGGCCACACTGCGCACATATCAGAAAGCGGCCTGTGATACAGATCAGGTGGTAATTGCCTGCCCGCGCGGCACTAGCATTTCAATTGAATTTGCCCAGTACAACAAGTTCGTGGCGAAAGGTAAGTGCTCTCCCTCTCTCTCTCTCTCTCTCTCTCTTGCTGTCTCACTCTCCCTTGCCCGCGAGAGCCATCCTCGGGCCATTTATTCTTAACACGTCTGCCATTTCGTGCTTTATGGTCCTTCCACTTATTCAGATGGCTACAGCATTGAGGAGTTATGCCCTATCACCGGTACCGTTAGACCCGAGATTCGGGGCAAAGCAAAACATTTGCTGCGTGGCTCCATCTTCGGCTCCAGCTCGCAAAAAGTGCCCGCCAATCGCTATGTGAACGGGGGCTATGGCTTGGGCGCCATGGCCATGGAAGTACCCAGCAGCAGCACCAGTAGCCCGAGTGCAACCAATACCGAATCATCAGCAGACGATGCGCAAAAGGATGAGAACTCTGGTGAAAACTGCATGTGGCCAAATGCTCTTCAGGTAAGTCAGCAACGTTTACAAGGAGTTTAGCAGAATAAAGTGCCCAGTGTTGAGTATGACAATGTAATTCAATCACAAAAATATACCAAATAGGAGGGACACAATTTTATTATACTGTCACAGAAGCGATTCCAAGAAGAAACTAAATCCCAAAATAATATGAAAGAAATAAACGTAAAAGAGAGTTTTATACTCTTTTCGAAAAAAATAGTATATTAAGTTTGTGCTGAAGTTTGTAACGCATAGAAGGAAGCGTCGTAGACCCCAAAGTTACTGCCAGTATGCTTAGAATGACAAAACCAATTGATCTAGCCATGTCCGTCTGTCTGTCTGTATGTCTGTCTGTCTGTCTGTATGTCTGTCTGTCTGTCTGTATGTATGCAAACTAGTCCCTCAGCTTTTGAGCTATCGTGATCAAACTTTGCACAGAGACTTATTATTTAAAGGGACAGCACATTGGTTGGAACCGGCCGGATCGGACCACTATATCCTTTAGCTGCCATATAACTGGAAGTCGGTTTTGACCATAGATCCCTTGTTTTCAAAGCTATCGCGATGAAACTTTGCACAGATACTTATTATTTAAACATACATCACATTTTTCGGAGCCGGCCGGATTGGACCACTATATCATATAGCTGCAATACAACTGGAAGTCGGTTTTAACCATAAATTCCATGTTTTCAAAGCTATCGCGGTGAAACTTTGCAAAGAAAATTTTACAGTTTTTACAGCTAATGAAAGTGCTGCAGTTGGCAGAGTGAAAATTGTCTAAAGGTTCGAAAAGAGTATTAAATCTTCAACACGCCGAAGATAATCTTTTCCACTTGTTTTCTTTTTCTTTTTTTAGTCCATGAATTTGTTTAGCTATGAATTATGAACGCTGAGCGAGACAGCCTGAAATGTATCATAATTCACCAGGAATTCGGATTGTGCTGCCAGAAATTTCTTTAGATTTTGCCACTCTGTATAATTTGAGAAATGGTTGAAAGTCCGGATTGCTTTGAGTGCGTTTAAGCTCACATTGTGCAGTTAGCTGAATGTCGTTTAAAATTCCAGTTCCAGTTCAAAAGGGATAAGGAAATGCGTTCTGTGCAAATTCCGAATAACGCTTCCAATTCATTAAACATTTCCGTTGCCTTTGCCGACATTTAAAGGCATCCTTTGGACCCAAAGTCCCAAAGTCCTCAACAGCGCATGAAATGACTTTGAATTTGAATTTGAAGTAAATTCAACAACGTCGAAAACAATACGAGACAGCCGAAATCATTTCATTTCGCTTTTAATGTTCGTTAAAACTGACAGTAGGAGCTGTGTACACATAGGGTCCAAATGAACAGCATGCTCGCCGAAAAAACATTGACGAAGGCCAAAAGTTGCCTTTGTGTCAAGCCAAGTCAATGCGTTGTCTGGTATGTATGTATGTGTGTCGGCACGCCCGCTGTGCTGGCCGAGATGCCTTCACGTCCCATGGGGTATCATTAGGCCCGGCAGCTATCCCCAAAGTTTCAGCTCAGCAGCGACAACATGGCGCTAAAAATGACTACCGCAGCATATAATTTCTCGCATCGTTTTTGGTCTACATTGCCCGCCTTTGTTCGAGGAGCTCTTTTTGTTGCTCATCGTACGCTGTTTGTTGCTGGTTCGTTGGCTCTGTCCCTGCCTCTGCCTCTGCCACTGTCCCTGACTGTGCTACACTGCTGCTCTGCAGGGTGTTGTCGTCACTGTCGCTGTCGTTGTTATTAAATTTTGTGACGACTCGTCTAACGTCTAGCGAACACTGCCAGGGAATTCAAAACCTGCTGTCAGTCGACGAGACCGACGAGACCGACGGTCCGTCTGTCGGTCTGTCCGTCGTGCAGTCTGTCCGCCTATCTGTCATCTGTGCCTAGCGCTGTCAACACAAGATAGTGAAAAATAGCTTGAAAATAAACAGTTTACATTCGCGCTGTGGACTACGGGGCAACAGTCATGTGATGTCCGCAGCTACTCGCCACCATTTGATGTTAGCATGAAAATGGACGCGTCCTTTCACGGGGCTGAAGCTCTAAATGGAACGGTAAACAAAGCACAATTTCTAACGTAATTCTATGAAAAATGCAGCTAGTTGGCAACAATAGTGCTCTAGATTGAATAGCTGCCAAGCCTATGATGGACAACAATTAGATTAAAAGTAAAGCATACAATACGTTAGTATGAGTGTACTTATACACATGTTCTGTCTCACTTCAAGTGCAAATTAAATAATATGCAGCGTAAATCCATTAAATTACCTAACGATGTGTAGAAGTAGCAGGCAAAAGCACAACCTATGTATGTTTTGTGAACTTAAACTAAGAAACTTTAAGAACTTTGTTGAACTGTCATTCGCAATAAATATTTCATATGCTGATCGACCTGATTTTACCTCACATACTTTTACCAAAGTTCTATCATATTTAACTAAAAGTTCAGCAATATGAGAAAGAAGAAAAAAACCACACACACACAACTCAAACACATCTGGAAACACTTCAATTACATTTTTAATGCAAATATTTTATTTCAATTTGTAAAGTTTACAATTTCCGTTCACTTCCTGAACTCGTTCACTTTTCAGCTTCTTCTGTTTGTACACCAATGCGACAGTGTACGAAATAAGAGCAAAAAAAAAAAAATAGCAAAACTAAATTGAAACTGATTTTTCGTTCTGTTCTCATACCTATACCTTTACATTCTCACCCTCACCCTGCTTACAGTACTCCCTGCTGCAGACGGTTGTGGAAGCCTGCCAGAAGAAGAAGCACTGCAAGTTTCACGGCTCCCCGCAGTTCTACGGTCTGGGTGCGAGCGGAGTGGGCGATTCATCCGGCACCAGCAGCTATCACAGCAGCACTGCCAGCTCCAATGCAATCAGCAACGACCCCTGCCCCAAGCGCAGAAAAATTGTCGAGGTCGCCTACAAATGTCGTCCATGTAAGTCAGCATGGTTGCAGCGCAACTGTTTTGTTTAATTTGGTTGAATTTATTGGGCGTACAATAGGACACGTAAATGGCTAACAAATTCCGTGTACAAGCACATCGGCAACGGCAACGCAAACTGAGCTGAACAATCTCGACTACCGGAATCGACACATAAACGTCCAGCCGAATGAGTCGGACGAGAGTCTGCCTTCATCCGGACTTTGGGTTTTTCGATTGTGCTGTGTGTGTGTGTGTGTGTGTGTGTGTAGCTAAACGTACTCGTCCTCCGGTATGACCTGGAGCACTCAGTGCCGATATTTTGCCAAACAAATACTGTCGGTACAGGCACCGATACATGTACATGTACAGGGTAGTGAACCAGACCACCAGCCAGCCAGCCAGCCAGCCAGACTGCAAGTTAAGCGAGCTGCTGTACGTTCCAAAAATGCACTCAGGTGGAATGAAGGCAACTGCTCTCGGGCGGGTATCGACTGGTCCGTTAGCACTAAACAGCCTTCGCGGGTTTGGGGGGACGGGGGCGGAGGCGGAGGCGGAGGCTGCCCAGCTGCCAAAAGCAAGCAAGCGCATCGAATCACAACTGGTGGAGCACTGCCAACAACAACTACGCCCTGAAGTCCCGGTAGTCGTCGAATCGCATTTGCACGTGCTTTGTATAACTTGAAAAAACATCGACGATACAAAATTAAGTTTCCGCGCAGTGTTCGGAACATGACTGCAAACGGTCCTCGGGGGTTCGAAGGGCTGCAAAATTGCAGCGACTGCTCTGCTCCATTGTCGAATGAATATTTGGCATTCAACAATGCTTTTCAAGCTAAAGTTACCCTAATGATGCGCAGAACTGAGCGAATAGCTCGTGACTTTCAATTACAAAGTTCTCAATCATTGATTATCTTAATAACTATAGCGTTATCAGGGGAACTGCATTGTCCCAAAGTCCTCGGGGCACACAAAAGATGAATGCAAACCTAAAAGTTAATCAGGATGCAAGAAGGAAGTTACTAGTTATAGTTCTCAACTTTTGTTCAGAGTTTTTCAAATACGTGTTGTCTTACGCATTTTGGTTTCGCAGATGAGTTCCGCAGCAAGGTTGCCTGCCATAACGATGTCGCACAGCTGGAGTGTAACCCGTATTCACGGATAGCCGTCTACAGTGCCAGCTTCGGACGCACGGAATACGAAAGCATTCAGTGCCCCCAGCCGCAGGGCGTACGCGAGGAGAGTAAGTATTGTGGGTGTTGACCACCCTGTGGCCAAACTGTAGATTGCATCAATCAAGGAGCATTCCATGCGTTGGGCCTTGCTGCACCTCTGTTGGCCGTTTCCTTCTGACTCTCTTCTTTAATAGCATGCCTTGCCTCGTTCGCCACGGAGACTGTGATGCAAATTTGCCATGGACGAAGGCGCTGCAACTTGGCCGCTGATGCGAATACCTTTGGCACTCCGTGCCAGCCAAACTCGCGAATGTATTTGAAGGTTGTTTACACATGCGGTAAGTAGGGAGTCTGGGGAAAATCAAAGGGGCGTCCGCTCCTGCCACTCAAAATGATTTAGGGCTCGCTTTTGTTGGCGCATCGCATCGCATCCCATCGTATCGTATAGCGCGTCAGAGCGCAAGATTGATGCCTGGTGCTTGGCGTCCGACCCTCCGTTACCGGTGACTTGGCCGCATGATTTATGTTGCTCGTTTGGGTGCTCTATGTCTTTGTTCCTTAGTGCCGAAGCAAGTGCTAAAGGAGAGCAACGAGTCAGAGGTGGAGGCTGATGAGACGGAGGACTTCGAGGGCGACATCAACGACCTGTACGACGATGAGCTCATCTACAAGGAGTCGGAGGCCATACCCAAGCTGTACAGTAACACAACCAAAACGGGGCAGGCCAACGCGACCAGCGGCGTCGGACTCGCTGCCAACTCCAATCCGGAGGGTATTCACACCGTGGCGAACGCCTCGCTGGACGCTGATTCAGATGGCAGCAGCGTCAATTCGGTGATGACACACAGTGCCGACCTAAGTCTGGAGGGTAAGTCTCTTACGACATGACCTAAACGCAAGGTTACATTTGCAATAATAGAAAACACAAGTCAGCGCCAGTCCAGTCCACAACTTTAGCCGGCGGCTTTGTGGAAAACAGTCTGGGAACGTTGGCATAATCCCACAACGCACAAGGACCCACTGTCACAAAGAACGTCGCTGACATTTTACGAATGACAGGGCCACGTCTTATTTAAAAACAAACAGATTTAAAGTCGAATTTAATTCAATTTGAAATAGGACGGGACCGGGCTTAGGATGTCCTCCTATGGAAAATCCTTGGCTCAAATAAATGTCTTCTATTAGTGTACGAGATTTGCAAGCCTCATGCCATATACCTATTGTGCTCCACAGACGACCAGCAGCGTCTCTATTTGTATCTGTTAATTATCGGATCGGTCGGCGTGCTATTCTCCATTGCTATTGTGGCCACCCGCCTTGTGCTGCAGAAGCGCCGGATGGCCAGCGACACGCACTCCAACTCCTCGACCAAGGGCGGCGGGAACGGAGGCATGGCCGACGAGACGACCATTCCGAGCGGCTTCAACGACACCATATCGGAGATAGACGCTGACATTGATCTAGCCACCTCCATACCAGTACCGAGTGTATCAAAGAACGAGGTGGGTAACTATGCTCATCTCTACTCAACAGTCAATGCCATCTATCATCCGCCACTGCAGAACTACATTACATACGCGCCAGCCAGCAGCTTATATGCTAGTCTAGCGCCCAGCCAGTTGAGCACAGTTGGCGGATCCTGCACGGCACCCGGCTTAATTCCAAATCCCATGCTGATGGGTGCACGCCAGTCGCCGGATCTGATTGGCATCTCGCCCAGCAGCTATGTGACCACTAGTGCTGCTGGCAGCGCTCCTGCTAGCCATTCACCCATGACGAGCATTCTGGCACCGGCCATTGTTATTGGCGCAAATGGTCCAACCGGATCCGGCCTCATGCCCAGCAGCAGTGGCATAAGTAAGTATGCTCTCCCCTCTCAACTGGAAGCTGCTCTTTTTGACTGAGCTAAGCGACAAATTGCCTACTGTTTCGCTGCTTGCCTTACAGACACCATGGTTCCGCTGACATCCCTGACCCAATACACAACAGCGCCCACCATTCGCGGCGGCTATATTATCAGCGCCGAGAGCATGGGTGTGCTGCAGCGGCCAAGCAACACGCCGACGCCGACGCCGCCCGCCTCTTTGGCAGGCGGGTCACCTGCACATCCGCCTGCCCAGCAGACGCCGACCACATCGCCGCTGGCCATGACAGCGCTGAGTCATATGACGGCCCCAGGCACATCAACGTTGCGCCGCACAAAGCCGAGCTCGACGGCCATGCTCCACCCACAGCTGTCCTATGATGGCACGGCTCCTCGCACGCTCTCGACCGGGCTGCCCGTTAGCTCTCAGTTCTATTACGGGTGACCAAGCATGGGGGACTGTGAGCCGCATGTCTACACTACAGCTATCAGCGTACCCTCCCCGAACGTCCATAGTTATTCCAGGCAGAATGCGACTGCTACCCAGGCAGAGCCTCCGGGTGTCTCCGATTCAGAGGCTGCTCATGTGCCCTAGCCACATGCTGCTGAGAACTCTCCAGCAGTGCCCTTGGCCACTTGCAGCCTCAATGACAATACAACTCCAGAGGGGAATGACCTAGTCCCATAGACCTACTGTCAGAATCGGAAACAGAAGCAACAGCAGTAGCAGCAGCAGCAAGAACAGCAACCACAACAGGTGTGTACGGAGTGGAGTAAATGGCTGGACAACAATAGCTGGTTTCTGTTTTTAAAAATATATGTATGCATAGCTGTATTTAAATGGACGAGCTTCGTGTAACTGTTAATTGGAACAGAGGCATACCTATTAAGTTCTAGGTCGGTGCCCAGTAGGGCGGCATCACATAGCGAACATAGGTTAGGAACATCTATTTGCTAAGTATTGAAATGTTGTTTGTGTGTGAATGAGTGATCATCCGATTTCATTTCATTTTTACTTATTACTGCCAGGATAGTGTATTGTTTAGCAAAACAAAGTGTATAACTAACCTAATTGTTTCAACAAAACATAATATCTCTCAATATCCAATCGCTGAGCTGCTCCCTACTGCATAAAACTATGCGGCTCAACCCTACAAATGAAATCAAATTGCGTGAAGCTCATTTAATGTTATCAATAGTATACACGCACTCACAAATATAAACACAGGTCCTATGAATACGCACCGGCAGCCTCAAGAATAACAACAACGAGCACACACAAACATCAAACAACAAAGTACCCAAAATCGGGGGCAAAAGGAAAACTAATGGGTTGTCAGGGCCGCGCGTTGTGATGCGAAACCCAAATATGTACACATATGTATGTACATATGTACATATGAGCATGTACCCCTCATAAATTTAACGATACGCACATTTCCCTATTAAAACGAATCTTCATAATTGTCCGCACCTATGTGAATGTGAGAGCGAGTGTTGAAGGTGTGTGTGTGTGTGTTGAGGCGTGTGTGTGTGTGTGCGTGTGTGTGTGTGTGCTTTGTATAAGGCGCTGAAGCTCATAAACGGTTTATTGGGAGGGTAGCACCACTCGCTAGACACACATAGGTCATGTAGCAGGAAGCGGCATCATAACTCAAGAGCTGCGTACAACTTGTCGTATGAGCGATTTCGCGTGTGTGCATAATTCAGTGGTGTGTGTTTCGGATTAATGCGCTACAAATGGATGAGCGTAATTAATATCCGGCCCCAAATGGCTACGGTACGGTGGTACGGCATAGGAAACGGCTGGCCAGCAAGCTAATGGATTGCTGCTGTGTGCCAAGGTGAGTAGGTCTCCGATACCAGGATCTGCATTTCTATATACGAATGAATGTAAATAATAAATCATGTGTGAGTGTTTATGGTGTATGATGTGTGGGAATGCTACTGCAGGCAACATTCTAGGTAATAGCTCATAGTCTTGTGTCTTTTCATTTACAGACCCATGTATAGGCCATGTATGTACATATTGTATGTGTGAATGTTTGAATGTTTGAATGTTTTCAGTTTTTGTTGGTCTAGTCGTCTCTTATCTCTGTGTTAAAGTTGACGTTATTGTTTCAAATGTCAAGTGCCTTCCTAATTAGCATTTAAGTGTGTATGCTCACAATGATTGGTGTGCATCCAATCAATATGTATATAAATAGCATATATATGTTATGTATATCACAAAACATACAACAGTAACACGATTCACATTTCAAAATAGCCAACCCAGTCGTCCCAATTAGCCAAAGTGTACATACAATGTAAAGGAAAAACTTCTAGAATATAGAGCTAAATAAGGCAAACCAATATAAAGAACAGCTAGCCGCAATTATAGTACAGTTGCATCCAAAAGGGCCGGAACGCAATCAAATACCCAATTTACTAACTAGCTATTTGTTTGAATGGGTTTTTTGTGCCGGTCCTTTGTGGTCCAGCTATACTTTGCATTGTTCCCGGTTCGTGAATAGGATAGAGAATGAAAGTGGAATAGCTCAATTAATAAACAATAACAATTACCGCATGTTCACAATAGAGAGGTTATTAATTAAATGTACATAAGATATTCGTGTTACGCTAAACATTAGGCAATGAGCTCTGCAAAATGCACTATTAATAAGATGAATAGTTCGATTACTTTGTAAAATCATACCTATTCGTAAAAAGTAAATCATTAAAAATACATACAGGCAAATTAATTAAAGACCCCAACGTATTCTGTAATTGCATTTGTACGCCTAGGTACTGCATGGAAAAATGCAAAATGTTGGATAAATTATATGGCAAATGTTAATGAAAACCAAAGCATAGAACTAAGCTTCAACTTCAACTAAACTGTGAATATAATTTGTTTATAGTTACTTTTTGGCTTTATGTATTGTACCTTTTGTATGAACTTTCAATTTTAAAAAAAAATTTATAGATTCTTAAATAAAATACTAACAGAAAAATAGTAACAAAATAAACACATTTTCACTCTGAATAACTGATAATAATTTGGGTAAGTATATATATATTCTGATATCTGTATATGTGTTTAATATCAGCTGTCATTTTGCAAAATTGGTTTGCATTGGTTAATTCAGCTTCTGAAGCAGTTAAAACCCCTAAATTATTCTGTTTCGCTTATTGCCTTGTTCTAGATAATCATACTAAGTAAATTAATCCATGTTAAGCAGGCAAACTAAGTACGCTAGTGAATTGCAATTTCGTGCGATTAGTATACTATTTTTGTACGGATTCGACTTAACGAAGCGTGAATGAATTCATGTTGGAAGTAAGTACACGCCTCCCAGGGGAAAAGACAACTGCGGGTGCGGCCAAAAGTGGCTGGAACTATGCGAAATCCGTTGGAGCTGCAAGAAGAGGAAGAGCCGGCAGCCGAGTGAACGGTTTGATTAAATTTGTTGGCAGCGAAAATTTATGGGAACGCCATGAGTTTTGGCTGCTAATTGGTTTATAAATTAGAATTTCAACGGAACATTAAGCCAGCCATCTCAACCAAATAAAGCCACAACAATTTCAAAGCACCCCCGTAATCAATATTTATTGTGCGCCAACAACAAAAACAACAAACAAGTCGAACACATTGAATACGAATATTGGGTGGTAATAAGCTGTCGAGGGCTTGCCGGCTGAAGGGAGTCTGTATATGTGGTCTTAATTAAGATGGCTTTGCTTTATCTACTGGTTTATTTTAATAATACCAGCGAGTCGAGACAGCAGCAAAAAATATAGCTGCAACAATTTTAATTATTATTTATGATATAAACAATTTGTATTTTAAAGCGGTTAAACAATAAGAAAAACCCATTAAATTCGTATAATATTAAAGAGAATATTCCAAATATAATATAAGCAGCATCCATAGAATGCGTGATATGAATACTTGTTCAAAAATCGACGGTAAACAAAAAAGTAGGTCCACATTTTTTATCCAAACCAATGAATATTTAACGAAGTCGCACAAAAAGTGATTGAAACAAAAAAAAACAAAAACCTAGGGAGATAAAATTAAAGTATGTACATTTGCGTTACGAGTTCCTTTAAAAATATATACATAGGGTCATTTGTAGCATATATGTATGTACATATATTTAATTTCAGCAGCAAAATAAGTGGCCAGCAGGTGTGACTTGTTTAATTCATTGATTAGATTAGATTACTGCATCACTCGAGTGAATAAAGTACTCGTGCTCTTAGAGCATGCAAGTACTTGCTGCAATCTAATTAACGACAATGTTACAAGTATTATTAATTAATTTGTGGCAATCGAGAAACATGTCCGGTTCTGCACACTCTGCGCTCCACCTCCATTAGCCAAGTTCGCAACTGTTTGTTGTACTTGTTCTCCCTTTTCGCAAAGTTTGCGAGCAACCTGCGTGCCACATGGCTCTCTAATTAGTTTTGGTTGCATGTGCTCTTGCGATTGTAGCCAGGAAAGCGACCTCCATTGCGTGATGTCATCCCCAGCAATCTGAGGGAAAAATTTTTTCTTTTCTCTGTTTTTTGGGAGTTCACTGAAAAGCGCGAGAATGTGTAACTGTTGCATGTCTGGGTGAGGTCAAGAGACATTAGCCATTAGCTACTGGCTGGTTAGCCAACGTCAAAAGCTATTAAGCCACAAATACAAGAAAGTGTCTGCAAAGTGGAGAGCTCATCAGAAGTGTTTTAGGCCACACGACAGGAGTGTTGGCTGACAGGAAATTTGCGTGTGCCACACACTGTGTTAATAACATTAATTCCTTGCTGGTATTTAACTTTTGTCTCTTTGTGTCCAGCCGTGTGCCAAGTAATCACAACTTCACCCCAGGCCAGTGCTGAATAGCCTGTTGACAGGCGAACGAATCTTGTCGACCAGGCAAGTTAGAGAGAGAGAGACAGAGACAGAGAGAGAGAGAGATAGAATACCTAGCTGGAATTTCATTACGTCAACAGCAACTATCCCAACGTAGTTTGTAGTTGTTGTTGCCATTGTCTCATAATCTCTCAGTTTGCAATTTAATATGTTCCTAAATGAAAATCGATAATTCATAAACGACTTTCTCACACACAGGCATGTGCGTGTGTTTATGTGCGTGTGTGTGTGTGTGTGTGTGCGTTTTGCACAAGTACATTTAAAGCGACCATCACACCCTCATGTCTAACGAAACTTATGATAATTTCCTTGCCTTTGTCAAACTTGTGGATAATACAAACAAAAAATCGTGCTGGCTGGGCATCTACGGAAGCACAGTAGAGATACTTTCCATTTTTCGCATGACCGCACTATTAAATCGAATATTTTTGTGTGACCTCCACAAGGCGATTAAGATTGCATATTTTCAATGATGTACTTAAAGCTTTTTACAATGTTAGCCTTTGAACACCTTTAAATTGCCATTATTCCTACACAAATAAATATGATATGTTAACTTAGAAAGGAGTAATGCTGCAAAGGAATTTAAAATCATAAGTTGTTGAAAACTTTATAAATGTTGAGAATAATTATCTAAGATATACTTAATCCCTTTTTCTGATTACAAAAAGTATTATTTCCGCAGCTGGTAATATTTCTATTTCGGTGAAAAGGGCTTTTTAATAGCACTTAAAGTCTTACAATTAGAGCAGGTATTAAAAGCTTTCACATTAATTACAAGTCTAGGTTATGCCCATAAGCCAGCTACTAAGTTAGTGTGCCCATTCCGAAGGAAATGCAAATTAAGACGAAAAAAAAATGTTAAACTGCCAGAGACGATGGCCTGTAAACTTGCACTTCATTCTCTTCATTTTTTCACTTTCACCAGCCCCACCAGCGAGTAAAAAACCAAGAAAAATGGCAAAAGCTCAGCTGCAGAAGTTCTTTAGACGGACTTGGGTTCTCCTTCGGTACAGCTGAATAAAATATGAGTTGGGGATGTTCTTTTCCGGGCAGCCGACTCCAGTGCATTTGGCTTTTCGTACAGCTCAAGCCGAACATTTTTCTGTTTACGTTTCTTGTTTGCATTTCATGTGCGCCTTCTTTGCCTCAAATTGAATGCTGTTCAAATAATTTATCTAATTTCTTCTACTCTATGAGCAGCAGTCATTTCTTTTTGTGCTCTCTTTTAGAAATAAGTGACTAACGAGTCAGCAGTTAGCAGCTCTTTGATGTGCTCTTCTTGACTGTGTTGGATTGTTACGCTCACACATATTTGTGTCATATGAATGATGTGTTCAGAGTCAATCCTCCAAGAATTGCTAATGGTAACAAAGCCAAATTTGTCCCATGCTTTATGCTTATGAGGCCCATTATTAATAAGCTTCCCATGCTGTACATGTATGCTTCCAATGCCATTTCCCAGATGCTAGCAGTTTCTTGACGAGGGTCACACAATGTCCTTACGTATTATAGATGTCACGAATTCATTCATTACGGTTTAAAAAACCAAACGATTAACATATTTTATAAGGAAGCATTTTCTTGCTATAAATTTAATGAATATCGATGGTACAAATTTATTCTGGCGTGTCCTCGATCTTTTCGATATATAATCTTCTAAGCAGGTCAATTTTAAAATTACCATGTGAGCAAAAACATTCAGAGATAGTTGCTAAAATGTCTTAAAGAAATTTAATTAAAACAAGTGGGGAAGGATTATCTTCGGCGTGCCGAAGATTTTATACTCTTTTCGAACCTATAGGCAATTTTCACTCTGCCAACTGCACCACTGAAATTTCATAAGCTGTACAAAATCGTTTTTGTCGCGTAATATTTTTTTTGTTTTTTATCTAAGAATATTTAATTAATTGCCAGTTGTATAGCAGCTATAAGATATAGTGATCCTGATCCAGCCGGCTCCAACCAATGTGATGTCTCTTTGAATAATAAGTATCAGTGCAAAGTTTCATTGCGATAGATTCAAAAGCATGGGATATATGGCCAAAACCGACTTCGAGTTGTATGGCAGCTATAAGATATAGTGATCCGATCCGGCCAGCTCCGACCAATGTGCTGTCCCTTTGAACAATAAGTGTCTGTGCAAAGTTTTATCGCAATAGCTCAAAAACTGAGGGACTAGTTTGCATACATACAGACAGACAGACAGACGGACATGGCTAGATCAATTTGTATTGTAATTCTAAGCATACTGGCAGTAACTTTTGAGGGTCTCCGACGCTTCCTTCTTTGCGTTACAAACTTCAGCACAAACTTAATATACCATTTTCTTCGAAAAGAGTATAATTAGCCAAAAGCACACAAAATACCCTTTAAAAAGGTATTTACCTTATAAGCAATAACCTGGTAATATTTTGAAGCTAACATTCCATAGTACATGGACCAGTTTTAACGACAAGCCAGCTGAGCTCTGTCCGATTCCTCATCCCAAAGACAAGACAAAGAAACTGACAATTATCGTCATTCATCCAGTGAGCTCCTATTTGAGCTTGGAGTGGTCAGGCTCAAAGAAACTTCGTCCTATATGGGACGGGACCCAGTACATATTCGACTCTATTAGCTAAGCACTCGTCCTACGCTGACTGCACGTCCTTCCGAGTTTGGCCGAGTTGAGTTTTCGAGCGCTTTGACGTTGAGCACTCGATTTTTACTGCCAGAGGCAATTAGGAAAGTTTTGTGACGCCGAGTGCCCGGCCGACATCGCTTGAGAGATTGAGTTGTGGCCTGACAGAGTCCCGTCCCGCTGAAACTGAGACTGCATTTAGCAGTGCGTAATTTGGCCTATTGTGAAACGTCAAAGGCAGCCGCGCTCGGCTCTGATATAACGATACAACGATTGCCAATCAAGACTGCGTGCGCATTTTTGCGAGCATTTTATGCAGATGCTTTGCAACTTGCAACTCTAGTTCAATTAAAAATGGCAGCATTCGGAGAAGCGCACTGGGGGCAAGGTCGCCCAGTGTGGCCACAAATGCTTTTTATTTGTTTGCCGCAATAATTGCGCAAACTTCTGCTTGCTGCCAACATATTAGTTGCACATGCTGGCCCCAAATGTCTGAAGCGTCTAATGGTTTTCATGAGATCGCTGCCATTGGTGCACATCTCAATTGGCTGTATCACGTTTTCCTTTCCGATTGGCTGTGACGTCGCACAGGTCACGTCCAGACACTGGTTACAGCTTAACATCGGATAATTACTTCAAGTAACACAATAAGTTCCCTGCCTGACCGCTGTCTGTCTTTAGCATAATTAATAACGCAGCCGTGACCCGACATTCAAATATTCTCACTTGCCACTGTTGCCTCTTTCAGCCTAAGCCACATGAAGGACTACGTGTGTGTGTGTGTTTGGGTGTGTGTGTGTTGCTTTGGTGCATTATTCATGAACTAGCTGCTAGATGGCAACGCCGTTGACAACTTGTCGTTGCCAGAGCCGTGACAGGGACGTCAAAAAAGGCTCACAGTCTGCATTTCACTCCGCTTTGGCCGTAGTCAAGAGCAGATTGAGTTAATCATCGGTTGACCGCAAAGCAGAGCTGAACAGACAGCAACTAAGTTGGCAGTGGATGCTGCCATGATGGCAATCAGTCAAAGTCATCAATCAAATTTGCGATGCTGGTGGCCAAATGAAATTTACTTGAGTCGCGCCACTCACGCCATTCTGTCCATTGATTTCGCAGTATATCGCATGTTGCACGTCTCACTCCGCACGTTTCGAGGAGCAACAAATGCTCATCGAGTTATGACTAACGACTATGGCCAGGCGGGGTGTAGTGTGGCAGGTTTGTACCAACATAAACATATATATATATAAGGAAACACACACACACACACACATACACACACACAGGCACACACAGGCACACACGTACTGCACGCATAAAAATGCTACAAGGCAATAAACACAAAATTGCGTATACGACATGTTGCAGCAGCATCAAGGCCAGGACATTGATGTGTGTTGAGGCGCTACGCGCGGGCCAACTGTAAAAGTCTCTTTTGAGATTCTACAATAAAAAATGTTCATTTCATACTCCACACGGCTGCCGAATGTGAGGCTCTGACCCAGGAAAGAGGTCATATCATTTTGCTTTTATTAGTGTTTATACTCTTTTCGAAGAAAATAGTATATTAAGTTTGTCCTGAAGTTTGTAACGCATAGAAGGAAGCGTCGGAGACCCCCAAAAGTTACTGCCAATATGCTTAGAATGACAATACAAATTGATCTAGCCATGTCCGTCTGTCTGTCTGTCTGTCTGTCTGTCTGTCTGTCTGTCTGTCTGTCTGTATGTATGCAAACTAGTCCCTCAGTTTTTGAGCTATCGCGATAAAACTTTGCATAGGCACTTATTATTCCAGGGGACAGCACATTGGTCGGAGCTGGCCGGATCGGAATACTATATCTTATAGCTGCCATACAACTCGAAGTCGGTTTTGGCCATATATCCCATGTTTTTGAATCTATCGCGATGAAACTTTGCACCGATACTTATTATTCAAAGAGACATCACATTGGTTGGAGCCGGCTGGATCGGATCACTATATCTTATAGCTGCCATACAACTCGAAGTCGGTTTTGGCCATATATCCCATGTTTTTTAATCTATCGCGATGAAACTTTGCACCGATACTTATTATTCAAAGAGACATCACATTGGTTGGAGCCGGCCGGATCGGATCACTATATCTTATAGCTGCTATACAACTGGCAATGAATTAAATATTCTTAGAACAAAAAAAAAATGTTACGCGACAAAACGATTTTGTACAGTTTTTGAAATTTCAGTGGTGCAGTTGGCAGAGTGAAAATTGCCTATAGGTTCGAAAAGAGTATAAAATCTTCGGCACGCCGAAGATAATCCTTCCCCACTTGTTTTGTTTACATTTTATTGGATTTTCTTTTCTGCTGGCATTTATGTCTGCAATGCAGAGTACGCACATTAAGCACGGCGCCCAGTAGGCTGTCGTGAAGGTCAAAGCGGTCAAAATTATGCTTAAGCACCTTGTGGCGCCGCTAGCCAGCACTTCTCCGGAAAGTGAAATAAAACGACTCCTGCAGGAGGTGCCGCTGTGTCTTGCATTGAAAGTCAAATGAGAAGATTGCAAAAGCCAATGTGTGCAATAGTGAAAACAAGCTTTCTCATGAAAATTCACAATCCATGCTCGCTCTGCTGTGCTGTGCAGCACAGGGCTGAAGTGCACCGAAACCAGATAGGGGTCCTTAAGGACCAACTGGCTGTTGTGGCAGCCCCAAAATGGGAATTCAACTCATTGTCGTCTTTTGGCAGAGCCAAAGCAATTAAGAAAATTTCATGCAGATGCTGCACGTGAGTGAGTGTGTATCTGTTTTTGCCAAAATACTAGAACGCCCGAATGCCACATGTAATTTGCAACCCGAAATTTGCACTGAAACTTGCTGATGCAGCAAATGAAAGTTTGATTTGTAGCTTAGCTGTCCCGTTTTACGACTATGCACATTGAGGTTATGCTGTGTGGACTCTGAGAAGAGGTAGAAGTGTGCATGTGTGTGTGTGCGCGCGCGCGTGTAGTGTGTGTGTATGCAGCCCACTCACGTAGATGCTGTCACGTGGTTGGTTACGCCCTTTGCAGCGGGTATTTTTGTTAAGTAACGGCCTGAGCAACTCATTAGAGAGAAAAATATTCGGTGTCTTGCTTTATGCAATCTGGCAGTTTTCCGAAAAGCTTAAACTAGGCTGCGTAAACATTCACAAGTTGCCGGGTCAACAACTTAGAACGACTAACATATAACTCACGGCTACTATACTTTTCAAAAGTTGTAAGACTACATGTACTAATGATTATTATTTTATCTCGCAACAACAAATCATCTGTTTATCTTGTTTTTGCACGCATTGCATTTTACGGCAGGAGAGTCGAATGTCATTGCATATTTGAGTTAAAGAGAAGTGAGTCTAATAATGCAAATTGCCAATGAATATTTTCAAACTTTAAATTTTGCATTACAAACATAAATGCTGAATTAATACTTTTTCATGTGCTGTACAGTTTTTGCATCCACGCCTGCTTATTTTCCAAGCCTATTGCCACTTGAACTGTAAGCCGAACATAAATTCACCTTTTAAAGTCGCAGATATTTTTTTATAGTGGAGCGCTGTCGGCTTAGAATAATACTAAAAAGTGGATGACGCTGTGTGGAGCAAGTATTGTACTGACTCCTCTTGCACAATTCTTAGAGTTACCACGTCAACTAAATACAAGACAATTCGAGGCGTAATCGAATTGACGTGTTGGGATTTTCTTGGGAGCAATAAGCCTCGCACGCGCCGTTTGCGTAATCGCTGCTCGGACGAGTGAAGGTCCCGACAATGTGTGACCGGAGCAAGCTGTTCTGCTGACCAAGTTTGCAGACGAGTTTGCTGAACAGCCCGAAAGCCCAATAAAGTGACAAATTTGTGGTAAATCTACAAGAATATGAAATTCAAATACATGGAATTGAAATTTTTACGGCAATACGGTTTGACGGCCAAGTTCAGAATCCATCAACGTTCAGAGGTCAGCGGCCACCCCGCCAAAGATTTTGGGCAACACATGATGGTCTGTGGCGATGATGCGCTCCGGCAAATGCGCAAATTTTCATATGTCGGCAAAATTGCAGCAAGGCGAAAAGAATACCAAATTTGATTTGCCAGTGGCAGTAGAAGATTGTGCTGGCTAACTGTTACAGTTTTGCTTAGAGTGTCACAAATATTGTGCTTAACATATTGCTGTCTTCTGAGTTAATTGCATAATATCATTCACTTCTATGTCCCTGCACCATGGTTACCATGGAAGCAGTCATATTCAGAATGCTGCATTTGGCTGTAAGGGCATGAAGGCTTTCATGAGGCAGGCTGCTTCCTATTGCAGTGCATTGAGGCCCCGCTTCCACAAGACTGGAAGAGTGTAACAAATGCTCTACATAACAATAAGTGTGTATGTATATATACATATATACTTATCTCGGCATACATGTATTAACATGTGTATGTGACCTGCATATGTGCCCTATTTGAATACAAACATATGTGCATAAAACATTGATACGGCACTTCATCATTGTATGATGCCATCAACTACAGTCCGTTTAGATCATTAGCTCACTGACCATATATTTTAATGCTGTATCAGCTTTCAATAAATTTCAAAGACACGAATACGCATTTTGCCACGTTAATATACAGAATGTAAATGACTCTTGAGTATATATTATCAGCTCACACGAATTTTGTAAGTCAATAGATTCAAATACTTAACAAAAGAATTTTATAGGAACATTTGGTTTTGTGGAATAGAATATCAATGCCGTTTAAACATCATGTGTATGACAAGACTGGCTTCATCAAGGTGGAGTGTTACGGTTGGCAGTACCAAATCAAATCAGAGTAGGCTACAGCATTAAAATCAATGTGTACAGATGCTTTATGACTGGCATTTCACGAGGCCAGATCCAAAAATTAATTATCCCCCAGCTCTAATTGAATTATTGCGCATACGGCACGTTGATTTTAATGCTGTAGCACGCGCCCCATTAAAATCACAGGGATGGGCATGGGGACGCCGTGCCCGGGACTCAGACGCTTGGTTATTGATTTGATTTGGTGCTGCCAACAAGAGTAGCACGCACCTTGATGAAATGTTGTTGAAACATCTCGTCATACTTTTTATGACAATTTTATATTCGCTTTTATTGGCATTGACATATTCCTTATTCCTTATCGTAAAGAAAATAAAACCAAAAATGATTTCCCTCGCAAAATTCTTTTATATTCCCGGGCAAATTCGCTGCGGATGCGGCCAGGAATCTGTTGGCCTGGTCAAAGTTGTGATTCGTGTACAAAACGAAACATTCGCCATACTCAAAGTCATTTGCATTTGCGAGCATTCATATTAAATTGAGAAAAAAATGTGTGTAAAAGACAAAGGCTCGTGTTCAATGCTTCGCGTTTTCGTGAAATATAAAAAACAAATAGATGAAAAAATGCGTATTCATTAAAATAACGTAACATAATAGATACACAGCGGATGAATGAACGCATGAGTTGCATTGTCAATTTAATTTATTCGTGAAAAGCTGACGCCACCAGCATCCATCCTACGCATGTGTTAAATGAATGCTGCTGGATTTCCAGGCAATAAATGGAAATGTGACACACCCAATATGCAAGTACAGAAAACAGCTGAGAAAACGACCGATGTGCCTATTAATTGTGCCACCAATAGTGTGTGTTAACAGTTGTAGTTGATAACATCTCATACAAATATTGAAGAATGCATATCAATGTTTTTATGAACATAGTATTTTGTGACTCCAGAGTAGAGCACATATGCAGGTCTCACTGTACACGTGTTAATATGTATGCGAATAAGCATATATGTATATATATATATACCGCTATTGTTATGCTAAACGACTGTTGCATATCTTCCAGTCTTTATTAGAAGCTAGTGGCCTCAATGCACTGCAAGCACCAAATTCGGGCTGCTCACTATCCCCTCGCCCTCTGCTCGAAAGCCTCGTAATGCTACTTGTAAATCTAACCAAATGCGAGATTTGCAAAGTCCAGAATATATGAATATGGCTTTAAGCTTTTCCCATACATGAAAGTAACTTTGTTTCATGAGCTCGTAGGAGCGTTGTCGGAGTTTTAGTTTTGGGTGAGATGGAAAGTGAATGATATATTATGCAATTAACTCAGAGACAGCAATGTTAAGTACAATATTTAACTGACCTCTAAGCTAAATATATGTGCTGTTTGCTGGTCCTATAAGTCTATTAGCACAATCTTCTACTGCCATAAAAATAGTATTCGTTTTCTTTAAATCATTAAATTTGGTATTCTTTCATATATATATATATATATGTACGTATATAAGTTTATATGTATATCCCGCAGCCTACACTAGGCACATCATCGCCACAGACCATCCATCAAATTGGCCCTTGCCCAAAAATCTTTGAAAAGTTTGGCGCACGGGGTGAGCAGCTTGTCCCTGGGCGATAGATGGGTTCTAATCAGCCAGGGCTTGGCCCGTCCATCAACTTGGCAGCGTGAGCAGTTTCAGCCCGCTGCTTGATAAAGTTCGGCAGCAGTTCCATGTTAATTTAATTTCATATTCTTGTAGATTTACCACAAATTTGTCACTTTATTGGGCTTTCGATGTTCAGCAAACTCGTTTGCAAACTTGGTCAGCAGAGCAACTTTTTCCGGTCACACATTATCGGGACATTCATTCGTCCGAGCAGCGATTACGTAAACGGCGTGTGAGAGGCTTATTGCTCCCAAGAAAATCCCAACACGTCAATTCAATTACGCCTCGAATTGTCTTGTATTTAGTTGACTTGGTAACTCCAAGAATTGTGCAAGAAGAGTCAGTATAATACTTGCTCCACACAAAATCATATACTTTTTATACCCTGAACCCATTAAAAATGGGTAAAAAGGGTATAATGAAGTTGTGCAAAAGTATGTAACAGGCATAAGGAAGCATCTCCGACCATATAAAGTATATATATTATTGATCAGTATCAACAGCCGAGTCGATCTAGCCATGTCCGTCTGTCCGTCTGTCCGTCTTGTCTGTCTGTATGAACACACAGATATCAGAGACTACAAGAGCTAGAGACTTCATATTTGGAACATAAGTTCTCCTAATCCCGGGACAGATCAAGTTTATTAAAATTTATCGATAGCTCGTCCCGTTCAAAAGTTATCGATAAATTTCGATTTTAGACCAGCGTTTTTTGGATATAACTTACAAGTTATAAGAGCTAGAGGCCCCTAATTTGACATGTATAATCTCGAATAGCATACACATGAACAAATTTTTCACTTTTTGGATACCACCCCCCAAACCCCCGCATTTTTGAAGGTACGACCTTGCAATTTGGTTTGGTCACACATATTATTGACAATTGTTTGCCCCAAAAATTTCAATAAGATCGGACGATAAACACAGAAGTTATTTAAGATTTAACTTTCCATTATGTGGGGCTCAGCGAAAAGCAAGCTAACTGCTTAGACCGCTTGCACTGCTTGTACTGCTTGTACTGCAGCATGTGTGTGTTTAGATTATTATGAATGATTGTAAGGACTGGGTTCAGGGTATCTCGTAGTCGGGCACTCCCGACTAGAGCACTCTTACTTGTTAGTATTATTCTAAGCCGACAACGCCTATTTAAAAAAAAATATCTGCGACTTAAAAGATTAATTTATGTTCAGCTTACAGTTTAAATCGTAATAGGCTTAGAAAATAAGGAGCATTATTTAAAAACCATACACCATAAGGTATTAATTCAGCATTTATATTTGTAATGCAAAATTAAAGTTTGAAAAAATGCATTCATACATTATTAAGTTATCTTCTCTTTAACTCAAATAGCAATGACATTCACACACCAGCAATAAAATACAATGCGTGTAAAAATAAGATAAACAGATGATTTATTATTGCAAGATTAAATAATAATCATTAGTATATGTAGTCTTACAACTTTTGAAAAGTATAGTAGCTATAGTTATATGTGAGTCGTCCAGTTGGCAAAGAAACATTGTTGAACGGCTATGAATGTTTACCAGCCTAGTTTAAAGCCGGAAAACTGCTAGATTGCATAAAACAAGAACGAATATTTTCTCTCTAATGAGTTGCTCAGGCCGTTACTTAACAAAAATACCCTCTGCAAAGGGCGTAATCAACCACGTGACAGCATCTACGTGAGTGAGCTGCATACACACACACACACACACACACACACACACACACATGCACACTTCTACCTCTTCTCAGAGTCCACACAGCATAACCTCAATGTGCATAGTCGTAAAACGGGACAGCTAAGCTACAAATCAAACTTTCATTTGCTGCATCAGCAAGTTTCAGTTCAAATTTCGGTTTGCAAATTACATGTGGCATTCGGGCGTTCTAGTATTTTGGCAAAAACAGATACACACTCACACTCACGTGCAGCATCTGCATGAAATTTTCTTAATTGCTTTGGCTCTGCCAAAAGACGACAATGAGTTGAATTCCCATTTTGGGGCTGCCACAACAGCCAGTTGGTCCTTAAGGACCCCTATCTCGTTTCGGTGCACATCAGCCCTGCACATGCACAGCACAGCAGAGCAGAGCATGGATTGTGAATTTTCATGAGAAAGCTTGTTTTCATTATTGCATGCATTGGCTTTTGCAATCTTCTCATTTGACTTTCAATGCAAGACACAGCCGCACCTCCTGCACGAGTCGTTTTATTTCACTTTCCGGAGAAGTGCTGGCTAGCGGCGCCACAAGGTGCTTAAGCATAATTTTGACCGCTTTGACCTTCACGACAGCCTACTGGGCGCCGTGCTTAATGTGCGTACTCTGCATTGCAGACATAAATGCCAGCAGAAAAGAAAATCCAATAAAATGTAAACAAAAACACTAATAAAAGCAAAATGATATGACCTCTTTCCTGGGTCAGAGCCTCACATTCGGCAGCCGTGTGGAGTATGAAATGAACATTTTTTATTGTAGAATCTCAAAAGAGACTTTTACAGTTGGCCCGCGCGTAGCGCCTCAACACACCAATGTCCTGGCCTTGATGCTGCTGCAACATGTCGTATACGCAATTTTGTGTTTATTGCCTTGTAGCATTTTTATGCGTGCAGTACGTGTGTGCCTGTGTGTGCCTGTGTGCGTGTATGTGTGTGTGTGTGTGAGTGTGTTTCCTTATATATATATATGTTTATGTTGGTACAAACCTGCCACACTACACCCCGCCTGGCCATAGTCGTTAGTCATAACTCGATGAGCATTTGTTGCTCCTCGAGACGTGCGGAGTGAGACGTGCAACATGCGATATACTGCGAAATCAATGGACAGAATGGCGTGAGTGGCGCGACTCAAGTAAATTTCATTTGGCCACCAGCATCGCAAATTTGATTGATGACTTTGACTGATTGCCATCATGGCAGCATCCACTGCCAACTTAGTTGCTGTCTGTTCAGCTCTGCTTTGCGGTCAACCGATGATTAACTCAATCTGCTCTTGACTACGGCCAAAGCGGAGTGAAATGCAGACTGTGAGCCTTTTTTGACGTCCCTGTCACGGCTCTGGCAACGACAAGTTGTCAACGGCGTTGCCATCTAGCAGCTAGTTCATGAATAATGCACCAAAGCAACACACACACACCCAAACACACACACACACGTAGTCCTTCATGTGGCTTAGGCTGAAACAGGCAACAGTGGCAAGTGAGAATATTTGAATGTCGGGTCACGACTGCGTTATTAATTATGCTAAAGACAGACAGTGGTCAGGCAGGGAACTTATTGTGTTACTTGAAGTAATTATCCGATGTTAAGCCAGTAACCAGTGTCTGGACGTGACCTGTGCGACGTCACAGCCAATCGGAAAGGAAAACGTGATACAGCCAATTGAGATGTGCACCAATGGCAGCGGGCTCATGAAAACCATTAGACGCTTCAGGCATTTGGGGCCAGCATGTGCAACTAATATGTTGGCAGCAAGCAGAAGTTTGCGCAGTTATTGCGGCAAACAAATAAAAAGCATTTGTGGCCACACTGGGCGACCTTGCCCCCAGTGCGCTTCTCCGAATGCTGCCATTTTTAATTGAACTAGAGTTGCAAGTTGCATAGCATCTGCATAAAATGCTCGCAAAAATGCGCACGCAGTCTTGATTGGCAATCGTTGTATCGTTATATCAGAGCCGAGCGCGGCTGCCTTTGACGTTTCACAATAGGCCAAATTACGCACTGCTAAATGCAGTCTCAGTTTCAGCGGGACGGGACTCTGTCAGGCCACAACTCAATCTCTCAAGCGATGTCGGCCGGGCACTCGGCGTCACAAAACTTTCCTAATTGCCTCTGGCAGTAAAAATCGAGTGCTCAACGTCAAAGCGCTCGAAAACTCAACTCGGCCAAACTCGGAAGGACGTGCAGTCAGCGTAGGACGAGTGCTTAGCTAATAGAGTCGAATATGTACTGGGTCCCGTCCCATATAGGACGAAGTTTCTTTGAGCCTGACCACTCCAAGCTCAAATAGGAGCTCACTGGATGAATGACGATAATTGTCAGTTTCTTTGTCTTGTCTTTGGGATGAGGAATTGGACAGAGCTCAGCTGGCTTGTTATTAAAGCTGGTCCATGTACTATGGCATGTTAGCTTCAAAATTTTACCAGGCTATTGCTTATAAGGTAAATAATTTTGTGTGCTTTGGCTAATTTTATTTAATTTTCTTCAAGACATTTTAGCAACTATCTCTAAATATTTTTGCTTACATGGTAATTTTCAAATTGACCTGCTTAGAAGATTATATATCGGAAAGATCGAGGACACGCCAGAATAAAGTTGTACATGTACAATCGATATTCATTAAATTTATAGCAAGAAAATGCTTCCTTATAAAATATGTTAATCGTTTGGTTTTTTAAACCGTAATGAATGAATTCGTGACATCTATAATACGTAAGGACATTGTGTGACCCTCGTCAAGAAACTGCTAGCATCTGGGAAATGGCATTGGAAGCATACATGTACAGCATGGGAAGCTTATTAATAATGGGCCTCATAAGCATAAAGCATGGGACAAATTTGGCTTTGTTACCATTAGCAATTCTTGGAGGATTGACTCTGAACACATCATTCATATGACACAAATATGTGTGAGCGTAACAAACCAACACAGTCAAAAAGCGCACATCTAAGAGCTGCTAACTGTTGACTCGTTAGTCACTTATTTCTAAAAGAGAGCACAAAAAGAAATGACTGCTGCTCATAGAGTAGAAGAAATTAGATAAATTATTTGAACAGCATTCAATTTGAGGCAAAGAAGGCGCACATGAAATGCAAACAAGAAACGTAAACAGAAAAATGTTCGGCTTGAGCTGTACGAAAAGCCAAATGCACTGGAGTCGGCTGCCCGGAAAAGAACATCCCCAACTCATATTTTATTCAGCTGTACCGAAGGAGAACCCAAGTCCGTCTAAAGAACTTCTGCAGCTGAGCTTTTGCCATTTTTCTTGGTTTTTTACTCGCTGGTGGGGCTGGTGAAAGTGAAAAAATGAAGAGAATGAAGTGCAAGTTTACAGGCCATCGTCTCTGGCAGTTTAACATTTTTTTTTCTCGTCTTAATTTGCATTTCCTTCGGAATGGGCACACTAACTTAGTAGCTGGCTTATGGGCATAACCTAGACTTGTAATTAATGTGAAAGCTTTTAATACCTGCTCTAATTGTAGGACTTTAAGTGCTATTAAAAAGCCCTTTTCACCGAAATAGAAATATTACCAGCTGCGGAAATAATACTTTTTTGTAATCAGAAAAAGGGTTTAAGTATATCTTAGATAATTATTCTCAACATTTATAAAGTTTTCAACAGCTTATGATTTTAAATTCCTTTGCAGCACTACTCCTTCCTAAGTTAACATATCATATGTATGTATTTGTGTAGGAATAATGGCAATTTAAAGGTGTTCAAAGGCTAACATTGTAAAAAGCTTTAAGTACATCATTGAAAATATGCAATCTTAATCGCCTTGTGGAGGTCACACAAAAATATTCGATTTAATAGTGCGGTCATGCGAAAAATGGAAAGTATCTCTACTGTGCTTCCGTAGATGCCCAGCCAGCACGATTTTTTGTTTGTATTATCCACAAGTTTGACAAAGGCAAGGAAATTATCATAAGTTTCGTTAGACATGAGGGTGTGATGGTCGCTTTAAATGTACTTGTGCAAAACGCACACACACACACACACACACACACACACACATAAACACACGCACATGCCTGTGTGTGGGAAAGTCTTTTATGAATTATCGATTTTCATTTAGGAACATATTAAATTGCAAACTGAGAGATTATGAGACAATGGCAACAACAACTACAAACTACGTTGGGATAGTTGCTGTTGACGTAATGAAATTCCAGCTAGGTATTCTATCTCTCTCTCTCTCTGTCTCTGTCTCTGTCTCTCTCTAACTTGCCTGGTCGACAAGATTCGTTCGCCTGTCAACAGGCTATTCAGCACTGGCCTGGGGTGAAGTTGTGATTACTTGGCACACGGCTGGACACAAAGAGACAAAAGTTAAATACCAACATGGAATTAATGTTATTAACACAGTGTGTGGCACACGCAAATTTCCTGTCAGCCAACACTCCTGTCGTGTGGCCTAAAACACTTCTGATGAGCTCTCCACTTTGCAGACACTTTCTTGTATTTGTGGCTTAATAGCTTTTGACGTTGGCCAACCAGCCACAAGCTAATGGCTAATGTCTCTTGACCTCACCCAGACATGCAACAGTTACACATTCTCGCGCTTTTCAGTGAACTCCCAAAAAACAGAGAAAAGAAAAAATGTTTCCCTCAGATTGCTGGGGATGACATCACGCAATGGAGGTCGCTTTCCTGGCTACAATCGCAAGAGCACATGCAACCAAAACTAATTAGAGAGCCATGTGGCACGCAGGTTGCTCGCAAACTTTGCGAAAAGGGAGAACAAGTACAGCAAACAGTTGCGAACTTGGCTAATGGAGTGTGGAGCGCAGAGTGTGCAGAACCGGACATGTTTCTCGATTGCCACAAATTAATTAATAATACTTGTAACATTGTCGTTAATTAGATTGCAGCAAGTACTTGCATGCTCTAAGAGGACGAGTATTTTATTCACTCGAGTGATGCAGTAATCTAATCTAATCAATGAATTAAACAAGTCACACCTGCTGGTCACTTAATTTGCTACTGAAATTAAATATATGTATGTATATATATGCTACAAATGACCCTATGTATATATTTTTAAAGGAACTCGTAACGCAAATGTACATACTTTAATTTTATCTCCCTAGGTTTTTGTTTTTTTTTTGTTTCAATCACTTTTTGTGCGACTTCGTTAAATATTCATTGGTTTGGATAAAAAATGTGGACCAACTTTTTTGTTTACCGTCGATTTCTGAACAAGTATTCATATCACGCATTCTATGGATGCTGCTTGTATTATATTTGGAATATTCTCTTTAATATTATACGCATTTAATGGGTTTTTCTTATTGTTTAACCGCTTTCAAATACAAATTGTTTATATCATAAATAATAATTAAAATTGTTGCAGCTATATTTTTTGCTGCTGTCTCGACTCGCTGGTATTATTAAAATAAACCAGTAGATAAAGCAAAGCCATCTTAATTAAGACCACATATACAGACTCCCTTCAGCCGGCAAGCCCTCGACAGCTTATTACCACCCAATATTCGTATTCAATGTGTTCGACTTGTTTGTTGTTTTTGTTGTTGGCGCACAATAAATATTGATTACGGGGGTGCTTTGAAATTGTTGTGGCTTTATTTGGTTGAGATGGCTGGCTTAATGTTCCGTTGAAATTCTAATTTATAAACCAATTAGCAGCCAAAACTCATGGCGTTCCCATAAATTTTCGCTGCCAACAAATTTAATCAAACCGTTCACTCGGCTGCCGGCTCTTCCTCTTCTTGCAGCTCCAACGGATTTCGCATAGTTCCAGCCACTTTTGGCCGCACCCGCAGTTGTCTTTTCCCCTGGGAGGCGTGGACTTACTTCCAACATGAATTCATTCACGCTTCGTTAAGTCGAATCCGTACAAAAATAGTATACTAATCGCACGAAATTGCAATTCACTAGCGTACTTAGTTTGCCTGCTTAACATGGATTAATTTACTTAGTATGATTATCTAGAACAAGGCAATAAGCGAAACAGAATAATTTAGGGGATTTAACTGCTTCAGAAGCTGAATTAACCAATGCAAACCAATTTTGCAAAATGACAGCTGATATTAAACACATATACAGATATCAGAATATATATATACTTACCCAAATTATTATCAGTTATTCAGAGTGAAAATGTGTTTATTTTGTTACTATTTTTCTGTTAGTATTTTATTTAAGAACTATAAATTTTTTTAAAATGAAACATACAAAAGGTACAATACATAAGTCAAAAGTAACTATAAACAAATTATATTCACAGTTTAGTTGAAGTTGAAGCTTAGTTCTATGCTTTGGTTTTCATTAACATTTGCCATATAATTTATCCAACATTTTGCATTTTTCCATGCAGTACCTAGGCGTACAAATGCAATTACAGAATACGTTGGGGTCTTTAATTAATTTGCCTGTATGTATTTTTAATGATTTACTTTTACGAATAGGTATGATTTTACAAAGTAATCGAACTATTCATCTTATTAATAGTGCATTTTGCAGAGCTCATTGCCTAATGTTTAGCGTAACACGAATATCTTATGTACATTTAATTAATAACCTCTCTATTGTGAACATGCGGTAATTGTTATTGTTTATTAATTGAGCTATTCCACTTTCATTCTCTATCCTATTCACGAACCGGGAACAATGCAAAGTATAGCTGGACCACAAAGGACCGGCACAAAAAACCCATTCAAACAAATAGCTAGTTAGTAAATTGGGTATTTGATTGCGTTCCGGCCCTTTTGGATGCAACTGTACTATAATTGCGGCTAGCTGTTCTTTATATTGGTTTGCCTTATTTAGCTCTATATTCTAGAAGTTTTTCCTTTACATTGTATGTACACTTTGGCTAATTGGGACGACTGGGTTGGCTATTTTGAAATGTGAATCGTGTTACTGTTGTATGTTTTGTGATATACATAACATATATATGCTATTTATATACATATTGATTGGATGTACACCAATCATTGTGAGCATACACACTTAAATGCTAATTAGGAAGGCACTTGACATTTGAAACAATAACGTCAACTTTAACACAGAGATAAGAGACGACTAGACCAACAAAAACTGAAAACATTCAAACATTCAAACATTCACACATACAATATGTACATACATGGCCTATACATGGGTCTGTAAATGAAAAGACACAAGACTATGAGCTATTACCTAGAATGTTGCCTGCAGTAGCATTCCCACACATCATACACCATAAACACTCACACATGATTTATTATTTACATTCATTCGTATATAGAAATGCAGATCCTGGTATCGGAGACCTATTCACCTTGGCACACAGAAGCAATCCATTAGCTTGCTGGCCAGCCGTTTCCTATGCCATACCACCGTACCGTAGCCATTTGGGGCCGGATATTAATTACGCTCATCCATTTGTAGCGCATTAATCCGAAACACACACCACTGAATTATGCACACACGCGAAATCGCTCATACGACAAGTTGTACGCAGCTCTTGAGTTATGATGCCGCTTCCTGCTACATGACCTATGTGTGTCTCGTGGTGCTACCCTCCCAATAAACCGTTTATGAGCTTCAGCGCCTTATACAAAGCACACACACGGCCTCAACACACACACACACACCTTCAACACTCGCTCTCACATTCACATAGGTGCGGACAATTATGAAGATTCGTTTTAATAGGGAAATGTGCGTATCGTTAAATTTATGAGGGGTACATGCTCATATGTACATATGTACATACATATGTGTACATATTTGGGTTTCGCATCACAACGCGCGGCCCTGACAACCCATTAGTTTTCCTTTTGCCCCCGATTTTGGGTACTTTGTTGTTTGATGTTTGTGTGTGCTCGTTGTTGTTATTCTTGAGGCTGCCGGTGCGTATTCATAGAACCTGTGTTTATATTTGTGAGTGCGTGTATACTATTGATAACATTAAATGAGCTTCACGCAATTTGATTTCATTTGTAGGGTTGAGCCGCATAGTTTTATGCAGTAGGGATCAGCTCAGCGATTGGATATTGAGAGATATTATGTTTTGTTGAAACAATTAGGTTAGTTATACACTTTGTTTTGCTAAACAATACACTATCCTGGCAGTAATAAGTAAAAATGAAATGAAATCGGATGATCACTCATTCACACACAAACAACATTTCAATACTTAGCAAATAGATGTTCCTAACCTATGTTCGCTATGTGATGCCGCCCTACTGGGCACCGACCTAGAACTTAATAGGTATGCCTCTGTTCCAATTAACAGTTACACGAAGCTCGTCCATTTAAATACAGCTATGCATACATATATTTTTAAAAACAGAAACCAGCTATTGTTGTCCAGCCATTTACTCCACTCCGTACACACCTGTTGTGGTTGCTGTTCTTGCTGCTGCTGCTACTGCTGTTGCTTCTGTTTCCGATTCTGACAGTAGGTCTATGGGACTAGGTCATTCCCCTCTGGAGTTGTATTGTCATTGAGGCTGCAAGTGGCCAAGGGCACTGCTGGAGAGTTCTCAGCAGCATGTGGCTAGGGCACATGAGCAGCCTCTGAATCGGAGACACCCGGAGGCTCTGCCTGGGTAGCAGTCGCATTCTGCCTGGAATAACTATGGACGTTCGGGGAGGGTACGCTGATAGCTGTAGTGTAGACATGCGGCTCACAGTCCCCCATGCTTGGTCACCCGTAATAGAACTGAGAGCTAACGGGCAGCCCGGTCGAGAGCGTGCGAGGAGCCGTGCCATCATAGGACAGCTGTGGGTGGAGCATGGCCGTCGAGCTCGGCTTTGTGCGGCGCAACGTTGATGTGCCTGGGGCCGTCATATGACTCAGCGCTGTCATGGCCAGCGGCGATGTGGTCGGCGTCTGCTGGGCAGGCGGATGTGCAGGTGACCCGCCTGCCAAAGAGGCGGGCGGCGTCGGCGTCGGCGTGTTGCTTGGCCGCTGCAGCACACCCATGCTCTCGGCGCTGATAATATAGCCGCCGCGAATGGTGGGCGCTGTTGTGTATTGGGTCAGGGATGTCAGCGGAACCATGGTGTCTGTAAGGCAAGCAGCGAAACAGTAGGCAATTTGTCGCTTAGCTCAGTCAAAAAGAGCAGCTTCCAGTTGAGAGGGGAGAGCATACTTACTTATGCCACTGCTGCTGGGCATGAGGCCGGATCCGGTCGGACCATTTGCGCCAATAACAATGGCCGGTGCCAGAATGCTCGTCATGGGTGAGTGGCTAGCAGGAGCGCTGCCAGCAGCACTAGTGGTCACATAGCTGCTGGGCGAGATGCCAATCAGATCCGGCGACTGGCGTGCACCCATCAGCATGGGATTTGGAATTAAGCCGGGTGCCGTGCAGGATCCGCCAACTGTGCTCAACTGGCTGGGCGCTAGACTAGCATATAAGCTGCTGGCTGGCGCGTATGTAATGTAGTTCTGCAGTGGCGGATGATAGATGGCATTGACTGTTGAGTAGAGATGAGCATAGTTACCCACCTCGTTCTTTGATACACTCGGTACTGGTATGGAGGTGGCTAGATCAATGTCAGCGTCTATCTCCGATATGGTGTCGTTGAAGCCGCTCGGAATGGTCGTCTCGTCGGCCATGCCTCCGTTCCCGCCGCCCTTGGTCGAGGAGTTGGAGTGCGTGTCGCTGGCCATCCGGCGCTTCTGCAGCACAAGGCGGGTGGCCACAATAGCAATGGAGAATAGCACGCCGACCGATCCGATAATTAACAGATACAAATAGAGACGCTGCTGGTCGTCTGTGGAGCACAATAGGTATATGGCATGAGGCTTGCAAATCTCGTACACTAATAGAAGACATTTATTTGAGCCAAGGATTTTCCATAGGAGGACATCCTAAGCCCGGTCCCGTCCTATTTCAAATTGAATTAAATTCGACTTTAAATCTGTTTGTTTTTAAATAAGACGTGGCCCTGTCATTCGTAAAATGTCAGCGACGTTCTTTGTGACAGTGGGTCCTTGCGGGATTAAGCCTACGTTCCCAGACTGTTTTCCACAAAGCCGCCGGCTAAAGTTGTGGACTGGACTGGCGCTGACTTGTGTTTTCTATTATTGCAAATGTAACCTTGCGTTTAGGTCATGTCGTAAGAGACTTACCCTCCAGACTTAGGTCGGCACTGTGTGTCATCACCGAATTGACGCTGCTGCCATCTGAATCAGCGTCCAGCGAGGCGTTCGCCACGGTGTGAATGCCCTCCGGATTGGAGTTGGCAGCGAGTCCGACGCCGCTGGTCGCGTTGGCCTGCCCCGTTTTGGTTGTGTTACTGTACAGCTTGGGTATGGCCTCCGACTCCTTGTAGATGAGCTCATCGTCGTACAGGTCGTTGATGTCGCCCTCGAAGTCCTCCGTCTCATCAGCCTCCACCTCTGACTCGTTGCTCTCCTTTAGCACTTGCTTCGGCACTAAGGAACAAAGACATAGAGCACCCAAACGAGCAACATAAATCATGCGGCCAAGTCACCGGTAACGGAGGGTCGGACGCCAAGCACCAGGCATCAATCTTGCGCTCTGACGCGCTATACGATACGATGGGATGCGATGCGATGCGCCAACAAAAGCGCGCCCTAAATCATTCTGAGTGGCAGGAGCGGACGCCCCTTTGATTTTCCCCAGACTCCCTACTTACCGCATGTGTAAACAACCTTCAAATACATTCGCGAGTTTGGCTGGCACGGAGTGCCAAAGGTATTCGCATCAGCGGCCAAGTTGCAGCGCCTTCGTCCATGGCAAATTTGCATCACAGTCTCCGTGGCGAACGAGGCAAGGCATGCTATTAAAGAAGAGAGTCAGAAGGAAACGGACAACAGGGGTGCAGCAAGGCCCAACGCATGGAATGCTCCTTGATTGATGCAATCTACAGTTTGGCCACAGGGTGGTCAACACCCACAATACTTACTCTCCTCGCGTACGCCCTGCGGCTGGGGGCACTGAATGCTTTCGTATTCCGTGCGTCCGAAGCTGGCACTGTAGACGGCTATCCGTGAATACGGGTTACACTCCAGCTGTGCGACATCGTTATGGCAGGCAACCTTGCTGCGGAACTCATCTGCGAAACCAAAATGCGTAAGACAACACGTATTTGAAAGACTCTGAACAAAAGTTGAGAACTATTACTAGTAACTTCCTTCTTGCATCCTGATTAACTTTTAGGTTTGCATTCATCTTTTGTGTGCCCCGAGGACTTTGGGACAATGCAGTTCCCCTGATAACGCTATAGTTATTAAGATAATCAATGATTGAGAACTTTGTAATTGAAAGTCACGAGCTATTCGCTCAGTTCTGCGCATCATTAGGGTAACTTTAGCTTGAAAAGCATTGTTGAATGCCAAATATTCATTCGACAATGGAGCAGAGCAGTCGCTGCAATTTTGCAGCCCTTCGAACCCCCGAGGACCGTTTGCAGTCATGTTCCGAACACTGCGCGGAAACTTAATTTTGTATCGTCGATGTTTTTTCAAGTTATACAAAGCACGTGCAAATGCGATTCGACGACTACCGGGACTTCAGGGCGTAGTTGTTGTTGGCAGTGCTCCACCAGTTGTGATTCGATGCGCTTACTTGCTTTTGGCAGCTGGGCAGCCTCCGACCCCATCCCCCGTCCTCCAAACCCACGAAGGCTGTTTAGTGCTAACGGACCAGTCGATACCCGCCCGAGAGCAGTTGCCTTCATTCCACCTGAGTGCATTTTTGGAACGTACAGCAGCTCGCTTAACTTGCAGTCTGGCTGGCTGGCTGGCTGGCTGGTGGTCTGGTTCACTACCCTGTACATGTACATGTATCGGTGCCTGTACCGACAGTATTTGTTTGGCAAAATATCGGCACTGAGTGCTCCAGGTCATACCGGAGGACGAGTACGTTTAGCTACACACACACACACACACACAGCACAATCGAAAAACCCAAAGTCCGGATGAAGGCAGACTCTCGTCCGACTCATTCGGCTGGACGTTTATGTGTCGATTCCGGTAGTCGAGATTGTTCAGCTCAGTTTGCGTTGCCGTTGCCGTTGTGCTTGTACACGGAATTTGTTAGCCATTTACGTGTCCTATTGTACGCCCAATAAATTCAACCAAATTAAACAAAACAGTTGCGCTGCAACCATGCTGACTTACATGGACGACATTTGTAGGCGACCTCGACAATTTTTCTGCGCTTGGGGCAGGGGTCGTTGCTGATTGCATTGGAGCTGGCAGTGCTGCTGTGATAGCTGCTGGTGCCGGATGAATCGCCCACTCCGCTCGCGCCCAGACCGTAGAACTGCGGGGAGCCGTGAAACTTGCAGTGCTTCTTCTTCTGGCAGGCTTCCACAACCGTCTGCAGCAGGGAGTACTGTAAGCAGGTTGAGGGTGAGGGTGTAAAGGTATGAGGTATGAGAACAGAACGAAAAATCAGTTTCAATTTAGTTCTGCTATTTTTTTTTTGCTCTTATTTCGTTCACTGTCGCATTGGTGTGCAAACAGAAGAAGCTGAAAAGTGAACGAGTTCAGGAAGTGAACGGAAATTGTAAACTTTACAAATTGAAATAAAATATTTGCATTAAAAATGTAATTGAAGTGTTTCCAGATGTGTTTGAGTTGTGTGTGTGTGTTTTTTTTTTCTTCTTTCTCATATTGCTGCACTTTTAGTTAAATATGATAGAACTTTGGTAAAAGTATATGAGGTAAAATCAGGTCGATCAGCATATGAAATATTTATTGCGAATGACAGTTCAACAAAGTTCTTAAAGTTTCTTAGTTTAAGTTCACAAAACATAGGTTGTGCTTTTGCTCTTGCTACTGCTGCCTGCTACTTCTACACATCGTTAGGTAATTTAATGGATTTAAGCTGCATATTATTTAATTTGCACTTGAAGTGAGACAGAACATGTGTATAAGTACACTCATACTAACGTATTGTATGCTTTACTTTTAATCTAATTGTTGTCCATCATAGGCTTGGCAGCTATTCAATCTAGAGCACTATTGTTGCCAACTAGCTGCATTTTTCATAGAATTACGTTAGAAATTGTGCTTTGTTTACCGTTCCATTTAGAGCTTCAGCCCCGTGAAAGGACACGTCCATTTTCATGCTAACATCAAATGGCGGCGAGTAGCTGCGGACATCACATGACTGTTGCCCCGTAGTCCGCAGCGCGAATATAAACTGTTTATTTTCAAGCTATTTATACCCTGAACCCATTAAAAATGGGTAAAAAGGGTATAATGAAGTTGTGCAAAAGTATGTAACAGGCATAAGGAAGCATCTCCGACCATATAAAGTATATATATTATTGATCAGTATCAACAGCCGAGTCGATCTAGCCATGTCCGTCTGTCTGTCCGTCTGTCCGTCTGTCCGTCTGTCCGTCTGTCCGTCTGACCGTCTGTCCGTCTGTCCGTCTGTCCGTCTGTCTGTCTGTATGAACACACAGATATCAGAGACTACAAGAGCTAGAGACTTCATATTTGGAACATAAGTTCTCCTAATCCCGGGACAGATCAAGTTTATTAAAATTTATCGATAGCTCGTCCCGTTCAAAAGTTATCGATAAATTTCGATTTCAGACCAGCGTTTTTTGGATATAACTTACAAGTTATAAGAGCTAGAGGCCCCTAATTTGACATGTATAATCTCGAATAGCATACACATGAACAAATTTTTCACTTTTTGGATACCACCCCCCAAACCCCCCAAAAGTTAAAAAAACGCATTTTTGAAGGTACGACCTTGCAATTTGGTTTGGTCACACATATTATCGACAATTGTTTGCCCCAAAAATTTCAATAAGATCGGACGATAAACACAGAAGTTATTTAAGATTTAACTTTCCATTATGTGGGGCTCAGCGAAAAGCAAGCTAACTGCTTAGACCGCTTGCACTGCTTGTACTGCTTGTACTGCAGCATGTGTGTGTTTAGATTAATATGAATGATTGTAAGGACTGGGTTCAGGGTATCTCGTAGTCGGGCACTCCCGACTAGAGCACTCTTACTTGTTTTCACTATCTTGTGTTGACAGCGCTAGGCACAGATGACAGATAGGCGGACAGACTGCACGACGGACAGACTGAAGGACGGACCGTCGGTCTCGTCGGTCTCGTCGACTGACAGCAGGTTTTGAATTCCCTGGCAGTGTTCGCTAGACGTTAGACGAGTCGTCACAAAATTTAATAACAACGACAGCGACAGTGACGACAACACCCTGCAGAGCAGCAGTGTAACACAGTCAGGGACAGTGGCAGAGGCAGAGGCAGTGACAGAGCCAACGAACCAGCAACAAACAGCGTACGATGAGCAACAAAAAGAGCTCCTCGAACAAAGGCGGGCAATGTAGACCAAAAACGATGCGAGAAATTATATGCTGCGGTAGTCATTTTTAGCGCCATGTTGTCGCTGCTGAGCTGAAACTTTGGGGATAGCTGCCGGGCCTAATGATACCCCATGGGACGTGAAGGCATCTCGGCCAGCACAGCGGGCGTGCCGACACACATACATACATACCAGACAACGCATTGACTTGGCTTGACACAAAGGCAACTTTTGGCCTTCGTCAATGTTTTTTCGGCGAGCATGCTGTTCATTTGGACCCTATGTGTACACAGCTCCTACTGTCAGTTTTAACGAACATTAAAAGCGAAATGAAATGATTTCGGCTGTCTCGTATTGTTTTCGACGTTCTTGAATTTACTTCAAATTCAAATTCAAAGTCATTTCATTCGCTGTTGAGGACTTTGGGACTTTGGGTCCAAAGGATGCCTTTAAATGTCGGCAAAGGCAACGGAAATGTTTAATGAATTGGAAGCGTTATTCGGAATTCGCACAGAACGCATTTCCTTATCCCTTTTGAACTGGAACTGGAATTTTAAACGACATTCAGCTAACTGCACAATGTCAGCTTAAACGCACTCAAAGCAATCCGGCCTTTCAACCATTTCTCAAATTATACAGAGTGGAAAAATATAAAGAAATTTCTGGCAGCACAATCCGAATTCCTGGTGAATTATGATACATTTCAGGCTGTCTCGCTCAGCGTTCATAATTCATAGCTAAACAAGTTCATGGACTAAAAAAAGAAAAAGAAAACAAGTGGAAAGGATTATCTTCGGCGTGCCGAAGACTTAATACTCTTTTCGAACCTTTAGACAATTTTCACTCTGCCAACTACAGCACTTTCATTAGCTGTAAAAACTGTAAAATTTTCTATTGATATATCAAATTTATTTCCAGTTGTATGGCAGCTATAAGATATAGTGGTCCGATCCAGACGGCTCCGAAAAATGTGATGTATGTTTAAATAATAAGTATCTGTGCAAAGTTTCATCGCGATAGCTTTGAAAACAAGGGATCTATGGTCAAAACCGACTTCCAGTTGTATGGCAGCTATAAGATATAGTGGTCCGATCCGGCCGGTTCCGACCAATGTGCTGTCCCTTTACATAATAATAATCTGTGCAAAGTTTGATCACGATAGCTCAAAAACTGAGGGACTAGTTTGCATACATACAGACAGACAGACAGACGGACGGACATGGCTAGATCAATTTGTTTTGTCGTTACAAACTTCAGCACAAACTTAATATACTATTTTCTTCGAAAAGAGTATAAAAATCTCTTTTACGTTTATTTCTTTCATATTATTTTGGGATTTAGTTTCTTCTTGGAGTCGCTTCTGTAACAGTATAGTAAAATTGTGTCCCTCCTAATTGGTATATTTTTGTGATTGAATTACATTGTCATACTCAACACTGGGCACTTTATTCTGTTAAACTCCTTGTAAGCGTGGCTGACTTACCTGAAGAGCATTTGGCCACATGCAGTTTTCACCAGAGTTCTCATCCTTTTGCGCATCGTCTGCTGATGATTCGGTATTGGTTGCACCTGGACTACTGGTGCTGCTGCTGGGTACTTCCATGGCCATGGCGCCCATGCCATAGCCGCCGTTTACATAGCGATTGGCGGGCACTTTTTGCGAGCTGGAGCCGAAGATGGAGCCACGCAGCAAATGTTTTGCTTTGCCCCGAATCTCGGGTCTAACGGTACCGGTGATAGGGCATAACTCCTCAATGCTGTAGCCATCTGAATAAGTGGAAGGACCATAAAGCACGAAATGGCAGACGTGTTAAGAATAAATGGCCCGAGGATGGCTCTCGCGGGCAAGGGAGAGTGAGACAGCAAGAGACAGAGGGAGAGAGAGAGAGCACTTACCTTTCGCCACGAACTTGTTGTACTGGGCAAATTCAATTGAAATGCTAGTGCCGCGCGGGCAGGCAATTACCACCTGATCTGTATCACAGGCCGCTTTCTGATATGTGCGCAGTGTGGCCGATAAGAGAGCTGTTTTCCGTACGTGGCACGGAGATGTTGCATGCATTCGAGGAGCGTATTTTCCATTTGGCATTCAGCAAGATACGTGCAGCAAAAGAAGAGTGGAGACAAATTGCATTAAAACATTGATTGAAAGTATAATTATTTATATTTTAAATATTTTAAAATTTCAAAGTCTGCGTGTAATACGAAAGTGGCAAAGATAACCAATTCAATTAAATCTACGAGCTTTCAGCGGTATGTGACGGAAAATCGAATTTCAAGTTGAATTGTGAACGTGAACAAGGCAATTTGTATAATTGAATACAACACCATCTACAGTATGCTCATTAAGTAATGGTCACGTTGTTCGCAATGCAACCTGAGCCCTGCATCAAATGAGGGACTAAATTGAAAATGACAGCACCGACTGTCTCTGGCAGTAATTCTCAATGCCTTTAATGAGAGCCCGAGACACAGACACCTGTGCAAACAAAAGGCGACCCAAAGCCCAGCCCGCTGGAGGCAGGTGGGCATCAACTGGATCCCAAAGAGGCAACTCGACGAAAGGAAAACACCGACCCAGTAGCTCAGTCGAGTGTCAGTGAGCTTGGTGCGGAGTAGGTGTGGCCCTGGGCATGGGTATTACGCTTCAAATGAGTTTTCCCACTTCAAGCTAGGCGCGAAGTGCACATTTTTGGCACGCCAATGTTGCAGCTACCCTTGGGAAATGCACAGGCGAAATTCGTGAAATTCTTGGAAAACATTTTCATTATCCTCTTCTGTTGTTTACACCTTAGACTAAAGCAACTACTTAAGGCTTCGCTGCTGTAAATGTATGCAAAGAAACATACAGATGGTAAGAGCTTTAAGCAATATAGTAGTGGCAGAAGAATCTGGAAGGTTTTCGTCCTCCGAACCGCCATATACCATATAGAACATTATATAGAATGATTGCTATATATATACACAATGTGAACCATATGAAAATAGTTTTTGCATTAGAAGCGGCAATAAATCCATTTCCCACAATATCACATAGTGCGCCCAAAATGAAAGGAAAACGCCCATCTATCAGCTGAGCAATTTAAATACCGAAACAGTGGCGGGTGCGGTATTCGGTCCGGGCGGAGGGGATTGGGAATTGAATATAATTTAGCCGTTACCGTTCATTTCTCGGTCGGCATTTAGCTCTAATGAGTTTGGGGAGCTGAGCGTGCGAATTGGTTTTGTTTTTGATGACTGCCCATGGCAGGGGCGTGGCAGTCAGCGACAAGGATGCGAAACTGCGAGGATGAGGACGAGGATGCGAATGCGAGTGCGGATGGAAGAGACACTGAGATTGAGGATATTGCAGCCCGATGCGAGCGACCGCCGACTGATTTATATTGCAAGCCATAAATTATATTTAAATGGTGTGTTTTCGCTTCTGGCGACTGCGGCCACACAGCACAGTCCGTAATTATTTCCATATAGTATATAAACTTTAATGCTATGCATAGTAAATACGTATATTCGAGGGAGAAGGCGTTGGCTGGCCCATGGCCAAGAGCCAAATAGCCAAATGGCCAAATGGCAGCGTTCCGCCCAGTGACAATAAATTCCAAGTCTATAGCTCGGCCCATTCGACCCAACCCACTCGCAAGTTGGTCATATCAGCTGACCGACCAGATAAGTAGTTGGATCTAGTTGGGCGGATGATGAAAATAGAGCAGAATATCTACTATATAGAATATCTTATTACTGTTCAAATGTGAATACGTAATTCGTGAAATTAAATTTAACAATATCAATATTATTCGCATACGCGTTCCTATTTCTTGTGCACTTAAAGCACTCGCTGCTGCCACGTTCATATCTCCGATATTGTACACTTGCGCCAGCTGGCTGTACATTAAATTAATTGTTATGACTTTACAGCTAGGGGAAAGTTGCAAATGGTTCCGCTAGTACTTGAATCAGTGTGCTGGCCGTTGCCGGTCGGAAGCGAAAGTCTCTGAAGTTTTTATTGGTGCCATTTGACTTCAGCAATCGAATCACTTTGCCATGGACTGAATCCAAATAAAAGTTCGCTTTGCGCTCACCCATAAAATCCGGAATCGCCGCCCATCCCAGCCACCCAGCAACCCCCAATCCACAATCCACAAACCATGTACTGCAGTGTCGAAAAGTTTACCTTTTAAAGTGAAAGTGTTTTCAGCGGGCTTGCTTAAATTGAAAATACAATAAAAACACGAAAATAACAAAAGTCCCTTTGACCTTGCGGTTTTACCCAGAACTCTGAAGGTATATACAGATATGCCTGTAAGTATATACTAGTATACTCAGATACTCGTATCACCATTTGCTGGCCACTAGTTGGATGATGGCGCACTTTTGAGGCGCTTGCCTGCAAGTTTTTTATTTGATTTGGAATTGAAAGCGCTCCAGACAGATGCCGGCAGCAGGCTCTCTTAAAGGTCGACCGTTTTACAGCCCCCCCGGGTGGGTGGAAGGGGCTGGCAGGGAGTGTCGCAGTGATGGAAAACTGTCGGGCATGAAATTTGTTCGGAGCATCAGCATTACTTGCTCAACTTGTAAAGTCCACGTTTATGTGTGTGTGAGTGTATTGTATGTTTGTGGTGTATGTGTTCACCCACATGTGCACCGCATCGTTTTACATACTTATGAATAATTTAAATATATGGGCTGCCTCTCAGTCCACAGCCCTTCGTCAAACAGTCTTGGCAACTGAGCGCTTCCTTCAAAGAAGATAACGATTGAATATTTATATGTCAACTTCTATATGTACAGGCATTATGTCAGCGCATTGAACAACATATTTTCTGCAATGTCTCTCAAAGCAAATGCCAGCACCAGGACGAGCTACACTTCCCCTTCAAATATACATTATTGTGGCCAATTAAATTGAAACCCAATGTCTTTTATTCTGGGAAGATATCGCTTTTGAAAGGTTTTTCAATTACTTTAATGATTTCTGTATGTTATCACAAAAGACAATAGATTGTAAACCAAAATGTTCTGTTCACCCCTCTGGGAGGACCACATACGCTCTTAAGTAGGGACACAATTTGTTTTTCATGTACTTTGCGCTTGCCAGCTCTTAAATAATCTTTAGAAAGGTAAAAACTGTGCAAAAACTGATGAGGGCATTTTCAACTCTCCGTTTTATCTTCAATGGAATTTGTAGCCTTGTTTTAAAGAGTTTATAATCGTAATAAACCCGAACCAATTCAAGTGACTCAAGCTACTTGAGCCGAGTTGGTAAAACAGATGCGATTCCCGCCATCTGTGTCTATGCCAGTAAATTATTGAGTCAATGGAAGGAGCTCGATATATGCATGCAGATATGAATTTATTCAATCGCATATGTATATAGCGACTGGCGAAAGATTCTTTCTCTGTTTGCGTTCATGGACAATTTATTTTAGTTTTGGTGCCTCACCAAATCTCAGTAGAGCTCCTCGGGAGTTCGCAGCCAATGCGTTCTCTTGGCTGAATTTAGTTGTCACTACTATTTGCTATTTGCTGCTGCCCATCCTCCCCTGGATATACACTGTCAACATCATTGAACGAACAGTCGCTGCTTTGGGACAGCCAATGCTCGATTGAATGCTCTGCTCTACGGACGGGATTCAATGTGATGTGAATGTGGAGCAGAAAAAACGAAACGAACGAAACGAAACTGTCATCGGGAGTTGGCGAGTCAATGGCGCAGAAGAAATTGATTTGTTTTGATTTATTCCCATTTACTTAGCATTGGGCGGGGGCTAGAGCGCTGGCTCCGACTCCGGCTCCGACTCCGGCTCCAGTTTGGCCTCGGGCAGTCTAGCCCTGTCCGTCCGGGTTTCGCACTCTCCGCTTTGATGTTGCCATTGTGCTGTTTGCTGTTCGCCTCTTTCCAAAACTCATGCAAACTCGTGTTGATTTCTTTTTTGGGACTTGGCTGTTTGCTGTTCACTCCGTTCCTCCAGCATCTCTGCTGGTGGCTTCCACATTTGATTGTCCCATTTGACTTGCTTAATAAATGGGCATTTGCCACTGTCAATACTGCTGAACAGAGCCCGGGGCCGAATTGGCATTCCGGCATTCTTGTCCTGCGGTCCCAAACCAATAAAATATGATATGTATCTGTTATGCCTGGCGCCTAGTCAGCTCTGTATGCTGTGCAAATAAATCTAATTAAATGAAATTTGATATTTCTCATCCATGGCAGGGTGGACCAAATAATATCGATTGCACAACAGTATTCGGCCATAGAAAGGGGCGCATTTAGGCCCAATGAGAAAATCCAATACAATGTCTGAGCCATAATTACAAGACTAAATGCGGAGAACTGTTGATTATCTTCAACTATAAAATATGAGTGGAATGCCCAGGTCAAACGTATGATTATGCTTATAAAATTCATTCTCAGCGCAAATAAGTCATCATAAAGATAATACTCAAGTGAAAAGAATAAAAGTGAATTGCAAAATGGAGACATAATATTCTGACTCTTCTCTTTTTTTATTTGCGCTGACGCTTGCTTTGTTTGCAGCTCCGGTTGTGTAGTGGACCCCGGCCTAATCCCGAGGAAACAAAAGTTTATGACATTTTACGAGCTTTTTTAATACTTTGTGAAAACTTTGCACATTTTCCATCCGTCCGCTGCTTATTCATCTTTAAAGCGGCGAATACAACAGTACAAAAACAAAAACAAAAAGTTTATGAACATGTTTTGTCATATATGGATGGATGGATGGATGGCTGAGCGGCAAACAGGCTCGCTGGGCAGTTGGCTGCTGTCCTTGGACACGTAATCCGCACATATATTGCTTTATTTGACTCGCTTTTCGCTTTGTTGTCACACCCACCAAAATCATAGTCCATAGGCCGCATACAATATATTCCGCACATGAAGAGGGCGTGTTTGTATGTACGCCACATATGTGTGCCACATTTGGAGGCACTGCGTCGAGTTGTAAAGTTAGCTGTTTGTCATCACATCGGCGACAAGTGAGGAACTGTCAGCCGGAGCCGGTGTCCTACGAAAATCTCTAGACAGACATTACTCGGCGTAATTGAGAGCATACAATTTATGAGCTCGCACTGAGAGTTGGTTTTATATCTGATGGGCTATGAAATATTTGTCAGACGCCGCATTTGCATTTGTACATAAGATGAAGCTGGGCGCCGGAATAGAATTACCTTCGGAGAGCTACTCTTGAGTTGGAGCATTTTTTAATGTCTAGCTAAAGAATGCTAAAGGCAGTCGAAATCTGGGAGATACACTTTACTGATATACATAAAAGTATCTTGAGTTTTTACATTCAGTTGGAGTGTGCTCATGCTGTATGTAAATGAATAGATTTAAGGACCTTGGGGAAATGACAGTTATATGTTTGTAGCACAGTCAACACACACAGGAAATTGCGATATGTTATGCCTATGCTGGAGTTGTTTCGCATTTGTGAACTTTTATTAGCATACTAAATGGCATTTAATGCCGCTGCAGTAGTTAATCATTTGTTGTCTAAATAATCGGCCTAATTAACATATAATTTCATTTGGATTGCTTGCCCAGAAACAAGATGTTGCTTACCCAAGGGATCGATGCGGAATATGAATTCGCCTTCCGCGCTCGCCGCACTCAGAGCGCACAGAAAGGACAGCACTAAGCACTTTGCCTGCATATAATCCATTATCCTGTGAGTGGAACGCTTGAGCGAACGCTTCACTTGCCGCCGGCTGGCTTAGCTTTCGCTTTTCCGTTATTTAGTACTATAGTATATACTATGAGCAGCTTTAACCGGCATCGGCTTGAGGCATTACAGACACTGCTCGCTCGGCCGAGCTGCAACCACACTCACTGCCACCTGCCACCTGCCACACAGCTCTCGTAGACTTGCACAATTTTCGCCGCGTTGCATGGACTCACTTATTTGCGATCGCCAGTTGCACAAATTTGTGTTATTGACTTTATTTTTGTTATTTTTTTTTTGGTTTTTGTTTTGCTGTTGTTTTTTTGCCCAAGCGGATGTCAGTTGGTTTCAATTTGCGTTGCCGCCGGCGTTGTCCAGTTTGTTGTCCTTGTCACTGGCGCTTTTCGTTTGATTTCACTATTGGGATGGGCTGGCCAGCACTCGGTTGTCACTTTTGTTGCTTGCGTTGCAGGAAGTGCACGAATTTCACCATTTTTCTGCTGTGCCACAAAAACCCGATTCTGCATTTATTATCAATACTACGCTTCGACTGCAAGTGGCCCACATTGCAGCAGGCCACGCGCAGCCACGAAATGTAGATCAATAAACTACACACACACACACACACACACCGACAACAGCCGACCTGCCAGTTCGGTTGGAATGTAGGTAATCAAATTGTATTGCCAGCGGCCTAGAACAAAACCCCTCCTACCCTATCCTGCCCAGAACCACAGCCTTCGGCCATCGTTACTAGCCTGTCAAACGATCCTGCATATAGGCGGCGTGTTTGGGCTGCGAATTGAATCCGATAACAACAGTATCACCCTATCGGGCCCACAAGCACACTGTTTATATGTATGTATGTACGACCACGCCCACAGCCCTATGCTTGCCATCAAACTGCGTATATTGTGTCGCCACATAGTGCAATATGCAAATCAGTGCCACACACAGAAAACAACAAGTAAGAGTGCTCTAGTCGGCAGTGCCCGACTACGAGATACCCTGAACCCAGTCCTTACATTCATATTAATCTATCAGGAAAGTAAAAGCTTAAATAACTTCTGTGTTTATTGTCCGATCTTTCTGAAAATGTGTGACCAAACCAAATTGCAATTTCATAACTTCAAATATGCGTTATTCAACTTTCGGTGGGATTGGGGAGTGGTATCCAAAAAGTGAAATATTTGTAATATGTGTATACATGATTATACATGCCCAATTTGGGGCATCTAGCTCTTATAACTTTCAAGTTATGTCCAAAAAACACTGGTCTGAAGTCGAAATTGATCGATAACTGCAACGGGACGAGTTATCGATAAAATGAAACAAACTTGCACTGTCCCGGGACTACGAGAACTTATATTCCAAATATGAAGTGTCTAGTCTCTGATATCTGCGTGTTCATACAGACGGACAGACAGACAAACAGACGGACATGGCTAGATCGACTCGGCTGTTGATACTGATCAAGAATATATATTCTTAATATGGTCGGAGAGTGTTCCTTATGCCTGTTACATACTTTAGCACCAAATCATAATACCCCATTTACCCATTTTGAGTGGGCTCAGGGTATAAAAAGAGCGTGTGAAGTGAAGAAAAACGGAACTCACAATCATCGCGCTGCCGAAGGGCGCGATAGCTGCAATTTTTTTCGCATTTATATTTCATGTGTGTTCTTTGGACTTCGCAATTTGGCGCATCATTCAGTGTTGTGCTGTGAAACAAGAGCAACATTGATTGTCAGAGCATTTTGTTGCTGTTGGTCTTCTTTCGACTAACAACAATATGTCAATGCAGTGTCATTACCAGTCAGTCAGTCAGTCCCCTTGAAACTGCGTTCCATTGGGATTTGCAATTACGGAAAATATTTCGCAACTTGCCAGCAGCGTGGAAGCGTAATCCGATTGCTGGACACATGTCCAACTAGCATATCATTTGCCCAGGACACTTAATGGCGACTCGATGGAGCGGATGGGTGGGGTGGTTGGGTGTTGGTTGGTGGGGCTAGAAGGGTGTTGGCTGCTGGGGCAGAGAGCAGAGCGCGCATCCATCATGCGGCACATCTGCACCCAATTAATTGTGATTTCCGACGGCAGCCAATGCGTAACTGAACTTTTAATTAAAATTCTATTTGACAAGCAAAGTGACTACAATTCGACCAGGACCAGGAGCAGGATCAAGTGCGCTCTTTGCAAATAAAGCATAATTGCTGACATCTAAAATTTGCAACTATTTTGCTTGATTTCAGTTCAGTTTTGCCAACGAAATGTTTAATAAATGTCGCAACTGTGTCAAGTGCTAAAACCCTCAGATTACCACACACACACACACACACACACACATATATATGTATGTATGTATGTAGATAAACTTAATTGGTGTGCAAACAGCGTGAATTGTCGCATTCAACTGTTCTAAACGCACATTTGAAGGCATGCGCAGGATGCAGCATTCAAACTGTAAACTTAATCAATTCTGAATGGCTTCTAATGGCAACAGTTACACACACACACACACAAACACACACACACACATATGCGCGTGACATTCATGCTCATTACGGGCTGACAGTCAGTTGACGGTCTATCATCCGGCCGGAGGATTGCTCCGGCAATCATTGTGTCAGCTCTCGATGCGGATTCGTCCTCATCGTTGCCCAACTGACAACAAGCAAGTTGATGGCAGGTTTATTGGATTAGCAGGCGCAAGACTTGAAACTCCTGACTGCCTGTGTTTTTGGCATTTGTTCTATTCAGTTATTCAATTATCATATTTGGACAGCAGCCCGACAGGCAGGACGGCAGGAGTGCTGGGGGAGTGGCAGGAGGGGGCGGGTGTTAGCAACTTGGGCACTAGCTGCGCACTCGACATTTGATTAATGATGCTAGCGGTGCCAAAGTTTTTCTGCTCCACTTCAGAGTTTCTGTGTGCGTATAAGTGTGTGTGTGGGTGTGTGTGTGTGTGTGTGTGGGCCATGAGATAAACTGCAGGCTCGCACACTCGCACAGTTATGCATGTATAGTATGTGTGCTAACATTTGTCCCACTGTCACTTGGCATATAGCAAATGAGGCCGAGGTGCCACAATGGCCCCGTGGGCCGCAGGTCGTAGAAATGGCTTTATTTTCGCCCAAAAACTGGCGACAAAATTCAAATAAAGCGTCGACAAACGAGGCAAAAGAAAAACAAGCGGATCAGGAGCAGACGCAGGAGCGAGGGGTGTGTCACCTGGGAGTCGAGTTGCTAACCGGACAGGGACCAAAGAGCCTGGCTTAATGTCTGCTCCGCTAATCAGGGCCAGGAAGGAGCCCAACCTGACAGTTTCTTGTTAATTTCGCATATTTGCGGCTGCTTGCTCTAGCTGGGTGGGTGGGTGGTGCTGCTGGTGCTGGTGCTGCTTGTGTGCATTTCGAGTGCTTCACCTCGTTGAGTTTTAAACATTCTTTTTGCCGTTGGCCGCTTCTGGTCGCTTTTTTATAATGCTCATTTAAATATTTGCTGCCGGCCGCAAAAATGCGAAACACACGCGCACTCAAAGGAATAGCTCACATTTGGCCACGCTAAAAGCACGTGCAACTTTTGGCTACGGCCGCGCGAGGATGCGCACGCTCCGGCCACCACCACGTAACCGAATCGCAGAGCTGGCAACACACACAGTCCGTAGTTGTGGCAGCTGTGGACGACGATTCGCTGTTCGCAGGCTGCACGCGCGTAACACGTCCTGTGCGTTCGAGTATCGGCGAAGAACTGAAAGCAGCTCGGCCCCGATGGCACATCGCAATGCACGAGTTGCGGCACGAATTGCAGCCTCGTTGGCGACAGACACGAGCCGGCGAGCCGAGTCGGGGCCACAGGGAAATACTCTCTTCCAGGCAGGTCGGCAGCAGAGCAGCAGAGAGAGAGAGAGACACACACAGAGCACAGAAGAGAGCCGCTGAAGCTGACGATGAGCCACGCTTAGTGGGGCTGACGAACTGCGGATTTGGGTCAGTCTTCTCCCTCCCACCTCCCACACTCGGCCGCTCAGCCGCTCAGCCCACTTACCCCGCTCACCCCACACTCTCTCGCTCTGTGGCAGTGGCAAGCGACGCGCCGCCAAGAGTTTTTGGTCTGCGAGCCGCATTTAATCGAATGTAACGTTTACAGTCAACTTAACACATTGATTTAGCCTATCGTAGGTAAATTAGTGGCCAACTGCCAGAGCCCTCTAAATCGCTTCGCATGCGTGGTGTGTCTGTGTGTGTGCGTGTGCGTGTGCGTGTGACTGGGTGATTATGGCTGGCGCTTAGATTGGCCTCATAATTCGCTTGCAAATCGCTTTTATCACTTTCACCCAGCACACATACATCTACACGTATGTATGTCTGAGTATGCGTGTGCGTGTGTAGATAAATACACCTTTGATTGGGCAAGGACACGTCAAGGCAAGGCGAAGCGAAGCGACTTGTTGCTGGCTCCTCGAAAGCCAAGTCGAAAGTGCGGTTGCCAATCAAAATGTACATAGACTAAATCCGTATTATATTTCCGTCTCATTATCTGATACGCTTCAAAGCCAAAGACATTTCTCTGTATGTTCATTTGAAGTAAAAGTTGAAGTACTTTCGTAAACATTTATATTTTATGCAACACAGCCAACATCTGTCTAAATATACACATATACAAGTTTATCAATTTTTAAATGTGATTAGCATTTTATTTTCCATTTCTGGAATTCGCAATGCTTTAAAGAGTTAATCCTAGCTTAACTAGACTCAAAATCTATATACTTCTAACAAAGTAAACATCAGTTGGTAACATTAGAAGGCAGCAACAATATGGTTAAAAGCAATCGTTAAATCAGATATATTTATTCAATGGATAAACGACAGTTTTAACAATTTAGGGTCACAAACCTTTTGTCGCATTTTCCGTTTTACCCGAAAAACACTTTGTGCCTGTTTATTAACTATTCATTTAATTATTCTGCTGAAATTTGAAAGCTTGTGCAAAAGGTCAATTGGTTGTTTGTTAGTATTGTTATTGATATGACTTAATATGTAATTCACTAACTAACAAACACCTGACTAATTTATTGTGTCAACAATAGTTGGTCAAATTAGCAATGTCGCAATTTGTATTGACCGCTACAATAAAATAGTTTATTTTCGGCGTACAAAGTTCATTAATTAAATACGTTTGATTTATTCAGCGAAACATCGGGAAATTCAATAAGCAATAGTTAAATTAAATGTTTGGCAAATGTTTTCACTTTGGCACACCGAATATTATATTCCCTTGCAGGCCAAAGTTCAAGTTGTATTTGGATTCCATTTATGCTAATATTTGGCTGTTAAGATATCTAGGAAAAGAATCATGTCGAGATATTGATGTTCTTGACTTCCGAAAAATGCCTCCAAATGAGTCTAGAAGAAATGGTCATAGTTTCCAGCAGCTGTACAATTAATTGTGTACACTTTTCATCTATCACTCTTGTGCTGAAAAGAATACTAATAACGAAAGCTGAATACTGCACTTGAATGGCGAAAGCACATTTCATAATATTCAGCTTTGATGGATAGCTCATTCCTGCGCAGCCCAGCAGACTGCGATATATCCATTGTCAGAGCTGCGCGTTGTGGCTGCCTTCTTTTCATACCCTCAACCCATTACAAATGGGTAACGAGGGTATAATGGTTTTGTGCAGAAGTATGTAACACGCATACGGAAGCATCTCCGACCATATAAAGTATATATGTTCCTTATCAGTATCAACAGCCGAGTCGATCTAGCCATGTCCGTCTGTCCGTCCGTCTGTCCGTCAGTCCGTCTGTCTGTCTGTCCGTCTGTATGAACACTCAGATATCAGAGACTTTAAGAGCTAGAGACTTTATATTTGTAACATAAGTTCTCGTAGTCCCGGGACAGTACAAGTTTGCTTCATTTTATCGATAACTCGTTCCGTTCCAAAGCTATCGATCAATTTCGATTTCAGACCAGTGTTTTTTGGCCATTAATTGAATGTTATAAGAACTAGAGGCAATAAATTTGGTATGTAAAGTCTCGAATAGCATACACATATACATACACAAATATTTCACTTTTTGGATACCGTACCCCCATCTCCCCAAAAGTGAAAAACACTCATTCATCATGGTATGACCTCGCAATTCGGTTTGATGAGCCCTTTGATATACAATGTCCTAAAAATTTCATATAGATCGGACAATAAACACAGAAGTTGTTTAAGATTTACCTTTCCATAGTGTGGGGCCTTTCGAAGAAGTTGCCTGCTTAAACTGCTTGCACTGCTTGCACTGCTTGCAGTAGGTGTGCGTTTGTATGGCTGTGCATTGATTGGTAAGTATGAATGGACGTAAGCCCTGGGTGCAGGGTATCTCCTAGTCGGGCACTCCCGACTAGAGCACCCTTACTTGTTTCGATTCTTTTTTTCTTTTTTGACAGCCATTATTTGTCGCCTAGATAAATGCAGGAGGAGCAGCCACCTCATATAAGCGCCAAGCACAACAATGAAGTGAATGCTTGGTAGTGGTTGCTAGCACCAGGCTACTTTGGCTGCAAACCATGTGAAATTTGATGTTATAAAAAAGTGTACATAAATTCAAAAAGTCACTTTTACACGAACGATTTACAGCGGAGATGCAGTTAAATTTCAAATGAAACCAATTTCGTGTAAATAATTACATTTGTTCAACAATTTCTCATATTGTTTTTCGATTCTTAAAAACATGACAGATAAATTAATTTTACACAAAATAAACGAGAGACAATTGAGATTGCAATCTCGTTCAAATCAAAGTGAAAATGGATTATGTTATAATACAGTTTGATCCGTCGTTGTAAAACGTATTAGATTAACTGCTGACCCATCAGAGATGCCAAAAGCGCCGCTTTCTGTATGTACGGATGTACGTTGACTAGAATATAGTTAGTTTTCAGCACTAGCCTGCATAGCTGATCAAAGCTGGCTGCTGGACGAGTCTGATGTCCACTTCATGCATTAACATTCAAGTGGCCCCAATGAGATAAATAGGCAGAGATAGCGAGAGAGAGAGAGAGAGAGAGAGAGAGCGACTGGCTGCCAAGGATGCAACTTGCGTGTTGCAAATGTTGCCTGTGGGCTGCTGGCCATGGTGGCAACCATAGCGGAAATCGCTTAGGAATGCGCAGCGGACAACCGCAGTTCACAACGAGGACACTGCTGCAGCTGCCACGCATATTTAAGCTGTCATCCACGTGCACGCAAACACCCACCCACCCACCTGCCACCAGCCACCTGCCACCTGCCACCTGCCATCAGCCGCCCTTGTGGACACCTCACAGATGGCCTCACAAGTAGTGGCTACTTAGCCCGTTGTTGTCCGAATCTCTGTGTGTGTAGTGGGTGGATTGTGTGCAGAGGCAACATGGCCACAGTGCTCCACCTCTGATTTCAATAACCTAGCTAGCAACTGCACGAATCTGGCTTTGACTCTTAGGAAAAGGCTAGCGGCTATATCCGTGCATATCCAACAACTGGCAAATCAGAATTGTGTGCTTCAGAAGCGATTGCAACTGATGAACTGACATTTGCCCAACTGTTGGAGGTACGACAGCTGCAGGATATTAATTGGCGCAGTTCCTCAATTGTACGCTTCAATTTGGGCCAACAGTTCTCGAAATACCTGAAAATTCAACGGGAAATTTTGAAAGCAAACTAACTAAGCTATTGCAAGTGAAAATAAAGAGTGCCTGACTGTCTAGTCACCAAGATACTCTGTTCCCGACCGGAACCTACATTCGTAGTTACTATACGAATGTTATCGAATAAATACATTTGATACATGAGAGAGCCCATCGAATTTGATGTCTTCAGCTTCTATAACCTTCAAGGTACAAGGACTACAAAACGATATGTCTTGAACATGGCGGATAACAGTCTGTTGTACACAAATGATCCATATCAGACGACAATGTCGACATAATTGGGAACAATTCCTTAATACAGTAATCTCCCTATTTATTAGAAAAAAGTCAGCCAAATTGACCATCTGTATTTTGATGAAAGAAAGTGTAGTAGTGTGAAAACACTGAAAAAATTAAAAAAAAACAAAAAAACAAAAAAAATAATGATGAAATAATGAGTAGATAGTTGAATAAAGAGAAAATCGCTTAGAGAAAAAAACCAAATACTTCCTGTTTAATGTTAATGGAAAACTGCTTGTCCCAAATGTAACAGACTTCGTTAAGTGTGGAGCAACTAGCGTTAAGTGTGGAGCATGGTGCACACATGTGGAGCAATTTGTACGAAATGGTTGTAACATTAGATAACATTTAACCATACCATCTGTTATACAATAGTGGGAATAGTATACAAATTGTTATATGTAATCTTTGTTTGCTTTGTGAAATTGTACAACACTTGGCGGTGTACAGACTACCTATAACAGATTTCACAACTTGTACAATTCATATCTGGTATACTGCGTGTTTTACCAGAGCTGTGCTATTTAGTAAAGAACATTTTTTACTTAAGTGTTATATGTCGCATAGTTGTGTTTCACATGGGTGGTGTGAATAAACTATGGTCTTAGCACACAACATTTTAGACTGTAATATTATTCGCAATTTAAAGGGGAGTTACAGTACAGAATTAATGTTCTAATACATCAGCTATAACAGTTTATGGATATAGAATGCCGATTTTGTTATATGTATACGAGAATATATTTTTGGCAGTAAGGAGCCGATTTTCGAATGAATCAGCTATAACAGTTAATGGACACTAAATGCGGCTTATGTTATATGTATAAGAGTTTATATTTTTATTTGTATGCTTTAGTGTGAAGCATTTTCAAGCAGTAGCTGTGTCCCAAAACTGATGCAAGCAGTATTGTTGCTAAGAAACAAAAGTCGTTACAGAATGTTAACAGAACGATTTAAAATATTTTGTATGTTAAATATAAATAATTATTTAGAGTAAAGCATTTTCAAGCAGTAGCCATGTCCCAAAATATAATTCAAAGTGTTTACAGAATGCTAACAGAATTGTACCACACAAAATTTACTTAAATCGAACTGCTTTACACACAATTTATACTAAATTCAAAAGATGTAACATAATTTGTGTGTTAAATAATACAAATGGTTAGAACTAATTTAATACCTTTTTCCAGCAGCAAAGATAAAATTAAACTATTAGGTTTAACCTGTACACCTTATAATATGTATGTAGTATATCCAATGGCCAAAATATGCTCAGGATTTATTGTCGTAGTTATGCAGTTACTCTATATATATTACATATATATGTATATATATTTAGTTGGGTGTCCCGCCTTGGGGATGGCGCTCATAAAGTGCACCATCCACTCCTGCCCGTTCTGTTCGGCAGGTCCTGTACTCGAGAAGTTATTACTGCAGCCGGGCGGAAAATTGCTTCTTTCTGCGAGTGCGAATTGTTTACACGCCCGTGCCGCGAGCTACTAAGGAGGCGTGGCACCCAGATGCCAGGTGGGTAAGTACTTTGTGGCACATAAACACACGCACACACACACACACACACAAACACATGCATCAGTTGGAGTCACCTGGCAGAAAAGTCGGTGCCCGCATTGTGCGCGAATTTCGGTGCCTGATTGCCGCTAATGAGCGTCAAATTGAAATTCCTGCTTTGGGCGCGGCATCACTGCTGCGAATATACAACGCTCATCCCACCCCATCCCCAGGCAGGCAGTGCTAGTATCATCGATTTCACACCATCGCACACAGTGTGTGTGGGTGTGTTGAATGTGCGCTTCAGTGTTGCCGCTCTGCAGCCCAGTAAATAAAGTTTGGCAGAGGGCCATCATAATCCAGTTGTCTGCTTAAAATTCCGCATGCAGCGCATTTTGATACGCCGCGCAGCTCCTTTAAGATCCCCGCCCGTCCGGAACGCTTGGACTCGTGCCGTGTCCATTAAAATGCAAGGCACTGGCTCGAAGCGGAAGCCCTTACCCCCTGGCACCCCCTGACGCGCTCCCTGACACTCACACTCACACACTCCCACTCCCACCCACACTCATACTCATATGGTCAGAGTATGTAGGTATCTGTGTGACACTCACTCACACACTGAAGACGGCTGTGATACATTGGAAAACTTCTGCCGTGCAGTGTACTCTATACGGGTCTGCCAATGCGTTCACTGCTCGTTTAACCGGAATACTAGTGCCTGCCGGCAGGGGGTGCAGTTTTTTATGTACCCATCCAACTGTTAGTGTGCGCCAATGATGCCGACAGGATGTGTCAAGCGGGACTCACTCAGTTAGCTACCGCTAGAAGCCAGCGTCACAGACTTTAACGAAATTTGTTTGCTCAGAGTCGGCACGAGTCTGTCGAACTGTTGACGGAACTGCTGTCAGTTGCCACAAATTACAACTGGCACAATTGCTAGTGGCTTTCCGACAAAAGACTTTCCCAAGGGACATTCACTTTTTGGGTTACCTACTATGTATATTTAGTATATTATAAATGGTAATTTCATTAGAATATAACAAATTATAAATTTAGCTGAAGGCCATAGTCGTTAGTGCCCTTTTCCAAATTAGGCTAGTTTATAACTATGCATATCATATACAGGATAATGTCGATATTACAGTAATACAGACACCCAAGTACTTCCTATTGAAGACAGAGTGTGCTCCGGAATTGTGCTTCTTTGTTTACCTCAACTATCCGGACTGATTATTTTAATGATGTAGAGTTTGTGTGGAGCTCATGATCAAATATGCCTTTGGATCGAAGATCTGATGCGTTTTGATAAACGTATAAAAGTTATAGAAGTTTGAAAGGCATTTCTAGGGATTTGGCAGCACTAAATTAGCTTATTCTTCATAGAAAATCAAAAATTGCAATTGCTTCAGATTTAAGTGTATAATTAATAAAGAGCACAAACCTTGATGAAAACTACCTCGGGATTGAAAAGCTGATGAGTTTTGATAAAGTTGTGATAGTTTTAAGTGTTTGAAAAGCATTTCAATGGTCTTGGAATCACTAACAAGGTTTTTTTTTTCAATGTGAAATCAAAAATTGGTAATCTCTTCAGGTTTAAATACAAAGCTAATATATAGGAGGTCAAAGCATTATCAAAACTGTCTCGAAAACAAATATCGAATCAGTATTGGAAAGTGTTTGAAAGGGCATTTTTAAGGACTTATTAAGTCTAGATATTAGTAAAAGATGTCCAAGAGATAATAATGATAATATAGCTATTGGTTATTATAGTAGAGTCAATTTAAATGGCTTTAACAGATAATATGTTAACGATCACACATAAATAACAAGTGGATGGTTTTTGTTTTAGGTAAATATTTTCAAATAAAATATTGGAATAGTTTCATTTAGGAATGATATTCAAAAATGTATCAGCCTTTTAGAGGCGGACAAAGAAAGAAAAACTAACAGATCGTTTGGCCATGCGACCCCAATCTGTTCAGTTATAGAGAAGCATACGAGGCATGATTGGAGACAGTTCTCGGGATCAGATGCGTCGCTCGCTGATGATTCATTGCAAAGGGCCTGTCAAAATTGTCTGTAATTGCGGCAGAGATACGTTTGTTTATTTTTACTATGGGTCGTTTTCGTTTTCGTTTTCGTTCTCCATTTGAAACTAATATTTTAATGTTGCATGGAAATGACAATAAAATGTTAAACGTGCTGCGAGTCGAGACAACAAACAGAACCTCAAAAGGCACTTCCACAAATATGTATCTAGAGGTCGCTGGGGCTGCATTGTCAGCATATTGGCGCTAGAAGGAAAATACATTTTCATTTATAAATAGAATTTGGGGAATGGAAGCGCGGCACTTTAGTTCCAATCGCTGCTGTGAAGTGCAACAGGTGCGCGACTTGGGCTCCACAGGGGGAGTGGCTGCAGGGCATGCTAAGGGGGCAATAAACATATAAATCAAACTGGGCAAGCACGGAATCAAGGGGCTTACCCAAGCAAACAGCTTTGGCATTTAATCGGCCACTGGTTTTCTAACGTTTTCTGCCTCTCTATTCATTTGTTAACATTTGCATATGCTGGCTGGTAAAGGCCATGTTCATTAGATGCTCCAGCTGTCGAATGCAAATGATGAGCCTGAATTAAGTTATTTCGGAATGAAATGCTATACGCACTGGCTATGAGCAATTATGAGTGTACTGTGTACTTCTAGCATCCAAGTCGAGCCACAAATTTAACGAGGCACTGCCCCCCAGCTCTGAAAGCGGCTGGCACATGGGCAATGGTCAGCATTCCGGGCACGTTTGGGTGCACCAAATAAATTTAAAATGTTTCATTACGCCAACAACAACAACAACAAAAGCAACAGCAGCAGCAACAACAACAACAACAACAGCATAATGGGTCGAAAACAAAGAAATCAACTTTAGGTGGCGCCTGCTTGAAAACTTGGGTAATTAACACGACGGCTTTTTATCTTTTCAAGCTGTAAAGCAAAATATTTCGACATCGATTGCATCTGTGGGTGGGTGGGTGCCTTGTTACTGATAAGAAGAACCAGTTCAATGCAGCATATATGATCCATCGCCAAAAGCATACTAATTGTTCTCATGAACAATGCGGCTTAGCTCTGCAAATTCCAAAAGGGAATGTTGCTCCAAATATTTCTTAAAGATATTTTAAAAAAAAACAAACATTTACTGCAATTCATTCGTAGCTACCTAGACATTCTGCAATAGTTTATTTTATAATATTTTGAATTATTGATAATTCCTTATTTAAGTAAACTGAATAATGTACTATGTACATACATATATGAATTGCCTTAATGGAAAATCGCCAGAGCAAACTGCAATTTGCCGGAATTTGGTTATGTGAAGTGTGTACACGAGTTTTAAGAATGCCCATGCATACATTCGGAGTCGTACTTGGCATCAGCGACATATCCTTAATAATTTGAGGCGACATCGGCGGCGTCGACTCAGTCGTCAGTTTTTATTGCCGCGAATATTGCCGCTCATAACATTTTAATGCGGACGTTTGCCCTTTGCAAACAAGTGGCGCAGTGACGCTTCACAAAAACTGCTCCTCGCATTGCCGAACAGGTCTCCACACACGCATAAATACGCACATGCATATGTAGATGTGTACATGTGTACATGTGCACACATACAATCATATAAGTAAGTACCAAAAGGAAGCCTACTTATTCGGGTGCTGCGTGTTATGTATTCACTACGCCTCGCTTACTGGCTCCCACTTCCAGTTTGTCTGCGTATGTGTCTGTGTCTGTTGGTGTGTGTGTTTGTATGCTGTTTGCAATTGTTGTTGCTGCCGGGCTTATCTTCCGCTAGCGCCACCACAAGCAGCAATCAAAAACGCATTGCTCGCCACGAATTGCGAGTGTCGCGCTCATTATTTTATATTAAATATATACCCACACACCAATCTGTGTGTAAACACTCACACGTTTACGCAAACAAAGTACTTATTAAATTCAAATACTCATTTTTGTATATATGTATGCAAATGATATGTGTGTGTATGTCAAACAGGCAAACATAGAACTTAATCCACCTTGAAGTTCGGAGCAATTACAATAAAAATCTGCCCAAGGGCAGCAGCAAATTCTATTTGTATATAAATAGAGTTTTCACATTTACAAAAACTATATGAACGCCTGCTATAACAATTCATGTAATCACTTTTTAAAAAGAGATAATCTCGATAATCTCGAAAATTAATTTATGTTTTAATACATATTACTTCATCGGCTCAAGTCTGTAGATAATTCCTACAAATTGACAGAAATTTCTTGAAGTTATTTGTTCTCTGCCGATGTTTTGCTTACAAAGGCACTTCTACTAATACAATATGCACCCACCATATCGTTCAAAACACACTCAACATACATATTGGAGAGAGAAAATCTCCCCCTTTTCGTTACGATTCGTGTCGTCGTGAGTCAAGTAAGAAATCAAATTCCGGAAAAACAAATTCACGAAATTATGAACAGCAGATGCCACAGCGTCACTAACCACAAATAATTTCTGGCATTTGCATATTGCGATTATCTGGAAAGAAGCTGAGCCTGTTGCTCGGCTCCTGCATACATTTCCGTTAAAGGAAGATGAACAACTTTTTTACTTTAGTACATAGAGTTGCCACCGACAGGAACAGAAACAAAGGAAACAGCAGCACATGAGGCACATGGGGCACGTACGTGTCAAAAAACGTTTTGGAAGCCATCAATCTCGAGGCACAGCACCGACAGATGACAATCAACGAGCAGTGAGCAGTGAGGTAAAGAAAAAAAACAAAAACATCAGGGCAACGTCTCCAATTGATTATCGCATCAAGTTGTTGGCATGTTAGCAGCAAAGATGGGCGAGCAGCAAAGTTGCCCCTCGATGACATGTGATGCAACATAAGACCTAACTTTCAGCAGCCTAATTCCCAAAGGAGCCCATTTATGGCTTTGCACATAAATCTGCTATGTTCTACTAAAAGCAGATGGAGCATACAACAAATAACTATGCCAGAGTAGAGAGAGCCACAGGCTAGGAGAGCTGCTATACCCAGGATTACATCCATAAAGTATACATGGAAAATATATACATTTATTTTAAATTTAATTTGCTAATGTAAGATGGCAATAAAATGCAAATATTAATATACATCTAGAAAATTTCAAACAGACAACCTACTCAAATTATACATTTAGGATGGTAATTAATGCTCATCTCGAATCAAATTATATACCCTTCTATTAGTACAGGACAGAAGTGGGGCATATTTCTCATCTCAAAGCTAATAGAAGGAAAAATATGCAATGGGGGGGAGAGAAGCACAAGCCGCTTAGAATCGTTCACTTGGAAGGCAATTAAAAATGAAATCCTGATACTGGCAGATTGTTCAGATGAGCGTAATATCTTTGTGGCAAAAGGAGCAAAGTCCCAAACGGGGCGCATACAAATAAATGTTGATGGGTATTCTAGAGTGTAAAGTTTTCGCATTTTTCATCGACTTAAGCGAGCGAATGTAAATAGAAAGACCGAGCCGTAATGAACTCGCTGCGGCAGCTCCAACCAAATCAACGGCACAGAAAAATGTCAAATAACAACTCAAATAAATAACAGATAAGAGACATGAGCGCGACAGAGAAACAAAGGACATTGTGAGAGGCCGCATTGTTGTTTGTCTTGTTGCTGTTGCTGATTCCATTCCGCCATTTCGCCATTTCACCATCCACGCTCCAAGGAGGCAGTGATGTGAGCCGAGCTGTAAATAAGGAAAACGATAAAGCCACTTACCCAATTTCTCGCCGCACAGAACACTGTCAAAGGACTGCGCCAATATCAAGGCCAGTAGTGCGAGTCCTAGACGCAGGCATCGCGAACGGGACCGAGTCCGGGTCCGGGTCCGGGTCCGTGTCCGTGGCTCCATCTTGAAGCCTTGGCCGTGGGGCTGGGGCAACGAAGACGTCAGTTAGACAAAGGAGATTTCTCTATTTAGTTAGATGTGCTTTGGCAGTCAGTCCTACGCACAATTCGCTTGGCAGCAGCAGTGTTCATCTGCAATTAGAGTCGAGCTTTGTTCTTTGGCACTGGCCGCCGCTCTTTAAATGGAATTCTTTCCGCCTCGATTGCCGTTCTCAGCCAACCGCTGCATCAGAGCATATGGTAATAGACCCTATTGAGGGGCCAGCTCAATTGACTGAATGCGTCGTAGCTTATAGTCTGTTCCTTTTGCCTGGCTGCCTTTAAATTGTTGAGCAAATATCGCATAAACATAAGAACTTCATCCCAATGTTGTTGCCGTCTCCGACTTTACTTATGAGCGATTGAGCATGCCAGATTCGTGGGCGTAAAAAGTTAATTAACTTATTTCCACATGAAGTGGATTATTATGTCCAATCATGAGGTGCCTTAATTCGCTTTGTACACAAAGTAGTAGAATCATATCTGCGAGAAAAAGAGAAATGTGCTAAATTAATATAAATAAACGAGAGCTAATTGCCAGATTGTGCTGATATAGTCTGACATAAGGTATAATATCCATGAAGAAACGAAATATTTAAGACTTGCTTCACTGATTTCGGAAAATCTAACTTGAGGACAATTATGATTTGATAATATTCAAGCTACTCGACAGGTTACTTCAGGTAGAACCTACAACCCCAGATGGAATCGCTATAAAAAGTATCATATTAAAACATGCAACATTTACCTTACAGCCGATCTATGATAACTATATTGTTGAAGTGTATTTTTATTTTTAGGATTTAAATATATTTGGTAACGAAAGTTTACGAGCCCTAATACAGTTAAAAAACTTTTTTTTGTTAATTTGATGAAGGAAAGCTCTCTCTCTGATGTTACAGGCAACAAATCAAATTTATTGTAATTCTTAGAATTTTTAAAAAAAAAAAAAGATAACATTTGGTCAGAGTCTAGGTTAAATGTCATTAAAATATTATGTTAGCATAAGAAACTTACCATTCCTTAGTTTGTTCGTAATCCAAATCGAATTCACATTTGAGAAAAAGCCGCACATGGAGCCATTCAATCAAAGTCAGAGCTAAGCTCGAGTTTGCTGCTTTAATATGATGGCAATTTGCCTTATTATCTTTATGCTTTCACGCAACACGGTTTCAACAACTTTGGCCGACAGCCGACAACAGAATTATTTCCAATCTTGTTTTTATCGTGCACAGATACGCAGAACATATCTATAGAAATATGGTTATTTATCACTATAGTAGATTTCACATGTGTTTTCCTATTTGAATCGATTTGTAATAGAGTCAAAGGCGCCTTTTATGTTAGTTCCGTTAACAACACATTTCACTCTTGGGAGGATATTAATTTGCTGAGTCGTCGCCAAGGGGATTTTGTAGCGATTCAAATTTGGTTCGAAGCTGATTTGTCGTTGACCCCCTTCAAACGCAATTTATGGAAAATTGTAGCCAAACGATTTTCACAATTTCATCCACATACTATATTCGCAATGGAGCAAAACAAAACCATTTCGTACACAAGCTTCATTAATGGCAAGAAAATAAGTTGAGTCACCACAACAACACTTTGACTTTCACAAAATGGCGAAGCTTACGCAAATAAGCAATTTTTGGATTCTTGAAGTTTTAAGAATTTTAAATACACATTTATTTTTTTGTTAATGCAATTTCACTTTACCATGGCTCGTAACATTTTGTTTCTTTATTCTATTATTTAAATTCACTTGAAGCGGCGTTCAGGAATAAGCGTCTATTCTTTTGCCACGTTAAAACAGTTTTACAAACTAGCCCGTACACTAATTCAATTCATTTGCTCGGATACGGAAATGTCGCACTGGCGTTTTTGAAAGCAGCGCCAAGTACGCGGCTAAAGTGAGGAGTCGCCAGACTTGGCGGGGACTTTGATCGCTTGCGTCCGATATACTGAGATTTGCTCTGACTGTGGTGCGAAACGAGGCAGGACTGACTCACAGCTCTTGGCATAGAAACGGGCCAAGTACTTGAGCGCTACACGAGCCAAGATAAGGATGCTTTCCGACTGCCCACGCAGAGATTCGAGATGCTGCTGCTTCCCATCTAAGAGCATCGCAACCAAGCCAAGAGAGCTTTTCAATTTGCAGCCGTTGGCCTATAGTCGAGCTGCTCTAACACGATTCGTATGGCTGACTGTGCGTGCGAGCAGTTCAACTAGCTTCGTCCTGTGAGAGCACAACAGGCTGCAAAAGCTTGCAGTTTTCAAGCTCAGCGTAGTTTGACTTACGCACACGTATTGTCATCCAGTACTGAATGAACAATGACGAATATCCAATGTAGCTCTAACAAGCTTGCTTTTCTACGAAATATACAAAGACGTTCAACATCCTGTTGCTGGAAGTTGTAAATTTCGATAATATAAAGTATTTATATTTGACATCACCCTTCCATGGTAAATAACCGTTTATCAATGCGAGTCACACTATCTCATCATGAGATTAGTAGCTGTATCTAAGACTTAGACACACCTACGCTCCTTGTTGAAACGCAAACAACAATATCATTATAATTCTGAGACGAGAGGCTGATTGAGTCTTAAAGTGATTTAGGTCATTAGGCGTGTAAAGTTTTATTGGTCACGACCATGCGGGAAAACTTTGCGCTTTACGTTTGCCTGAACTTTGCTTATCTAAACGTATCTATTTGCTTAATGGCCATTTAACAGCATAAATGTCTTTGCCAATGCGTTGGGCGGGATCGGTGTGGCTAAATCTCTGTTATGGTTAACTTAGTTATCATGCTTGTGGCTTGCAACGTCTTTATGGATAGAATATCTTTATTCAAGAACAGTACGTTAGATTAGGTAGCAATGAAAAGCAAGATGAGAAACAGCATCTTATTGGTCTACTAAATATTGAAAATACATTCAATATACAAAATTCAATACATCAAGCGTATGGGAAACATCAAAGAACATCAATCTTACACTTAATACTCTTAAAAACTATTATTAGAGAAGCTCATAAGTCGACCGTAGTTAATTAAGAATATAGAGTAAATGATTTATTTCTTGATCGAATTAAAACATAATATAATTATATAATATATACTCAAATTATGAAAACATCACAATATTTGAAATAAACATGAACAAATAAAATCTTTTATGGAAATCTATACCAGGTCCATTGGTCAACCGTTGAAGGGTTTACTTATGATGAACAATGAGACCGTAATAAATTGGTCAGCACACACATTATAGCACGTGTTCACGTATTTACGTATTTACGAGGGTTTCACTTGTTGTGACCGCAAGAACAAACTTCAAAATGCGACAAGTAAGGGAAAAAAACGGTCCTTTGATTGCGTGCTTGTTCGGTTCGGTTGCAAGGATTTCGGCAAGTTGCATAATGAAATTCATGGTGCACTCCTGGGACTGGTCTTAAACGTGAAATTGTTTGTGGTTGGCAATAGATGAGCGCTGAAGAAAACCCATTAAATAGTTTCTAAACAAAATAAGGACAGTTGAGCAGCCCAAGCCCGAAAAGTTTAAGTCCTTCGATGGCTTTGGAGGTGTGGGTGTTGGCACCTAATAAAGGGCGGAGCAAACTTTGCGATATTTTGTGATTGTTTCTCGTTAAATGAAAATAGCGTCGACGATATTTTGCGGTTGGTTGGTTTGCTTTCGGTTTACTCTATTAATCCCCAGTTGGCATTTAACCAAATGTTTGCCTCTTTACATACTTTCCGCTCTTTGTATTTATTGTGATGCGTGCAATTTACGAAATTGAATTTTTTGTAAACTGCCAGCTGAATATGGGAGGAGTATGCATACATATGTATGTATGCGTGTATTTTCTTATGTATGTAAGTATCTGTGTACTTGGGTTAAGCCAACAAATCATTATAAAGCAAACTTGTGGTTGTGCCTCGAAACACTCTTAGAAGTTAAAGTCTGTTGAGACTAATGGCATAGTAGCTTTAAAGCCCACATGACAGAATTTTCCCAAGAGGAAACTCAGAGCAAATACAACTTGGTTTTGAATACTTGAGTATTATATTGAGCTTTAATTGAATTCCTCAATGCATAGGAATTGCTCAAAAGAAGAGTTTAAACTGAGAGTTTATAATGTAAAATGGATTTCAAGAGTTCATTGTACATATTGCAATTTAAATGTAATCGAGCTAAATTATTGATTTAACTATTGTCCAACAGACTGAATATTTAAGGAAGTGTGCGCATTTGTGTATTGCGTATTGATTGCAAATAATTGTGTGTTAATTTGTTTGTGTTAGCATTTGAGGGATTTTCTGGCATTTGAAGGGAAGCAGCTGTTGTGCAGCCCATTCCGCAAAATAATGTCAAGTCTTTCTTGCTCATTGAGGAGACATCATGGCGGCAAGGTTACCGATCCATTGCTAGCCTTCGCAATTCAATTTGCACGGCTTTCAGGCATTTGTCCCGAACAAAGCCATTATATGGCCTGATGGTGCTTCTGAATGCCAGGCGTCGACTTTGACATGCCGACGCATTCCCATTCGCACTCGCACTCGCATTCGCATTCATTCGGTAAATGTAAATGAGTCTCCAATTGTCTTTGGCAATCATCGAGGGTGATGGGCGGAATAACCACGGCGCCCAACGAGTAATTGTCAGTTTTATTTTGCATTGTCATTTTAACGAAGTTCCAGCATCTTTAGGAACCAAACGCGCGGAAAACCGATGTCGTGTACAATGATGTCCTTTTGTGCTTTTACATTTGGGTGAATTAATAAAATGAATTGCGGTTAAACATATTTATGCTCTTTAAGCGATTATAGATAAAGGAATTGTATAAACGCTTTTAATCCAACTTTTTGTTTAGTAAGTTCGGCTGCTTTTATTTATGAATATACTTTTAATCTTATGCCAAAGAATATTTATGCTCAACAATATTTACATTCGCTGGTATGGCTGTATGAAAATTACTTTTACAAACATAAACATAAACAAATTGTGTGTTTGCTTTAATAAATGTATTTTCGTGGCACATGAACACGCTACAAAAGCTTTAATAATGATGGTGCATGGTTAAAAAGATTTGTTTTGTTAGTCGCTGTGCTTAATATACGACCACATTGCTGCACCTTTTCCTGCCCAACAAAGCGGCAGCTTGCTCGCAAGTAAACGTCGAGTTGGACCCACCCATTGACGCAAGGACACCGTATCCCTTAATAGGTTTGACCATCTACTACGTCTGGAGCTGTGTGCAGGCCAAGCCCCTGGAGCATATGCAAAAGCTCATGTGTGCACACATTACCGTAGATGGTGGGCCTTTAGTTGGTGTTGCTGTTGGTGTTGTTGTTGTTGTTTCTTTCGGAGTTGTCTAGACGGGCGAATCACGGGGGCAACTGTTCATTCTTTCACACATTTGCAGACACCGGACATCGATGCATGTGCAGGCACGCAAACAAAGCGAATGCTGGTTATCCTTTGAGCAGACCCAGCTGCAGTTTGACCGACGCAGTTGCTCACTTCTTCGGTCGCCGTCACCCGGAGTAGACCTGCCCTCCTATTAGCCGGTGTTTCTTTTAATAAACTGTTGTATTTATAGTCCGAGTGATTTTTTCTGTGCAATATTGTGATTTCAACTATGTCTCTTTATACACTATGGATTGTCATGGCCGTTTTAATGGTTCACGGCATCAAAACTCATCTAAGCCCTCAAAATGAAGGTGAGGTTTTTACAAATTCAATTCAATTAAGTTAAGATAATGTGCAATAATTTTACTACCTAAATAAAATAATGTTAAGTGACTGTTAGTTATTGTACTGATAAAGCTATTTAAATGGATAAATAGGAAATATAATCGAGATTGTCATGACAAATTATCTGAGCATTGTGCTTGAATGCAGGAGTTGGAGTGAAACTATAGTGAACTAAAGTCTGTCAATTTATATTTATTAGCCTGCAGAGAATCCAATAGATGAGATACAAATTTTCAAGTTTTTTCGCAAAGATTTTAGTATGTTTTTAAAATTAATATATGTAGCAAGTCTATGGATAATACAATTTATGAATACAGTGTACATTGATTGAGTATTTGTAAATATATTTAATATCTAAGTGCAAATTCCCATACTGCGAATCGGTTGCGAACTTCACTGTCGATTATAGCCGCCAAGTAACAGTACCAAAAGCTGTTCAAGTTGCAATGGGTAAAAAGCTATGAAACACTTCAAAAGCTTTGCAAGTTTGAAAAGCTTCCAGGATGTTTTCTAAGGAGCAAGTGCTTTCAAAGTTTCAATTTAGCTGTCAACTCATATTTATAAGCTTAAGTCTTTAAAGCTCTTTTAAGCATACCTATCAGCTACTTGTAAACTATTTGTATGCCTAGGGTATTAGATACAGCATTGAGAAAACATTTTGTGAAAGCGCTTTGAGGTGCCAAATTAGAGACATTATTGATATATTCCAATTTTGAGCGGCAATTAAAATTCAAATTACATGAATGTTAAAATATGCGAAGAGCTGCATACTTTTTTAAAACCAGTACTGTCATATTTAAAACGATAAGCGATAAGCTTCTGAGGAATTAGATTACATTATTTGAATTTCGACAAACAAAAACCAAAATAATTATGAAAGAGATAAACAGCCGTAAATGTATTGTTGTGCGGTTTCGACGACATATTTAAATACACATTTCCTTTCCTGGCGCCTTGCATTGTGTGTGCATTAAAAAACAATGAAGAAATATGCGACACGACAAAGTCGCCCCCATCCCATCCCATTCCCATCCTCAGTGGCAGCTACATCAAACAGCGACCACTGTTAAAGCCGCACGTATCCTAATATCTTAATATGTCTATATGTATATATGTATGAATGTATGTCCGGACACAGTGCAAGCGTCCGTTGCTATTCCCCCAAATGTTAGTCTATTCATTTGAAATTCTTTGCGCGCTTCATTTTCAAATTATTCAAACTCATCAGGCAAACAAGAAGGGCGCCTAAGTGTCATAAAAACAAACCAATATTTTGGGAAACTCAAGACAATGCCGAGGGGAAAGACAAGAAGAGCGACCGTCAATGACAATGACAATCTACTTACAAGTCACATAAAATCAATCAGACTTCTGGAAGCGCAACAGAAGTGCATATATAGATGTATATACATATATATATATATATATATGTATATGCATGGCAAACATCATGGTGCCAATGGCTTATAAGAAATGCTTGCAGCAATTAGTGACGGTCGATAAGAGTAAACAGATGTTTATTTCATAGCTTGGCGTAAATCAGCTCCATATATAGTAAATATATATGTATATATACATACATATATGTATATATACATACATATATGTATATTTATACACTTAGCAGGCACTATACTCAAATTGATTCAGACAACCCATCCAAAGAGCATTCAAGTGAATTTTCAATGCTCTTAGTCAATACTATAAAGTCAACACATTGAATGGCAATATTCAAATCGAAATTTGCATTTACCAGCTAAATATTGAACTATTTGATATTGGATTCAAGTCCATATTACTATTAATATGAAATGGTAAATTTGTAAATTTATTTATAGAAGGTTGGTTGATTGGTTATTAATTACTTTTTGATGCTTGCATTTCACAGCATCCAAAACAGTAGCCTTTATCCTAACTGGCAAACAATGCAGTTCAGAAAAGACACTGTGCTGAATAACAAGATTATATCAATTAGTATACAATACATTGAGCCTTTAAGGCGACTCCAAGTTAAAGCAGCTATTAACTGCCAGAATGTAGTACAATCCTTTAATAATGCGTAAATATATATATATATACAGTTCCTATACAAAGGTAGACATGTAAATGGATTATTATAGCCATCCAAGGACACGATAGAGCTGACACACTTAATGGCAATCGCTTTTCGCAGTTCGAGTGGTGCCACTTTAACTTGGACAACTTTATCAACAGATTTTGCCCTTGCTCCTTCAGACACACTTGGCGGAATAGTTGTTGTTGTTGTTGTTGTTATTGTGGTTGCTAGTGGCGTAGCTAACAGACGGATGCGATGGAGACAGAGAGGACAAATACATCTCCATTGATGTCGGTCGGCTAGTGTGAAGTATGGCTGGTCAAATTGCTGCCTGGCGATTGTCCCTTTGTGGGTTGTCGGATATTCAACTAAGTAAATTATGCAAATTCCTTTGGCCGAAATGCCTACTTGGCAACTAACGTTTGAAATCCCGCTGAGCGCCGAGCAGGACGAGGCGAACCAGAAGGCGGACACAGACAACAGGCTAGAGCCAGTCAAGGACGCCATTCGGATGGGGGTCCAGTGACAGCCAGACATGACTGACTGGCAGCCGCACACTGATTGCTTTAAACGATCCAACTAATGTATTCAAAAGTTGGCATTTATGCATGCAAACATATTCACATGCACATGAACGGGAGCATTTACCATTTGGGTAAGTTCATTTATGGGTACGTTGATAAAAAGTAAACAAGGACCCAATTTTGTAAAGCACTTGACAGATGTTTGACTGTGTTTCGGCTCAAATTATATATTACACCAGCAGCAGCAGCAGCAGCAGTAAAAACAATAGTAACAGCAACAACTACAACAAACTGAACATGATACAATATCGTTAGCGCCTGCATTCAAATACCCCAACCCCCAGATGGGCTGTGCAGACTCAGTCTCGAAGGGATGACAATCTCGAAACAGTCTCTGTTGGCCAACTACATATGAATACAACGAATCTGGCCCTCCCACTGCCTACATACACATGTATGTACATGCATAAATACATATGTATGTATGTATGTATGTTTGTTTATGCACACACACACATGCATTTCCCAATCCCATCGACATCCCCCAGGCCCAACATGTCCCATGTTCGGCATTCGCACCGAGTATTACCGGCCTCAAAATCCATATAAGCAACATTTGGGGATGAGAGTGGGCGAAGGGCGTTGGGCGAAGGGCGTTGGGCGAATGGGGGGCTGTGAGCACATGTGTGACAGTTAAATTGAATTGAGAGCTTTGTAATCGCACTGACAGAATTATGATGCGATAATGCTCCTAATGACCTGTTTTCGTTGTCAACTTCGTTTAAAAATAGCCAAAAACTGTGAAATTTAATTAAGGTGCCCTGCGCCTGGCAAAAGCCGGAAAATCATTTTGGTCAAGCGATAAATTCAATTTAACACCCATTGTGCTTAAAACAAAAATAGCTCGCAATCAGCACCCACCCTCGGGCAAACAGGGACAGCAGCACACACGTTCCATCGCTTCCCAAGTCCAACCCGCAAACGCGAAACCCATCAGCGACACTTCCACTTCCACTTCCACATCCACATCCACGTGTGTTTTATTGAACCGATAGAGGCGATAGGGGTTGATAATTGACATTAGAGCACGTTTACAGCGTTTATTATCATTAGATGGAGTTGAACATATAACGATTAAGTTTCACAAAAATTATTTTTGATATGGCTTTTACTCAAAAATCTCACAGCAACAAAGCCGATTTTAAATACAAGCAAATTTTGCTTAAATTTCCAACTTTAATGCTCCGCATTTTAAAACGAATAATACTTAACGGAGCACAAAATTCCATTCGCCACAGCAAAACAACAGCCTGGTTTATATATAAAATCGATTTAAGTTTAAGATTTAGCTCAAATTCTTCAAATCTGTAAACAAAGAATAAATTCCAATAAAAAAAAAAATAATAAAAATAAACTATTTTATAAGAAAGTTTGAATACGATTTCATAGTCTGCCCTCAGCTCTAAAGTTTTTAAGTAGCACCGCTGCTGGGATTCACAAATCAGATCCCAAAAGTTCACATAAACCATGGATCTGAACCTGATCAACACACGAGCGATTAAAAAAGTATTTTCATCATTCTGAAATTGTGAGTCATAGAAACTCATAATCAAGCAGTGCGCTGATTGCCATCAGTTGCAGCTGTAGGCTTTTATCTGCGAATTATTCGTTTCGTGGCACTAATGACGCCTACCTAGAGATAATACTCTGGCCGTACATACATACGTGCACATGTTCTTATGAGCCATTAAGGCAACCATGTACACAATGTTCCGCCAATTTCTCTGTGGCGGCAAGCAGCGAGTCAAATGAAGAACAGAAGATGTACGCCATGCGACAATGGAACAAAGTGTCAGGGGGCTTAGAGCCTACCCTCGCAGCGCAGCTGTGAGAGACAGCTCAACCAAAAACAACGACTATTACCGACAGCAGTACCAGCTGGAGCAGCCGGAGCAGCAGGAGCAGCAGGAGCAGCACTCCCAGCTACGAGGTGAGGTGTGCGCAGTGTGTGGACAGACCTACGACAAGCCGCAGACGCAGTCATCGAATTCGCACCATAAGCCTGCTCCTAGTGCTTGCCATTGGCAAACAAAGAGTGCTGGCAACGGTGACAGCGAAAACAAAGGCGTGTGCCAGAGGGGTTCCAGGGCCGGAGTGTGCCCAGCCCATTTCTGGCATTGTTGCAAGCAGAGCGCAAAGGGGCAAGGTTTGTATGTAGCCCAGTAAGCATGCAAGTGGAATGTACGCTGTTGGCCACAACAGTGGCTAGTGGCTGGCTAGTTGACTAGTTGACTACAGGACACTAACATTGGACACTGTCACAGCGTTCTGATTACACCAGGCAACAGTGTGTTGAGAACCAAACGAATCAATCCTACAAAACTGTCGAAGTTCGATTGCAAAATGTGAACATTTAATATGTGAAGTTGCTTAATAAACTAGCCCATTATTGTAATTAAAACCTTAAATATTAACTATCTAAATACATTTGAACTCAAATTAATTATCATTCAAGGCCTAAGCGGTTTTATTTTAATAATAAACAAATAGTTTGTGCAATTTGTGCAATGTGAAATGCAAATGGTTATCAAGGCAAACACAACAATACATGTCATTTATTGCATAAATCAAATAACAAATTGTGCCTTTTCATACAAAGCATCACTGTTAAGCAACACTGAATGGAATGTGTTCGTTGTTGTTTATTTTAGATAATAGTGTTTTTTTTTCTTGCTTGCAAATTGCGTCTGTTTTAAATTGCAGTCGGATTTAATATATTTAAATTATGTGAAATTGCCAGAAATGTGTGGAACTTCATAACTGATGTAATCATTGTGTACAAAGACTTCAATTGGCTCAGTATTCCGTTCTAGGACGAGCTATCAAATCAACTCGCAACAAATCTGTTCCACCCAATGAGCCTTACCGCATTTGTTGGTGCGACAAAGAAACCGCGCTTGCCATCACCACTGCCTCACCCGGTGACCACACTAGTGCACACACACACACACACACACACACACGCACACACACAAAGAGGCACAGAAGACATAGCAAAGGAAAACAGCCGACTGTGCTCAAAGGGACGGAGTGGCGTCGCGCCCTGGCAAGAGCAACAGAGAACTAACCGCAGCTGCACGTGTGGTGGTGTGATGGTGTGGGGGGCCAGACGTTGGAAGCGGAAAGTTTGCCGCACGTGGCTCGGAGGGGAAACGGAAGGGAAGCACGTCAACAAGACGCTCCCGTTCGGCGTAACAACTTCAACGGAGCAGACGAAACATGTGGAAAAAAGTCAGCAGACGAGCCCAACTGTATGTGGTGTCGCATTGTAGTGAAAGTGTGCTCGCATACACACACACACACACACACACACACACACCCAGAGAGAGAGAGAGAGATGCACACGCACAACCACATCAGCCGCACCACGCACACAAACACAAACACGCTTATGGATGTGTTTGTGGGCGTCGCTTGTTTGGAAAGAAAAACTACATGACATGTTTCAACGTCAAGCGCGAATCGCGCCTTATCAACAGGCGGCGGGGCAGATAAGAGCGAAAGGAGCGAGCGCAGACAGGCCACCCCGAAATCCGAATTAGGCGGCAAGCAATGCTTGTGGCGAGTCTTTGGCGGCGCGCCACCGTTTCCCGTCTCCCGTGTCCCGTGTCCCGTGCTCCGTGTCGCTTGCTATTACCCTCGGCGTCGATCGTCAGGATTCTGGGCATGTCGTTCTGCCCACATATACATATATATACATATATATATGTATGTATATACCATAGATATATGCATGTGTGGGTATATAAAAAATGTGCTCGTTTGTTTCTTTGTGAACGGTTGACAGTGTCGGAATCGGTATCGGTGTTGGTGTTGGGTGTTGGATGTCGGTGTCGGTGTCGCCTTGCACAACGTAATTTATTTTTGGCGCAATTGCGGAAGAGAAGGCTGCGTCAGCCACGCCACTCTCATGTTCAACCCACCAGGACACTGGCTGCAGCCAGCCCCGCCCCCTTTATGGCGGCATGTGCGGGCATTAAGTGTATTCCACATGAGTGGATTTGCCGAGATTCGCGATTCGCGATTCACAGCGTGTTAGGTGTTTAACTTGGATCAAAGAGAAGTCGCTTGCAGCGCTCTGCTGCCACCTTCTGCCAACCGCATTGAACCACTCGAAACGTCAATGTCGAACCACTGATGTCACTATCAATTCAGATCGCAGTTCAATCACTTCATTGTGTTCGTCCCATATGGAGCTAACTGTATTTAAATCTCAATTTCTTTGTGTTTTTGCATACTTTAGTTCACTGACCGCTTGATCACTTAAGTGAAAGCAATAACATGTCTGTCTGTTTACCCTATTCAATGGTCTTGCAGACCACTCTTTATAATCTTTTCGAAGAAAATAGTATATTAAGTTTGTGCTCAAGTTTGTAACGCATAGAAGGAAGCGTCGGAGACCCCCAAAAGTTACTGCCAGTATGCTTAGAATGACAAAACAAATTGATCTAGCCATGTCCGTCTGTCTGTCTGTTTGTATGCAAACTAGTCCCTCAGTTTTTGACCTATCGTGATCAAACTTTGCACAGAGACTTATTATTTAAAAAGACAGCACATTGGTCGGAACCGGCCGGATCGGACCACTATATCTTATAGCTGCCATACAACTGGAAGTCGGTTTTGGCCATAAATCCCATGTTTTCAAAGCTATCGCGATGAAACTTTGCACAGATACTTATTATTCAAACATACATCACATTAATCGGAGCCAGACGGTTCGGATTACTATATCTTATAGCTGCCATACAACTGGAAATAGATTTAATATTTCAATAGAAAATTATACAGTTTTTACAGCTAATGAAAGTGCTGCAGTTGTCTAAAGGTTCGAAAAGAGTATTAAATCTTCGGAACGCCGAAGATAATCCTTTCCACTTCTTCTACTTCAAAACATCTTATAATTGTAATAATAGAATTGAAAACAGATAAAAAGTATATAACAAGTGCAAAATACCACTCGGTTCGCTTCATGTACATATGCCAAGAATACTAGTCCTTGTATATGTATTATACAATTTTAAATAAGTGTCTAAACGTGAACAGTGACAGCTTTGCAAACTAAGTGGTGCCCATTGTGGCAGTGCTTACCGCTATTGGCTATGTATGGAATAGATGATTAGCATATGTTTAAACGAGTCAATTGATGCATGTATGCAACATGTCGGCCATGGCAATTGGTATGTGCGAGGACTTATCGTTAACAATTCAAATGGCTGGAACACGAACAATGCTCAATTTGTTTACTTTATGGCTGCAAAATGGTTCAAGCACTAAGTAAACATAATTTATTTGTCGCATATGTCACGGCACAGAGGGCGGACACATCAGGAGCTGGTTTTTCGCCGAGCTGGTTTTCCGCACGTGCTGAAAGTTCGGTTCAGTTCGGTTTCGGTTTCGGAGTCCATGCACTATGGCTGAGTGCTTTTTTTCGATCCGACTGTGCCAGTCCAGTACATTTCAGCTTGAGAAGCGACTTTTTTCCCTACCACATACCTGCTAATTGCCTTTGAGAGGGTGGTGGGAGGAGTGTGGGCGGTTGCTTTGCAATGCTATTGTCATTCCCATTCCCATTCTCATACGCTGTCGCGAGGCTGAGCTGAATTTCGTGCCAAGTCGACACACAGACGACAGCATAGGTGCAAATGTGTGGCACTGTCAACTGTCACTGATGTGCCGGCAGCGGCATCATTATCATTGCCAACGACATTGCGTCATTAAAGCGAGTTGCTCAACAAGCGGAAAGTCAAATGTCCTTGCGCCTCAACGGCCCGATCGCAGTCGGCACACACAGTGGCACACACACACCAGTGTTGCAACATGCAACATACATTTAACTGTGGCAAGTACCTGCGTTGCTGATTTCCGTTGGCTAAACGATTCAGTATGCACTCGAGTATATTTATCACAAGCTGCGGCCATCAGGCCGCACTTGCACCACCACTTTCACTGGCCAGCCGCAAGGACCACCGAATTGCCGCCTGGCGACTCAGCTGTAAATTTATGGCGTGCATTTGTTTTGCACTCTCGATTTGATTAATGTTGTGACAGCTTTACAAGTGTCGCGCCCCGAGCGCTCTCTGCGACCAAAGTTCGTACGGGGATTCATCATTTACGCAACGACCGACGGAACGCACACAACAGTTGTCTGTCTGTCTGTCTGTCTGTCTGACTGACTGTCGTGAACCAAGTGCTGCACAAGCGTACACTAAAAACACTTGGCAATGGCAAATTTAAACTTGAAATACAAACTTCAAATGTGAATTCCAATTGCAATAAATCGAAAATTCATATTGGTTAGTTGAAAGTATCTATGGACCCACCTGTTAATATTTGTAACTGTAGCTCAAGTATGAGACCCGTAGAGTGCTTATGTCCAAGTTATTTCTCGCCGTGTAAATCGTTTATTTAGCCGTTAGTCAGCTGCTCTGGGAGGCGTTGCCTTCTTGACTCCTTGTCGCGGCTCCGCTGTGTGGCAATGATTGAGGCGTTTATATAATCCGTTTGTCATGGCCTTTGACAAAAGCTAATTGTCGCTAGTGTTGGGCGTATTGCTGTATTTCTATATATGTGTGTGTGTGTGTGTGTGTGCGTCCAAGTCGAATGCGAAAGGACTCGCAAATGGTTTTATTGTGACATTTCATTTTTACGCCCTGTGAATGCAGATGGTCTTGATTAATTATCGCCAAAAGTGTCGAGCTGACGTCTCCGGCCAAAAGAGTTGGCTGCCTGATTTTGTCGTCCTGTGACAGTAGACGGCAAATGTGGCGCTCAATGTCGCTTATCCTTATCCTTGCCAATCCCGCACATTCGTACGTACGTCTGTATGTTCGTATTCGTATTTGGAAAGCTATTCCTGCAACTTGTTGTGGCACGAGCTGGAGCTCACAGCGTGTCAGCGATAATCAGTTGGCAACAAAGTTTTAAGCGCGAACTCAACCGCAATTTCCGCCTCACCAAGATAAACGATGCGTCGTCAACGGCCAGGAATACGGCACGGTACGGAGCACGGCTGTCCGGAGCCCACGTACCATTGTTTACCAAACATAATTTATTCAAATGAACATTTAAATAGGTGCGTGGTGCGGCATATTCATTTGCATTTTGGCATTTGAAATCATTCGAATGGATTGAGTACCCAATGCAGCTGATTCAATTGATGCCCTTAGTGAGGTGCGATTATATGCAGGCATCAGCTTATCTGGGCCATGACCTTCAGGAGCATGCATTAATAGTTGGCATACCTTACGAGGCACACACATCTCATTAAAATTGCACTCAATCTGAACATGCGCATACATATGGTCGAATAAACGGTCATTCGCAATTAAAATCTCGAAGCCCCAAACATAACGAATGCTCAATTGCTGGCCATTCGTATTCCGTATTCTGTATTCCGTATTCCGGGCAGTGAAATTTCAATCAGAGATAACACCGCAACGATTTACCCAATGAAGCTCATCGAGCCAACGACACAAACAAACAATCAACGAACTCTGCCCTCCGGTTCAACACATACGTTTCAATATATACATACACTTATGTATGTATGCACATACATATATGGACGTACATCGTTGCAGAATGTTAACCTTTAACCGGTCGATCTGCGTCTGACAGTGTCCGTCTGCTTGTGGAATTTATTTATCTTGGTTTTATGCAAATGCCCGTCAGCGTCTGATTGTCATGAGAATCTGCTTAGACATGATTTCATTTCATCTTCTCTAGTCTCCTCTGCCCACCCCCACAAAATGCATAAATGCATTACACATACTCATACTATGCATAGTTGCAAGTAGTATAGATATAGTATAGATTGTAATATTTACTTGTAGCTAGCCAAGTAGTGCTTGTTGGCAAGCAATCAAATTTAGCTGAAATTTGTGTTTGCTGACGCAACTTCACAGCTGATATGTTTGATTACTATACATACTATACATATATTTGAAATACCCAATAATGTACTAATGTCAATACAAATATATCAATAATTTATCGGCTGATAACTCATTTATTAGACACTATTCATTTCTCATCTACAAACATATAAAAGTATATTGCCTCTGTTGGTCTTCTCTTTAAAATCTCGATCTTCATGTACAAACAAATACTACTGAAATGTCAAACAGATTTCAAGCTTCGACTACTGCCATTATATTTTATTCTATGTGGTTAAGCATATTTGATGAGGATAAAAAGAGGATATGTTTAATTACTATACATATGTATATTTGAAATACCCAATAATGTACTAAACATACAGCCTAATGTAGTCAATACAAGTATATCAATAATTTATTGGCTGATAACTCATTTATTAGACACTATTCATTTCTCATCTACAAACATATAAAAGTATATTGTCTCTGTTGGGCTTTTCTTTAAAATCTCGATCTGTACAAACAAATACTACTGAAATGGCAAACAGATTTCAAACTTCGACTACTGCCATTACAATTTATTTGATGTAGTTAAGCATATTTGATTTCCCATTTGAAATGATAATGTTTTTATCAGTAGCAGCTATATACTTATACTATGTATAGCCACCTTCAATGCAATGTTGAAGACTTTGCAGATTTAACTGGAACTTTTGCCCAAAGGGAAACAAAACACTCAAATTGAGTTCTAAAATGGACAACAATTGGCCAAAACAAAAAGCACTCATAAGGGCTTGATGAGGCACTCTGTTGTTGCCAATAGTTACATAAATTAGAATCAAATTAGGTCCTCAAAGCAACATTGTCAAGGCAAGGCATGTGTTGCGCCTTTTTGTATAAGAGTTCTCTCTCCTCTCTCTCTCTCTCTCGCGTTGCATTTGCTTCTGTCGTTAGCAACATGTTGCTAGCAACACTTACTGCGTGTGAGAGAGTCTTTTGTGAAGCACAACATTTCTAGCGCAGTTCTCAACTGCTCATGTTTACAAAATGTGGTCCAATGTAAACCCGCAAATGCGTAGAATAATATTTAGTATGTCATTTAAATGTATGTATATATGCATACAGAAATATGAAATACTCTTTTTTCAGAATATATTCATATATATTTATATTTACATATGTACATTCTTTGCCCAAATCTATTTGCACAAGTTTGAATTAGTACTCCGAAGTACCCCATTCAGTTTAATCATTAAGTGCTTTGTAAATGTAATGAAACACACCTGAAAGTGAGCTCTCTTTCGAATGACCTTAGCAACAACAACTGCTTACTGCTGCCAATCAATTAATATTCGAATTGAACTTATCTACCAATTGACTGACAGTAATCTGGTCGCTTTTTATCTCGTTATGCCCTGTGAATTGATCTCGGATTTACACTCTTGGATCACACGAAGTTCTTTCGGCCCATCATCGCTGCTGGCTCTGTTGTTGTTGTTGCTGCCGAGGGTTGAAAGCCCTCTGCTCGCTACTCTCTCGTCGCAACACAGCGAAGGCGCTAGAGAGAGCGCGAGCGCGAGAGCGAGAGCGAGTGAGCTGCTGGCACTTTTGTTGCTATTGTCGTGCGCCTAATGGCGCCTCTTCGTCCGTTGAGCGCGCCAGTCGAACGGGACCAGTGGATACGTGAACACGTCGACACGACACACGCGGCTGCTGCAGCTAACTTTGAATGTGCTCGTAATGGGTGCCGCCGCCCAACACGCCCACCGTTCTCCATTCAGTAAGTGTCGAGTGTCGAGTGTCTGGTGCTGCTTCTTCTGCTTCTGCTTCTGCTGGCTGTCGGCTCTTGGATGTTGGCGTGACATCAGCATCACCACCGCAGATGCTGTTGACACGTTCGAAGGCCATCATTGCCAATGGCTGCCGGGCACCGCGCACCGGGCAGGCCAAAACTCGTGCATGCTCGGCGTTTTTTTGGCTAGGCAGCGCGTTGCGGTCGCGAATTCGCGAAAAGTGGAGCGCCAAAATGCCGTGCGAGCCCCCGTCTCCGATTGCGATTGCGTTCCCGTTTGGCGGAGTCGCCTGCTCAACTGCTGCCAATAATCGCATTGCGGCAACCACCTCCGTGTGCCTTGTGCCGTGTGCCGTGTGCCTAGCCGTGTTATTTGTGCAATGCGTATAAAATATGCCACGCGGCCCAGTGGAAACGTGCTAATTATAATATGTTAATGTGTGTGCCGACGCCAGCGAGTGCAACTTGTGAAATTGGCCAAAAATCGAGGCGACCGCAGCCTGGAGGCGCCCGCATAGACTGAGGCGGTCGCACAGCTACTGTCCTCGTCGGTGGCGGGTGCTAAGGACGGACGGACGGACAGACAGACGGACGGACGGACGATGTGTAAATATTTGGCACATGCCGAGCAGCGAACACCGACAAAACGAAAGCAACAAAAGCAATTATGCAAATATTGCAAAAATAACGGCAACAAAATGTTTCACAGTGAACGTCCGCGTGTGTGTGTGTGTGTGTGTGTGTGTGTGTGTGTTAGCCAACTCGAATTGATTAGCATAAGCGGATGTGGCATTGGTGCTGCCTGTTTTTGCTTCCTTTGCCAACGCACTTTAACAAATTTGATATGCAATTTCAGCACACACAAGCCCGTGTGTGTGTGCGTGTGTGTGTGTGTGTGTGTGCGTGCGATGTGCACAATTAGCGCCAAAGTCCACAAAATCGACTAATCAAACAAAGAGACCGGCCACGGCGGAAAACTCAAATTAAATCGGGGGGCTTTTCACGCCTCTGCTGACGGCGATGGCATCTGCCTTTGCCTTTGCCTTTGGCTCTGCTTTTGCGTTTAAATTTTACGATACTCCGGCCAATCGCAGCCCGGCCCGGCACGGCCCGATCCGATCCGACCCGGCCGCATCATTCGCAAAATACGCGCGTAATCTATTTTCATCGCTCGACTTATTTTAATCTAGATACGGCCCCATGCCAAAGTCGGGCAAGATAGCAGCTAGGAGACGAAGTCAATTGGGTAAATGGGTAGCCGGGTAGCCGGCTACATCATCCGGCTGGCTGTCTGTCTCAATCTCAGCCACACTGTGCACAGTGCACAGTGCAGCAGGACGAGGGCCGGGTGTCGTCGTCTGGCGGCGGCATCAATTCGAGGCTTTGCATTCTCGGTTGCAAAATTAAAAGTAATTTTTAAGGATTTATCACGGATTTGCAGCATCATCGTCGGCATACTGACTGTGCACATTTCTTCTTATTTCTTTTTCATTCGGTTTTTGAATTCGGATTATAAATTGATATTAATACGCGTAATTTACATTGCTGCCACTTACCGCAGCCGCCACGGCCCTGCCACTCGAGGCGGCACCCTCAGTCATGTCTCTGTCTCTGTCACTGTCACCGTTCCCATTCCCATCCCCATTCCCATCCCACCCGGCAACTCACCCAGTTGTTGGGCTTATCGCGGCCAGCATCGGTTTCGAGTTGCGCGTGTAATTAAATTATCGCAAGTTTATTGCGGAAGATGAGAAAGTAGCCGGCAGAAAATGGGCGGTTAGCTGCTAAACCGAAAATGTTTGGCCATCAGTTGAATCTCGGCTCTAGTTAATTACGTGCTTAGATTTTCAGCAACTTAAACTTAATTATAGCATGCTTCCCCGACAAAACTTGCCAAGGACGGACGGATGACCGGACGGACGGACGGACGGACGGACAAGCAATCTGCAGCTTAAATGCCCCACCATCAAACTAAAAATGCACTTTGCATTCAAATGGCACAAAAGTTTGGCGGCAAACCTTATGGCTTCCTTTCAACTCGCATATATCATTGCGTGCAGCTAATAGCAGTCAAGTGGATTAACGAGCTCGAGCATGCTTGTGATCCGATTAGAGCAAAGGAGCAGTTGGCATCCTGGCAACTCATCTACTCATTGCCCAACATGACAGATTTAAACAAAATAAGCTTAAGTTTAAACTCAAATCGCGCACCTTGCAGCATAACAAGTACGGAGAAACGTTATTTAACTCAATTTACATACACATATTATCTTATCGTTTTATGAAAATATACAGTTATTAAAGTGGGAGCTCTTCATTATTTCCAATACAATTCTATATTGATTTTTAATTTGTATACTCTGTGCCACAATGTTTTTGCATTACTTGTAAATTATAAAATATATACATGCTTATGTATGTGGATACGTGATTTAAAAACTTTTCTTTTTAGTGGTAGTATGACCTACAAGTTCCACGACGGTCGGACAATTTTCTATAATTTTAGGGTCAGGGCAGGATACAAAACACAGCCGACAGAGAATAATGAATTTACAAATTAAATGTATTATATATAATAGCTTTGATACAGGGTATCTGATTAGCGAGCACTCTGAACGATAGATTCTCAATTTGTATATCCTCAGAGAGAGCATCTGGATGTCGAGCTGCTTCTATGCAAACTAGTCATAGAACATATACTGATTCTATATTGAAGTTGACAGGATCGGATTATGATGGAGAAATATCAAAGTTTTTCCATATTTAATTCGGCCAAGCAACCAATTCCGAGTTTTATTATCATCGTTAGGCAGCTATACTCATCTGTTAGGGTATTTGATCTTCGGCGTAGCGAGATTGGTTGTTCTTTCTCTGTTTTTATTTTGCTTCGGTGTTGTTTTTCTTTCATTGTACATCTACGAATGAGTTTATTTACATTGTTTTCATTTTTAATATACAGTATATGCTGTGCGACCAGGGTAAAGGAGTCGACTTCCAGTTTCATTGGATATCTGGCGGGCATTTATACATTTTTCCGGTTTTCACTTGCGTTGCACTTTTCCCCGTTTCTCGTTTCTCGTTTCTCGCTTTGCCTCTTTTATTATTATTAAACCAAAATAAATTGTTCGATTGTTTGCTCAACAGAGTGTTACTTTTTAAAGGCCTACAGTGCTCACCCGGCCAGGCCAGGCGGCACCCAAAATACGGTTTATCGGCAGGGGGGCATAGAAATATGAAGTTCCCGTTTGCAGAGGCGCAGACCCGTAGCGCTTCTCATCGAACATGTTATACGTTCTTTTTGTTTTCGTAAGCAGTTTCTGGTCCTTTCCCATTTGTATGGCTCCGGTCCTGGTCCTGTCCCGTTCCTTGGCCCGTCTCCTAACAATCACAATCAGACCCTGCCGTCGCGACGGTTTGTTTGCTTGTTTGCACATTCTTAACTGGCAATCAGGACCTGCCCTGCCCCCCCCCTCCCTAAATCTGGGCCTAAAAGGATGTGTGTGTGTATGATTGTTGTAGAACTTTTGTCATTTTGCTAATTTACCATTATTTACTTGTTGTTTGTTTGGCATCAGCCTAAAGAATATTCTCTGCATAATTGAAGAATATGTCATAGACAAATATATGCAACAGCTATAAGAATACGCAAAGCCAAAAACATATTTGATGAGGTCATATGGGACATTATGTAATTGGGTAAACGGGTGCTTTGCAGACCAGCTTTGAAATTGCCTCACATGAATTATCTGTGCTCAATTTGTTGTTTGCTCTTGCTCTTGACTTAAGCTACATATATGGCGATTTGCAGCCTGTAATTATATAAAATCAATTCCACTTGACATTTGGCCGCGACTGCGAATTTGATGCTGTAATCATCTATTTATTTTTGGAGCTCTCCCAATATTTTATTAACGCCTCGTGCGGCTTGTCTGTGAGCATCAGCATTGGCATCTGAGTTCGGTTCCGTATCAGCTTATACTCACTCATGTATGCGACGTGTATGTGTGTGTGTGTGTGTATGTGCGCTATCGAGTCAACTTAACTAGGTCAGGGGATTAACTTTGTTAATAATAAAACACATAATATTGCCGTGAACGAATTCCTTTGCTTAAAGTAGCAGCTGGCTTTAAAATGTTCGTTAAGCGAAACGCGCCAGTGTGGAAGGTGAACGGCACGGCAACACTCATTGCCGTGGGGGGTGGGGGCTGGGGGTGGCTCAAGACGTAAGGGTGGGGATGGAGGAGGCAGAGGGAGAGGGAGAGCGAGTGCAGGCGGGCTATTTGCGGGTCGCTCTGATTTCGCTCGGAACGCAGAGTTTTGCGACTTTGGCGTTCACTGGCAAGGAATCTCTTGAATTATTTATGACAATTAAGTTGTAATTTCATTTTATTGCCTTCAACAGAGCCAACATTTCACATTCACAGCCCCCACCGTACACCATACGCCATACGCCACATCGCAGCATCAGGCTCGGCCCCGGTTCGTATACGAATATGTAGTTCGGCTCCAACTGCTCCAACTGCTCCAACTTTCGACTCCAGTGGTCTGTCTTTCTTTGTTCTTCCGTCATTTGACGCAGCTGCGCAGCATTCGCATCCGCATCCGCATCCACATCCGCATGACCATCGCCTCACGCCATTCTATGGCCATTCAGAGCCCCTTTCATTTTACTTTCGCCAAATGCCATCGTAAAGCGGAAAATATATGTTTGTGCCCTTGATACCACCACGAACCACTTTTTGTTAAGTTACACTCGTTTCTTTTCTGTTTTTATATTTATACTCTTTTCGAAGAAAATAGTGTATTAAGTTTGTGCTGAAGTTTGGAACGCATAGAAGGAAGCGTCGGAGACCCCCAAAAGTTACTGCCAGCACTGCTAAGAATGACTAAACAAATTGATCTAGCCATGTCCGTCTGTCTGTCTGTCTGTCTGTCTGTATGTATGCAAACTAGTCCCTCAGTTTTTACGCTATCGCGATGCAACTTTGCACAGACACTTATTATTCAAGGGGACAGCACATTGGTCGGAGCCGGTCGGATCGGACCTATATATATTATAGCTGCCATACAACTGGATGTCGGTTTTCGCCATAAATCCCATGTTTTTAAAGCTATCGCGATGAAACTTTGCACATATACTTATTATTCAAACATACATCACATTGAACGGAGCTGGTCGGATCGGATCACTATATCTTATAGCTGCCATATAGCTGGATATAAATTTAATATTTAAATAGAAAATATAAATTCATATAATATCAATTTTTACAGCTAATGAACGTACTGCAGTTGGCAGAGTGAATATTGTCTAAAGGTTCGAAAAGAGTATAAAATCGTCGGCACGCCGAAGATAATCCTTTCCCACTTGTTTTATTTTTCTTTTTCCTTTTTTTTTGCGGTGCACGCACTTTGTTATATGTACGCATGTATTCTCATTTAATATTTTTGGTGCACCAAAAGCTCTACCTTTTGAAAAATGCCAGAAGCAGGTGCTTCCTTTGTTAGTGGCTTCCTTGAATAGCGCTTTCCGCGCCTGGAATGTTCAGTTTCCACGTTTATGAACTTTGTGTTTACCAGCACATGTGTCTCTAATAATTCAATAGACGAGTTCACTCAATCACCTTAAATTAGCTACCCAGGCATGAAAACCGAAAAGATAACAAAATTAATTTCAATGGTTTAGGTTAGGCACATGCCAACTTTATTGAAATTACCGACCAAGGCTGCGCCACACGTTTATTTTGTGGACGTGGGATTAAAGCTGAGCCTATGCAAAAAAAATATATATTTGGGGGCTGGGGGGGTGGTAGGCAATAAAGGACAAAGGCAATTGTGGTCAGCGTTACTGGCCGACTTGACGTGGCCGTAACTATGCCCTCATCAAGGATGAGTCAGGACAGGGCAACTAGACTACATTTAATATGCCGCATATTCAGCGCAGCGCACAGATGCTCCGAGATTTGCACGTACCCAGATCAATTATTTACTGAATAAAGACACCATTCTTTGTCTCTGTCTCTGTCTCTGCCACTGCCAGTGCATATTGCGTCCTTCGTCCTTCATCCTTTGTCCATGTTGGGGTCTTGTCACGCGGCTGTTTTGTGATTTTTGGTCAGGTAGCGCGGATGTACTAGACATTATTTAATAACACATTCTAGTTAGCAATGAAAGTTGTACGAGACCCGCTAACTAAATTAGGCAGTGTCTTTACTTTGCTATTCCATTACTCGGGGCCCAGCGGTGCTTGCCTGCTTCATCGTGTGTTCTGTGCGATTTAATAGGCCCACAGCTGGGGCTCCAAGCTCCAAGCTACAAGCTCCAGGCTGCAGCAGCTGACTTCTTAAGTCGAGAAGCCATTGCAATGTCAAAAGTTTTTGACACGTACAACGACTAAACTTTTCAGCGGTGGGCACGACATAAATAAACACGCCCTTGTCGTTCCTTTGGATGGGATTGGAATGGTTTGGGGAGGGGGAGGGGGCATCTGCTATAGAGGGACCGGAACGTGACCAGCAGCCGGCCAGCGGTTGCTCACGTCGCCAATTGGCTGGGCCTGTTTTGTCCGATTTGTCCTTTGATGCTGCTGTGCTCGTAAATTTTTCAACAAGTTTTTATTATGGTTGCGTGTCCTTGCAAAAAAACAAAAACATATACTCCCTCAACTAACTCACCCACACACACACACACACACACACAGATGCGTATGTTTTCGTGATTGCGTCGGGGCATTTTCTTTATTTATTTAATAAAATTTAGGAATACGGCTGGAAATAATTTATGGCGTTGGAATTTGCACATTAATTTTGCGAAATGTTGCCAAATTATTGAGCCAATAAATATTTACCTTGCGCACTGCCCAAAAGCCCCTTGCAACCGTCTCCCTCACTCTCGTTCTCTCTCTCTCTCTCTCCCTCGCTCCCTAAACTTAAACTCCCTCTACCTAAACTTTTCAATCCCCGTTGGCAGAGCTGACGCTAAGCCATAATTTTGATTTAGACCTATGGAAACTGCTTGAGATTCCTTATGTGTGCATTTATCTTTCTCGAACACTGGTGTCGACATCCGACACGTCAAAGGGTTTCTCAGTCTGAAACTAGGAAAATTACCATATTTAGGAACCTTTTCGCCATGGCTATCAATAACCCAATGTGAATATGAATATTGTATTTTGACGCGATTGGGCCAGTCTTAGATTTATGTACATATGTGCCCATTGTACACAAAATATTGAATTTGCAATACTTGGCGGCCCAGTTACTTGGATAGTTACACCGGCTGGAATTTATATCATTCTTTGGGATATTGTAAAAGCTTGTATCGGCACAGCTTACCTGGACGAATTTAATTATGCGAATATAGTTGGGCCATCGCCACATTAATGAGAATCGTGCGAGTCTCTCAGTGATTGAACGGACTCTACTCAAACTCAAATTTGCAGTATTTCACGCGTGCCAAGCAATTTGGTAAATTATTCATCAGGCAGCTAGCTATAAACGATATTTTCAGCTGGTTGCGGCCAAAACCACTGATGATTTTGACAGCCAGATTGCCGCTCTGTTTTTCCTGCTTTGCGGTGGACACGATGTGTTGTGAAAACGCCATTGATTTCATTTCGCTTTGTGTGCAATTCGCACAAAACAAACAAGTAGGCGTGCTTTAGACGGGAGTATCCGACTAGGAGGTACCCTGAGCCCGGTCCATATATAATGTATCCAGAAAAAACGGAAACTTATATATGTAGTCCTAGTATCTAGTCCTTGTAGTCTCAGTGATTCGCGTGTTCAAACAAATGGATGGACACACTTTATTTAGAGCGGCTGCCTTATGCCTGTTACATAATTAGGCCCAGCTTCATGCTACCCATTTCAGCGATTTTTAATGAATTCAGGGTATAAAAACCAAACTGTTTGATATGTGCATGAGATTTTGGTGGTCGCGGAATAAGTTCGCTGACCGACAAATTTCAATATGAATTCAATTTTCCGCTAAATTGAACTGAGCACAAAAGATGAGAAAATTACGAGCGCAACTTTCCGCTTAAATAAATTCGAATAAATAACTGTACGCAACTCAACTTGTTAGTGCCAAGCAACTAACATTCATCTATGGATGTTTGTTTGTTTTGTGTGTGTGTGTGTGTGTGTGTTGTAGTGCTGCCACGCCCCCAACTGCCCGCCCATACACAGCCAGGGGAGGACTGAACAAGCTTGCAGCTTGCGGCAGCGGATGCTGGCCAAGATGAAAGTTAAAATATTCGTATATATTAATTTTTGTATGAAAAAAAGAAAAACATCGAAAAGCCATAAACCAAAGTTCGGCAGAAAGTTCATCATCATGAGTGGTGGTGGTGGTGGTGGTGCTGCAACAACCACTTCAAAACCTTCAACAAGAAGCAAACGCAAAAGCAGACGCAGACGCAGACGCAGCAGTCGAAGTGGAAGCAGAAGTAGAAGTAGAAGCAAAAGCATCTAAAACGCCAGCGACGGCACGTCAGACTCCGACAGATTCAGATACAGATACAGATACAAAGCCAAGTCAAAGACAAGCGCCAGCGTCGATGTTGGCGTTGACGTTGACGTCGACGTCGGCCCTCGCTGCCTCTGCCGCTGCCGCTGTCGATGCCTTCGCAGCTGCAGTCCCTAGAAGCATATACTATAGCATAATGGTGTCACTAGTAGAGCCAGCGGCGGCTGAGGAAGGGTCTACGGTGTCGGTTATGCGGTGCGTGCGGGTTGGGCGGGGCAGAACAGGGCAAGCACTTTCCGCTCAGTTTGCAAAATATGAAGTTTGCTTTCGAAAGTTTGCGGTTTTTGGGTTTCTTGCTGGCGAACAATAAGAATGCGCCGAGAAATACATTAAGCCAACATAAAGAAGCATTTTTCAGCCAAGCAGGGCAGCTAAACATATGCAGGTCTGTGTGTGCTTGTGTGCTTGTGTGTTTGTGAGCTTCAAGCTGACGTACTTACTCATAGCTCTCAGGATAACAAGGGATTTGTTTGGTCTCTACACGCTTAATACTCAACCCGTTCTGAAACTTGTGTCCCTTTTGGTTATGTTCAGCTTTCATTCGTCAATTTGTGCTCACCCGTCACAACAGCGGGCCGACAACGGCAGCATTCCGATCCGGAATGTCCGTCCAGCTGTCCGCAAGTGTCAGTTAATGAATGTTTTGTCATACAGCTCACAAACTCATACTGGGCTTACAAAAACCTCAGCTTGTAGCATCCAAAACTGCCGCAAACTACCAATATACTCATCCCTGTATCGTGTGTGTGTGTGTTTTTTGTAAATTTTTGGGCCTCTTGTGTGTGTGTGTGTGTGTGGGAGCCATTACTCATCTTGTTCGGGTTGCTTTTGCTGGCATGCCGCACATCTATGTAAGAATTTCATGGATAAATGAACACAATTGATACCTTTTGTGTACTTTTAATCTAACCAGGACCCCCAGCACCCCAGCTTCTCCAGCTCCCAGCTCCCTTGTTGTCCCAAACTGTACAAGCCGATCACTGTAGAAACTATACTGGCTGGAAAGGCACAAGTTAACGTACTCCTATCTGGCGTTGGCAGCTGGCAAAATAGAAAATCGCTTCATGCATGCAGTTTTTCTTCATTTTTTTTGTAATTTTTTCAAATAATAAAACAAAAATTTTACAAACTCTAAAAAAACAATTAAGAGTGCTCTAGTCGGGAGTGCCCGACTACGAGATACCCTGAACCCAGTACTTACAATCATTCATACTACTCTTAACACACACATGCTGCAGTACAAGCAGTACAAGCAGTGCAAGCGGCTTAAGCAGTTAGCTTGCTTCTTCACTGAGCCCCACACAATGGAAAGGTAAATCTTAAATAACTTCTGTGTTTATTGTCCGATCTTATTGAATTTATTTATTTATTTTCGGAGCAAACAATTGTTAATAATATGTGTGACCAAACCAAATTGCAGGGTCGTACCTTCAAAAATGATTGGGGGGGTGGTATCCAAAATGTAAAATAATTGTTACATATGTATGCTATTCGAAATTATACATGCAAAATTTGGGGCCTCTAGCTCTTAAAACTTTGAAGTTATGTCCCAAAAACGCTAGTCTGAATTCGAAATTTATCGATAACTTTTAAACGGTACGAGTTATCGATAAAATGAAATAAACTTGATCTGTCCCGGGATTACGAGAACTTATATGCCAAATATGAAGTCTCTAGCTCTTATAGTCTCTGGTGTGTTCATACCGACGGACAGACGGACGGACAGACAGACAGACATGGCTAGATCGACTCGGCTGTTGATACTGATCAATAATATATATACTTTATATGGTCGGATAAGCTTCCTTATGCCTGTTACATACTTTTGCACAACTTCATTATACCCCTTTTACCCATTTTCAATGGGTTTAGGGTATAATAAGAATTCTTTACCTGGCATTAACAATAACACAATTAGAATTAGACTACAAACATGTGCATTTTTCATTTACATATATTTTGTACATATATTTGAGTGCTGTTTGGATCACATTTAATCATTTAATTCATTTGCACTTTCAAAGAAACTAACTCTGGACTATTTAAAGATAATCTATGGGTCTTTACGAATATTTATACGAGTTGCAATAGATTTTTTTATAGCCTGAACCCATTAAAAATTGGTAAAAAGTGTACAATAAATTAGTGCAGGCAGAAGGTAGCATTTCTAACCTAATTAAGTATATATATATTCGTGATAAGTCTCAAAAGCCAAGTCGCTATAGTCTGTCTGTCCGTCCGTTCAATATAAGCTCTCATATTTCCTGGTCAAATCAAGTTTGTTTCATTTCATGGATAACTTGTCCAGTTTAAAAGTTATCAATAAATTCCGGCAGCGTTTTGTTGCCATAACGTCAAAGTTATAAAAGCTAGAGGCAAGAAATTTGGTGTGTATCGTATCAAATAACATACACATGCGAAAAATATTTTACTTTTTGGATGCGAAACACCCAATATAGTTTCATCACATATTTGATTGGCAATTGTATGTGCAAAACTTGCAATAAGATCAGACAACAAGCACAGAAGTTGCTTAAGATTAAACTTTCCATAGTGTGCGGCTCAGCGAAGAAGCTAGTTAACTGCTTCAGCTGCTTGCACTGCTTGCAGTATGTGTGTGTTCGTATGTATGTGCACGGATGAGTAAATATGACTCCCGACTAGAGAACTCTTACTTGTTTTATGAAAACCTTCATAACAATTAGCAAAATGATGGGATTCTCAAGTAAATTAGGGTCACAAAATATACGCAGGCTTACAAATTCAACCTCAATGTTACAATTTAATAACAAAAGCAAACTGCCGAAGGGGATTAAATCGAAGTGGCAGCAGCAAAATATGGAATTTATTCGATAATCCTGGTCTATTTGATATTTGTTGATGCTACTGAATGTTTAATGTGTTTGAGAGTCGCTTTCGGGCATTGTAAAAAGTGTACAAATTATTAACCGAACTAATTAATTGTGATTTCAGTGGCGAATTTGTTTTAATTTAAAATTAATTTGGAATTCAATAAACAACCCCGAACCCAATCAAGACGCGGCGTAAAATTGCAAAAAAAAATAATTAATTTAATAACTTGTATGTAAAGCGACTGTTGCTGGTCCTTTTTTTGTTATTTACTAATCGAGTTATCAGTAACGAGCAAGGCACTGTTTTTGTGTATCTCTAGTGTACATTGTGCAGTTATAAAATAAAATACAAAAATATTTAAAAAATGCACAAAAAAAGCAGGCGTAAAAAGCGTATGAAATGAAATTAATTGTTTTTCTTGTTGGACACAAAAAAACAACCGCTAAAAAACCAAATACAATTTTCAACATAACACACGGACCGTTAATAAATCGACAGAAATTAAGCATAATAATTTGAACAATAAAACAAGTGAACATTTCTGGTGTTAAAATCAAAATAATAAGCATATAAAAGAAATTGATAGTGATACTTCCCTTTAAAGCAGGCGATACGATCGATGCGACGATGCCAATACGAATGCCATGAATACAAATATGCATATGAACATGAATGCGAGTCTATTGACCAATCGTAAGAGCCATCACATCACAATCGACGATAACAATAAATATGAAAATTCCCAAAATGCAAATTGCCAAATCTGAGGGTGCGCAATAAAAACGACCATAAAGAACATCAAATCAACAGCAGGCGCTAAACAACGATAACATTGGCCAACACTGAGCTGAGGCTGAGCCGACGACAGCAGCAAGCAGCAAGGACAACAGGACAACAACAACAACAACTCCGGACGGTGGCAATGGCCGAACCGGTGCCCAGTCGCGCACAGCATCTGCAACGGCAGCGGTACCATGCCCACTCCCAGTCCCAGTCCCACGCCCAGCCCCCCGCCCAACCACAGAGCCCAGCTAGCAGATGTCGGCACGTGCAGTACCAGAGCTCCTGGGGCCGTGGCTGGAGCAGGGTCGCTTGGCTGCTGGCTACTGTGTGCCTGCTGACGCGGCCCGTCATGCCGGAAGTTATTTATCGAGTTGATCCTTTGGGTAAATGTTTTGTTTTATTTCTTGCCTTTTTTTCACATTTCAGATACTAATACAGCCAGCCAGCCACATCTACATGTAGAATTTCGCGTCGCTTTTGCGTTCGTTTTATCTGCAGCAATAACCGTCCCCTGTCGTTGCTCCTTTTCCCAGAACTGGGTCCTGTGACGCTTTTTAGCTAATGCTTGGCGAATGCAGGCGCCAAGCCCCACCACTCAAGCACTATTTGCCTGCTATCACAACTCAACTGGCACTTTTCCAGCACTTTGGCCTCTGCGCATAATATGTACATATGTACATATATATATTTGTGTATATGTATTTGTATATAAATCATAATTAAGCACAAATATACACTCAAAGTGGCTGTTTATGGCTCTTGTGTATTCTGCGCTGTCCAGTTTCAGTTCGGTTCGGTTCAGTTGCAGAGCAGCGAAAATATTTTGTACGGACAAAGTTTCACAAATGATCTGAAAAGCGAGAGGAGCGACCAAATATTTATGTTCGTCATTAATGATTAATAGGGCAGCCAAAGCAAACATTCATAAATTAAACCACATTAATTAACTGCCCGCCCCCTCACAGTAGATACTCGGGCAGAGATGCTGCCAATCCACGTTCCATTGTCCAAATAATGTTGAATCATGGCCACTGTACCACTTTAGGAGTAATACTTATAAAAATCACAACACCACTATAATTACAACTACAAACATATGTATATATACATGCTTGATTTTGTGAAGGGGTTTCTTTCGATTTACTGATTTATGCATATAAATACTATGTATGTCAATCTGTGTGCATATACTGTAAGATAATGACGAAGGATGATGACTCATTCCAAAGTCAGCTTCACAATCTTATCCTTGCTCTGTCGTCAGCACTCAATATTCGCTGGTCTTATCGATTGTTGTCATCGTCCGATTGCAAATGCCAGCAAAAATTAATTGCCATATTCGGCGCAATAAAAAAATTAATGTTTCTGCGTCGCTGATGTGGAAAAATAAATATTCACTTTGAAAGAACGTATTACTCATTTGTTTCGTTGCCTCGCAAATAAGTTAAATGTGTTGAATATTCGTAGTACGCAGTTTCTCATATACCCGAATTCTCTTATACAACGAACGATGTTTTGTATAAGAGTACAGAGCACAGCACAGCACTTTCAGTGGCCCTTAAAAAAGTAGCGAAAAGCAACAAATTTCACGCTCATCAGCACTCATCTTTGAACTTAGTTACAAGAGCAATTAAATATTTTTACAAACTTTTTCTTCGAGTGCCTAACGGTCTGGGTCATTAATTTCAAGGCCGTGGTATATGAGCATGTTGGCTTCACTAACTTGGTCTAAACTTTCAATTTATGTGTTGTCGCAAAAGCGCCAACAACTCAGCCAACTCCCATTAAATGGGGCGACACTTCCTATTACTTCCGCCTCTCTCTCACTCACTCGCTAAAAATATTCAATTGCTTTTACTGAGTAAGTGTGGGTGGGTGCATTGGAATTGTTTTCGCTTCGTATTCTATTTTGTATTTTTGTTTTCAAATATTTTTACAGATAGATAGCACACACAAGCAAAGACATCAGTGTGGCACATATGCTGCGCTCCGCCCCCTAATCATAGAGTCATCTGAAAGCCACAGAGCACGTGTACTTAGCTCCTGGTACTGGCGCCTTGGGTCGCGTTGATAACGGAATCTTTCACGGCCTACGCGCTTGTTCCACATTTCCCAGAGTCGTCGGTTCACATTAAGATGTGCTTTAATCTCCCATCTCGGCCGGGCGAAGGGCCGTGGGTGCGGCTGAAGAATGTTGTCCTTGTGCCTTTGTCATACACGATGCCTTTTAGTGTCTTGCTTGAGCTGTAAAATTTAACTGGAGGCGACAGTATACTGAGTACTCGCACACGAGTGCCTCAGCAGGCATCCACAACGGCACCGACACCGGCACCGGCCTAACCTCACCTCACCTCTAGGGCGGCTCAACTCTAAGGTCACATACTCACAGCAGAATCCGCAAGACCGTTAATATTCTTGCTATACTGTTTTCGAAGAAAATAGTATATTCAGTTTGTGCTCAAGTTTGTAACGCATAGAAGGAAGCGTCGGAGACCCCCAATAGTAACTGCCAGTATGCTTAGAATGACAATACAAATTGATCTAGCCATGTCCGTCTGTCTGTCTGTCTGTCTGTCTGTCTGTCAGTATGTATGCAAACTAGTCCCTCAGTTTTTGAGCTATCGTGATAAAACTTTGCACAGAGACTTATTACTCAAAGGGACAGCACATTGGTCGGAATCGGCCAGATTAGACCACTATATCTTATAGCTGCCATACAACTGGAAGTCGGTTTTGGCCATAAATCCCATGTTTTCAAAGCTATCGCGATGAAACTTTGCACAGATACTTATTATTCAAACTACATTACATTAATCGGAGCCGGCCGGATCGGATCACTATATCTTATAGCTGCCATACAACTGGAAATAAATTTAATATTTCAATTCAAATTGATATAAATTTTGACAGATGAAAGTGCTGCAGTTAGCAGAGTGAAAATTGTCTAAAGGTTCGAAAAGAGTATAAAATCTTCGGCACGCCGAAGATAATCCTTTCCCACTTGTTTTTCTATTTGAACATACATACCCTGGGCAACATCATTGAAAGTGGGTATGAACCTGTTTTTGTCGAAATAGATATTTTGATTATACAAGAGTTAAGTTTCTAAATGTTTGTATTCTTACCAACGACGATTAGTCCACAAATGCTATGATTCTGTTTTCTATTAGATGGCACAAGCACCACCATATGTACACCTAAGGCAGTATAAATGTTATTGCAGGGTATCCCATAAACACCTCAAAGTACCAACAACAAAGCTTATTATTCTTACTCTTGAAATAATAACACTTGTGTTTGGCTGGGCGCGGCAGTAGTCGGCGTTTTCTTAACTAAACAGCCAGGTAAATGCTCGCCGAAATTATGAAAAGTGAAAGAGTTATTATCATTTTATGTCGCATAAATTTGCATGAAACGTCCACCTGGAGTGTTTGCTGGGGCAGGAGCTGGGGCTGGGGCTGGGGCTGGGGCTGGGGCTGGGACTTGGGCTGGTCCCACAGACGCTCCTGCAACTGGCTCGCGGTCATAAACTGTCGGGCAGACGGCGCTTGGTTTGTGATTTAGGGGAATCTAAACGTGCACACGTGTTATACGTACTTTGTACATGGTTACCAGTAGCTAGGGACTTTGCTCTTCTTGTGCTTCACAGGCATCTCTCCGAAATCCTTCGTACTTGCAATTACAATTATTAAGATGCTCCAAATGGTTTGCGCACTTGAAGATGTTAGCTTTTCACAAATTCTTACTTAAATATTCAAACTTAAAATATAATTGGGCCAATTTAAAATGACGCTAACAGACAGACATGAATACATGTTTATACTCTCGATTATTGTCATTACTGTATGTCCTTTCATATCGAATTACGACTTTGTTGCAATACTTTCCACTATCTTCGAATTACATCTGATTGCAACTATTGATGTGTGCAACTGACATGTGTACGCATTTTGAACAACATACATATATATATATATATATATATATATATATATATTTAGAGTTTTCACCGCGAAAGTTGGTCTTCAATAATAGAATTATTGGGCGAATACATACACACATACACAAGCATACAGACACTTGTGTACTTTTTCGCATACATACATACATACGTATGTAGAGCACACATATTGCTCCAGTTCACATTTTATACTCGTAACACACATCCTCCCCTTAGCGCCACCCTGTTGTTGGCAGCTATTGTAAGGCATTTGTTTTGTAGTGTAAACAGTTACTCATGCATACACAAATTTTCACACACATTCGCTCGCACACGTAAACAATTTGGGTAATGAAGTCAGTGGCTCAGAGGATGCCCCATCACCGTTGTCGCCTCTAAAGTGGATAAGAGAAATGTACAATAAACAGAAACAAATGGCACACAATTTTTCCGCTGCCGAAGCGCTACGAAAAAATGTTGGGAAATTATTTCACATGAAATTGAATGTCTGAGTTTGCTTAGGTGTCAAGTGTCAGTTAAGTTGAAGACCGAACGATTGCATAATGGAAATTCAATTTACTTTCCTTATACTTCGAGACTATTTTTCCATTAGACACTGTGGCATTACCTGCTAAACTTCAGTACACACAACAATTCGATTGTGTTTAACGTAAATACATAATAAATACAATTAATGTTGTATTCTATTGGTATTTGGCAATAGATAAAGCGAAGAATTCACACAAATTTCCCAACATGACATGTCAATTGATTGAACAAAAATACCAATTTCTCTATTGTACACAGACAAATTAAATGGAAAATCCATCTTTGTCATGCATGATCTAATTTTTCACACTTAAACTGTTCTGATTCTGTTTAAGTGAAAAGTGTTAAATATCTTTGAGATTATAAATATTGACTTCAACCGCAAAATATTTTTGATTATTCGATATTTCCGTTTTGCGAAAACTTCGGAAAATTAAAATGATATATGTAGAATATTATTATGCATTATTGATTTTATTCCGCCAATGCACAGAAGAAAACATTAAACATTATAGTCGACTGGCTGTTTGCATTTGCCATGCAATTTGACGTTTTTGTACCCTGAACTCATTTAAAATGGATAATAAAAAGGGCTACAATGAAGCTGTGTAAAAATATGTAAAATCTAACAAGTTATGTGCGTGTTACATCACTTGGCTGTTTGTTAAATGTTAAGTTATATGTGTGTATGTTAAAGCACGAGAGCTGGGGTTTTCCGTTAAGTCTATGTTTATGTACAATGCAGAGAGGAATGGTTAAGTTTACAACACTGTAGCTTTAAATTACAAAATATACAAAAATATTTTCATAGTGTCGTACCGTTACTAATCTATATAGCAACTGGATGCAGGGAATCTCTTAGTCGAGCACTCTCTATTAGAGCATTCTTAGTTGTTTGATTTTCGCTTTGTACTTTATCTATATATGTATTAATGCAGCCCGATTTTGGCGTTGTTTGCTTTTAGCTCTGCTAGCCGCCACCTTGCGGACGTACCAGCGTGCCGGATGCGATTCAGAACAGCTGTCACTCAGCTGTCCACGTGGCACTAGCATTTCCATAGAGCTGGCCCAATACGGACGAGCGGGTGGTAAGTTCCATTGTCACGTACGAAGAAGCGAAGTGGCTGTGGATGTGACTGTGGAATTGGAACTGGAGGTGGATGTTGATGTGGATGTGGATGTGAATGTGGAATCGGAGGAGCATGGGGGCCAAGCGTCAAGAGGACAGAACAACGAATAGTCGGGCACTTGGACTGAAGCGAATGCCAATATCGCAATTGATTGATTGTTGCCTAAAGTTTGTCCGTTACACGCGTCGATTGTACGCATTGTATTTTACTTATTTGTGAGCACGCTGGCAGCGTTTGCCTCTCTACGTATGTACTTGCCCACGCCCACACGAGTAGTAGTGTGCAGGCAAACAAACGGACAGGCAGACAAGCACAAGCACAAGCACAAGCACAAGCACAATGAAAGCAAATGAGAAGCGGACCGTGCTCCGCATACGCCCATATCAAGTATACGTACGTATGACCGACAATACATGGTCGGTGGCGTATTTTGAGAGATGCTCACAGATTGAGATGGTCGGTGGAAGCGCTTGCATTGAATGCTGTTTCTACTTGGCATGTGGCACTCGACCCCCAAAAACCACTCCATGCCACTCCACTCAACTGAACTCAACTCCACTCCACTCCACTCTGCTCTGCTCTAGTTCACTTCACCCCTACCCACTTCGCAGCGCTTTGGCGTACTTCGAAAATCGACGAGGACAACGACACGTTCACAAAAAATTGCCCTCTCGTCCACTTGAACAGATTTATCCGACCACAGCTTGTGTCCGCCAGTTTCGCAAGAGGACCTTACCACGACCGGAAGTGCCGGCGATGCTGTCATCCACAGTGGCACTGAAATCGAAGTCAAACCGCCGGAAACATGTACCGTAAGCGGATTACAGGTAAGCCGAATCAGTATAATTGCAATTCCATCATCGTCGCACTCATCATCGAAAGAAGGCTCAGACATGTTCAGAACACTGTTGGACAGCCGAACAAACACACACACACACATTTATATTGTGTATATATATATATAAGCATTCATACATATATGCATACCAGTATAGTATATATCCTTTCACATACTGCAACGACATTAGCCTGCTTCAGCGACTCAGGCCGCACTTCGGCTTACCTTTTTCGCCTAAATGTATTTTTCCCATTTTCCGCACGATTCCACAGTGTGCATTCAAAGACATTGCCATACATACGAACGCGATAAAATAGCTCCCTTTGGTCAGACACAAACACACACACACACACACACCATACGTATGACATACACCACACACGAAAGCAGGCAGTTCAAATAAATCAGTGAAGTAGAACGATGCCATAAAAACAGCAATAATTCATAATGAAAATCGATTCGATTCACTTTGGCCCAGCTAAAATCATAAATCATATAAAATTTTTAGTTACTTACCCAGTCAAAGCTTAAACCGACCCAGTACAGCATTTATAAGTACACACATACACACAAATCTACTTATGTATGTGTAATTCTATAGCCAAACAGTTTAAATCGTTCACACTAAATCTCTTGATGCCATCATTAGTCGGAGGCATTTTGATTTTTCATAAATTTGTATTTATGTTTACTGCAATGGCAAATGTCAATCATACTCCAGCATGAATATTATGTATTTTCCAGACAAATATTAGCATGAGTACACAATTACTACAGTTGAGTACTATCAGAAAAACTATTGACTTATTGTAGAGTGCAGTTTATAGCAAAATTTGCAAATGAATTCCATATACGGAAGCATCTGATGGATGAAAAAGCGTATTTAATTTTAGCCAGAAAAGTTCCATTGCGTTGCTCAACATAATTTAGTTAACTAAAAGTGGTTTTTCACACATGCGTATATATATATGTTAGTATATGGCAATTTGTCACATTCATGAGGTCGTTTGCTATTCGGACTCAGCAAATGTTGGTAGCTATATAGTGGTTAATTTTTCATTGAACCATATCCTTCAAAAATGGCTTGTGACGAAGCTGTCCTCATTGCGTTTCATTGAGCACATCAATTTGAAGACAGACGATGACTTTGTGTGTGAGATGTGTGGCATGCGGTCGAGAGTAACCAGAAGAGGGCACCCGACCAGGGACAGGATACTCACGCTTCATTTCCGGTGGTTCCTTAAAGCGGAACTGGATTGCGCCCGGCCGCAAGTTTGGCTCTTGACTTACGGGCACGCAGCAGTAACGCCAGCTTATCCGTACCCTAGATTCCGAATGCGGTTGCCAGTGACCCAGCCGTGTGAGCAGTGTGCGAGGCAAGAACGAAAGCTGAAAGCTGATAGCTGAGGGTAAACAAATTATTACGAGACGAGCTTACAAGCAGCACTCGTGCGTGGGACAAACTTATCAACAAACGCATAGAGAGAGTGAAATATAATCTTGGCAAAGCTGCAACCTCAAAATGCAATTAAGGTTACGGCCCTCTATGCGAGCGACAGAGTGCGAATTTCGAAATCCAGCTAATTAATAACGAATCAAATTATTTGAGAGCAGGCGAACTAGAATGTGCGGTTATTACAACAATAGTAGAGCCTATCATCTCAATTTCCATGTGCACGCAAACGACCTCGACTCAAATTTCTTACAACAAAAGACTCTCTGTGTTCATTCACAGATAGCAAAGTGAATTTAAATTGAGCCAAAATTGATTTATGATAAAACCAATTTAACTTTTTAGTTTAGCTTACAGAGCAAGAAAGTAACTTTGGATTTTAATTGAAGAGATTTCAATTTAGACCTGAAATATTGAAAGCATCAAGCAAAATACAATTATTTTGATATGTTTCGTAGATTTTGCATTTTTATTGAATTAATAATCCAGTTATGGCAACATTAACAAGTTAGAGGCTTATCACCATATGAGTCAGTTCACAGATATTTATCAGATTACACCTATTCTCACTTGCCACCGGCAGTGGCACAACAACACAACAACAAAGCAGCGCAGTGGTAAGCACTGGCTGCAGATTCCGGACGTACAACATACTACTGGCATATGCAACATTATATCTGCAGCAGCCGACTGCTGTTTGCCGCCTCTTGCGCCTGTGGAATTGTTAAGGCATATAAAATGCATTCATAGCTTAATCTCGTAGGCAGACAGAGATTTACGACTCCGCAGCTGAGGTGGCGCCTCCAGTGCCATTGCCAGTGCCTGCCTGCATGCATTGTTGCCGTCTGTTCGTTGTTCCTTTTGGCGCCGACTGCAAGGATGCGGCTGCAATTGCCATCTGGGCCCAATAATCTATCAATAGCACCCTCATCGAACCTGCTCACTTGCCCTACCAATTTACTTTATATATTACATACATACATACATACACTATATCTTAATGTGTGTATCTGTTTTCTTATAGTATGCTCTGCTGCAGACTGTGGTGGATGCCTGCCAAAAGAAGAGGCACTGCAAGTTCGCTGCGAACTCCAAAACACACACCAGCGGAGATCCTTGCTCGGGCATTCGAAAATTCGTCGAGATTGCCTACAAATGCCGTCCATGTAAGTATGCCAGCCCAGCCCTTTAGGAGGTCAGCCAACCGGCACTTTTCCCCTACGAGCAGCATGTTCGCAATCCCTTTAAAAAACCAGTAAGAGTGCTCTAGTCGGCAGTGCCCGACTAGGAGATACCCTGAGCCCAGTCCTTACATTTATACTAATCTATCAGTATGTAGTGGAAAGTAAAATCTTAAATAACTTCTGTGTTTATTGTCCGATCTTTCTGAAATTCTTAGAACATAACATTGGCTATAAAATGTGTGACCAAACCAAATTGCAAGGTCATAACTTTAAAAATGCGTTTATTGCGGTATTATAAAAAGTGAAATATTTGTAATATGTGTATGATATTCGAGATTATACATGCCCAATTTGGGGCATCTAGCTCTTAAAACTTTCAAGTTACGGCCAAAAAACACTGGTCTGAAGTCGAAATTTATCGATAACTTTTGAACGGGACGAGTTATCGATAAAATGAAATAAACTTGTACTGTCCCGGGACTCTTATAGTCTCTGATATCCGCGTGCTCATACAGACGGACAGACAGACAGACGGACATGGCTGTTGATACTGATCAAGAATATATACACTTTATATGGTCGAAGATGCTTCCTTATGCCTGTTACATACTTTTGCACAAAACCATAATACCCTTTTTACCCGTTTTTAATGGGTTCAGAAGAAAATCGATGGGTATGCGGCGAGCAAAGCGCAGAGAATTTCAGGTTATCTGCCAGGGCTTCTCGTTTCTCGTTCTCGTTTTTGTCCTTGCCGCTTTAACCATGATATATTTTATTTGCTCAGCGGCAAAATAAATATTTTTGCCAGATGCAAAAGTGCCAAACATCAATTTAAGTTCGGAGGCAAACAGCAAAATTGTTTTGACTATAAGAAATAAACTGTCATTTATGGAAGCCATGTGCATATTATTTGTACGCCAATAAAATACGAATGCTCTGAGTGTCAAAACAATATTTAGCACTTGAAAAACAATTGAACCTTCATATGAAGTGCATACATATATCATATGACATATGTACAATAATGGCACAAATATTTACCTATATATAGGAAAACACCAAGTCACGTTTTCTCAACTTGCTTTTAGCTTATGGTTGATTCTTTTGGCCGAATTCGCTCTGGGAAGCTCATGAGTAGCTTATCTGATAAGCTTATGAACGACTTGTTTTCCACATTTGCCAATTCAAAGAGCATCTTTTGGGCCACTTTACGCATATAGGAAATACTAGGTCGATTAGGAACATATTTAAACATATATCAATTAGCTGGCTTAACTAACTATTCTAGATAATGAGCCCAAAGCCGCAAATTCGTGAGTTTCGAGCCTAAATTTAGGCTGATCATTTCATGTTCACTATGATCGTAAATAAGTTCGCCATAACAGTGATTGGGTCCAATGACATCCACAGGCGAAGGTGTTATCATAATATTCTAAAAGCTCTCATCTCACACTTTCGCAAACATAAAATTAATGAGTGCTCCAACTAAGTACAACTTCCTGGTGATAAGAGGAGGCAGTACTGGGAAATGGTTGGTTTGCGCTGCAAATTCAGCTAGAAGCATAATGAAAAATGCAGCTGCGCTTTTGCTTTTGCGAGCATTAAAAATAGTTGAATAACTTTCTGCTGAGTTATTTGCATAGTTTTGCTCAGTGAATTTTTTGCAGGCGCTGTCGCCATTCTCCCTCAGCTTGGCCAGTGCGAATGGTGATTGGGCTAATGGCACTCGATTATTTACGATCCGCTAAGCAATTCACGTTTAATCGTAATCACTCGGCACTGAACTGAAGCCGATAAGCGAACAGAACAGATGAAGCCACAAGGTGAGAGTCTCTCCCCCAACTTGCCACACTGAGCTCCACCTGAAACGTTGGCCCTGCAATTGTTGTCATATTGCAGCCATGGTTGACAATCGTGAAACGAGTTCTTAATGCCCTCAGCAGACAGTTCGATTCGACTGTATTCAGAATCGAGCTGCCAGAGCCGAAAACAACTGTGCATATAATGTAATTCTTTGGTAATTTGCGTCAGCCTTTTAGCCATTCCCAGCATTTTGCAGCTTTGCCTGAAATATTTTTTCCTTTTTACTGTACGTTTCTTCTTTTTTTCGTTTTTTTTGTGACAAGTGACGCAGATGTTATCTTGTTAAAAAGTACACAAACAAACCGAAGAAGTGAAACAAACAGGAGCGAGACAAAAGAGCAGCGCAGCATTCAAATTAGAAAAGGGAAATGCACAGCGGGTTGAAAAAGGGCAGCTTGTACTCAGCACTTGGTTGGTTGGGGCAACGTGGGGGCACTGCAGGGGCGTTGGTGAGGAAATATAATTAAGGAGAGCCGTTTTTTTTTTCTAAATTGTCTGTTATCTTTTGCTCATTATGGACACCAGCGACAAGTAATAAAACTGCAAAGTACGAGTGGAAAACGTTGAAAAATTACGGCCTGGTTATATGCGTGGGAGCACAAGGAACCACTGCGCTCGGGGCGAGCAGTGCACAAGGCTACTGGGGCTGGTGGATAGGGGGGTGGATAGGGGGTCGAGGGGGTAGAGGGGAATACACCATGCCAGACGGCACATTGTGGTCATAAAAATATGGCAATTTTCAACTTTTCTCACGTCTCTCCATAATAAAACGTGCACTCGCACTCTCGGCAGGAGCAGAGAATCACAGCACCCAATAGCACGGCCGTGCACGTTCCATGTGGGAGTCGCATCCAAAGGCCGGGGCTATGCATTCAGTGCCAAAGGCCCAGGCCAGTAAACATGCTATGCAAATATTTACCAAATTTATTAAAGTTCATCTCGGACCGTCGTCCTCTTGCCACTGACGCTGCTTTCAGCATTCATCAAATTATGTATATGTATAAATTGTACATTGCCTTTAAAGGTGCCTTGTCAGAATGCACAGCAGGGAAAAAACGAGCGCCAGCAGCACAATTCATAATTGCTTAAGCTTGGTCCTTTTCTCGTCGCTCTGGGCAAAGCGACTAAAAAGGAAACCAGTATGTTCAAAATCTTTCTCGACAATTGCAAATCTCAACTTTGGCTGACTTCCAGCAGACTGCTTTGTTGCATATGTATGTGATTATTGGTAAATTACAAGCATATGTGCAATAGAACTCACATCCGTATGTATGTCTGTCTGTGCTTTCGAAAATGGCCTTAGATATTAAGCATAGCCAAGCACAGTAATTGGATAGTAAATTTAAGGACGATATTTTTTTATTTTACAAGTTGTAGCACTTTTATGATAATTTAAGTTTCAGCATACATGGCGTATGATCTACTAATAGAATATTCAAAACTTATCTACATGTATGCATTTTATGAATAAAAATGCATGTACAAATTATATTGTACGTTTGCACAGTAAAAATAAAAAAAAGGGCGGAACAATTAATATGTACAGGCAAATGTTTATTTACATAATTTATTATACCCTTAACGTATTAAAGACGGGCAAAAAGGGTATAACGAAATTGAATAGCAAACGCATAGACTAAAAGAGCTAGAGATTTTATATTTGGAAACGGAATTCTCGTATTCCCTGGTCAGAATAAGTTTTTCTCATGTAATCAATAGTTCGTCCTGTTCAAAAGTGATCGATAGCTTTCGACTTCAGTCTCGGCAGCAAATTTAGTATATATATAGTCCCGGAAAGCAGACTGACGCTGCCCGAGCCCCCCAAATGTGATAATAATAACTTATAATAGTAACACTTATCACATTTGGAGGGGAAAGTGAATGCAAGGACTGGGTACAGGGTAGCTCATAGTAAGGCATTCACGACTAGAGCTCTCTTGTTTATTTTACAATAAAAGTTGCGGGAAAAATTTGAAAAAAATATAATTATTCATAATTTGTAGTATATTGATTTTCATGATATTAATTAAAAGAGTGTGACTTGTTGATAGAGCTTTGCAAAATGCAAATATGGACACAACAAAATATGTAAAAGTAATTGTCTGTGACGTTTCCAGTCCAACGATTTTTTAGTTCAAAATAGACCTAAAACTGCGAACTGCGCTTCTTTGATTTAATATTTTAATTGGCTTTAAATCTGAAATGACAACTTTTGTTGGGGACGACATCATTGCGTATGAGTGAACATTAAATGTTCAATACTTTGTGCTTTCAACGTGTGAATTGTTGTAAATTGAAAGTGACAATTTAAGTAGGTGTATGAAAAAGCGCATATATAAATGAATCTATAAGTAATGAGCACACGTGCAGGTATTAACAAATCAGTTCCAGTGTCAAATAACTCAGCAAAACCTTCGCAAGGGCCAAATCCATTTTGAGTGCATGCATATGTTTCCTGCATTTATTAGTGCTCGCTCTGGTCATGTGCAGCAACAATGATTGCGTAAATTCCAATGACCGCGATTGAGAAATACTTTCGCAGGAACATTCATTTTTTCCGACTCCCAATACATGTCGGCAATCACTATCACTTTTTGCATGCGTGCCCATCGACACAGACGAGTTCCGGAGCAAGCTGGCCTGCGAGAACGACAACATGCCGCTGATGTGCAATCCCTACTCGCGCATCGCCATCTACAGCGCATCCTTTGGCCACACGGAGCGGGAGAACGTGCAGTGCGGTGGCCAGGGCACGCCACCTGGCAGCGTCCTGGTTAACCGGGAGGACACGGGCCAGCCCTGTAAGCAGGCGTACAAACGTACAAACGCTCCGGCATATGTGTAAGCTAATTTCAACTTTATTCGCCAGCCTGCCTTGTGTCGTACGCCACGGAGACTGTGATGCAAATCTGCCATGGACGACGACGCTGCTCGGTGACCGCAGACGCTGGCACCTTTGGTCGACCCTGCAAGACTGATGTGCGAATGTATCTGAAGGTCGTTTACACATGCAGTAAGTGGCTGCTCTGGACTTAACATGTGTGTAAGCTTTCATAACGCGCACATCTTTCATTGCAGTACCCCGTAAGGTGCTCAAGGATCGCTATGAGACAGCAGCCGAGTCGGACGAGCCGCAACAAACCGATCTTGATTTGGACCAAGATGAGCTATACGACGAGGATCAGTTCTACAAAGAGTCGGAGGCCATTCCGCCGGCTCCCAAGCTGCAGGGCGCCAACGCGGGTCGATCCTTTGACTTTGGCGCCAACATCGCTGGAGGCGAAGCAACGAGCACACTACTGCCCCCTCTTCTCTCCCGCAACGATGGCAATTTGGAGGGTAAGTTCTGATCTAAGAATACCTGAATCCGAGTTTGGAAAGTTTGCTGCATTGTTGAGTGATTTTGTTGGTCGCGGTCGCGTGTTAAGGAACTAGCAAAGACTCTACGATTGATGCGATAGATTTATAATTTGATTTCGCTGAACGTGTCTGTCACTTACTCCGAAGTGCCTCACTGCATAAATATTTCAGAGCATGCCCATCCGTCTTCATTAGCCAGCTGTGTTACTGTATATATACTATATACGCTTCGCAGCCATCCAAGCTGTGCATTATCTAGTAATGCTAAGTTATGTAAAATCATGTTTGCCATCCTCGCTGCGCCTGCTCGAAATATTCGCGTTTGCTTTCGATGGATGGGATGGGATGGGACCAGACCAACAAGGAGCTTAACACAAAAATGCTCGGCTATTGCCATTTTTCGCAGAGCGACTGCAGTCATCGGTGCGACTCCTTAACCGCATAAAGGAGTCATTCAACCATCAATCGGTGGCAGTCACAACATTGGTCAATGAGCAGATTATCCCCACGACCGAAGATAATGAGGATAGGGGCATTGATTTGGAGCCAGAAGACTCTGGCTCCGAGTCGGATACTGAAGCGAGTCCAGAACCTGGCTATAGGAACGGAAATTTCTTCTATCGCCGCAAGTGCCAGATGCTTGATGATTGGGGGCCAATAGGTCTGAACTGCACCGAGGAGGACATCGTCACTGAACGTGTCGAAGTGGTTGGTTTCTTGGCAAATTGGCTGAACACCTATCTGCACATCCGAAGTGAGTTCGAGATCCCCGCGTTGTATTTCCCTTTGGCATGTCGTTCGTTCGTTCGTTCGTTCGTTCAGTTAAGGCTTTCATGTGTAACTAATCGAAGTTTTTGTTCGCATACACACACTTACTTGGGCAACACACAACTTGGGTGACTACGATGTCAGCAAGAACAACATGAACTGATGCCACAGCTATGTCACGTTCTGAAACACTGCAGACGATGTTAAAAAAGCAAGCCATCGTCCCGTTTCCTCATTTCCATGCCTCACAAGCAACTCCCGGCTGTCATCAGCAGAGCACAAGGCGATGGGGCCGTCAGCAAAGGGTCGGGTCTGCGGCGGCCACCCACCCACACAAAGTTGCATGTGCTGCACGTTGCACCCTGCTCCTTGCTTACCACATGGTAAAGTTTTTGATTTCGTTTTAGTCATAAACAAAGTCGACCGATTAAAACTTTAACTCACTACGTTACTGCCACACAAATGCAGACAGCCCGTTGACGAGCTCACTGTCACTGAAGATCAGCCAAGTGTAAAACTCATCATGCTGCTCCGCCAGGCTTGCACTAACTACTTGTTACTTGTAGCTGTACTGCCGATAGCACTGATAAAGAGAAAAGCCAAAGCCCCTGACTTATTTGCATTATTTCTTGTACTTGTACTTTGACTCACTTTCGCATGCAGAGCACCAGGAACAGTTCTACCTGTATCTAATCATATCGGTGACAGCCGGCGTTCTCCTCTGTCTGACGCTTGTCATCGGCCGGCTCACCCTCCAGCGACGTGGCGGACGTTTGAAAAGGAGCTCGAGTGTCAGCGCCGTAGCCAAGAACTTTGCGGATACGTCAATTGATGGCACTGGCGGCACCGGAGGTGCAGGTGCTGTTGGTGGAGGTGGAGGTGCTGGCAATTTCCAACAACTGGCAACAGGTGAAACACATCTGGCCGACACTTTTGGCGACGACATCTCCGACATCGATGTGGACGTGGACCTAACCGCCCCCTTGCCATTGTCCAGCCTATCATCACGGAACGAGGTGAGTTTTCATTGGAATTGTTTTTGCAAATTGGAGTTTAGGGACGCTAATCATTGTACGGAGATGTGCACTGCGCTGCTGTCTTTTAGTGATCAGAGCAATTAAAGTGGACTTAACATGTTGTAATTACGTAAATCACCTTCCAATAGCTGCAATGTGCTATTCCCCTGTGAACGTAGCCCGTAGTGCTTAGGTGCTAAGCTGGTGGAACGGCTATTAGCCGTAGTCATTACCTTAGGTAAATAAACATTTCTAAATATGGAAATTTCATTGTTCTTGCTCAAGCCGACAATAGACAACGAGGGCGCATCAAAAGCAACGGGCTGGTTGTGGTTCGGATGAAAGGAAATGAGAGGAAACTGGGAGCCAGGGAAGTTCCCTTGCCATTTAACCCATTTTGAACAAACAAAAGCGAGGAGTCCTTAAATCGCCACGCTGCCAACCCCTCCAGCTCCTCCAGGGAAAATGCTAGTAGCCTTGCTCCAAATGCTCGCTGCAACAATTTTTGTACTTTTTGTTGTTTACTTCATGGGGTCTGAGCATGAGGAAACGAGCAACAACAAAACCCATAGTCCACTTATACAAGTATAAGTACTATCTATATACATATATATGTATGAATGCGAGAGCATTCTGTTGCTCTGCTGGACATTGTTGAAAGGTTGAAAATGAAAATTACTGCACCTGTACTACACGGACAGGTGCCTGAGGTACCATCCGTATAAAAGATGAAGACAAAAAAAAACCCAAATACGGATACAAAGATGCTTACAGTAAATTCGGCCTAAAAACTCCTTTAAGACCTGTAGATTTTTTTTAAGTACTTACTAGTTCGACAGTGAGATTTTTGGACCAGCTCAAAATATGAAAATTGTCTAGCTGACATGAAAGTAATTACAAATTTTTTACATGCATACATGTTACTCATCTACAAGTCGGACAGGAACTGTGGAAAATGTTTCCAAGAGTCACATTAATTGTATATGAGCAATCGTATCTCTGCACAGTTTGCACTGTTTAATTTTCAATAACGATTTAAAATGCAGAGCGAGAAGGCAACCAAGATGCCTGTGCCTTTGTCGCTTCCAATACCAGGAATAAATGAGCACCAGCTTAACTCTGCTTTACTCTGCTCTGCCTTTTCATGTCCTTTGTCATCACCGTCATCCGGAACGTCAACAACTCGGCATCATCTGCATGTGGCGCAAAATGGCATTGCCAACTGTTGGGCTTGGCTTGGCTTGGACCATACAAACAAAAGACCTACATGACATACGCACCGACGCCCAACTGTAACTATGGCGGCTTACCAGGAGCTCAACCGCACCACCCCTCGTCCACGGCCACCATGATGATGGCACCACCTTCGCAGCCCACCATTTATACGAGCATGGGCCACCCAGCCGTGAGTGGGGCTATGACTATAGGTGAGTAGTGCGGTATTTGAAAAAGTATAAGTAATGAGGAGGCGCACATGAGTAACATTTTAATAGCCATTTTAATCATATTCAAGAGCAGCTTCTCTTAGTATCAGATTTTATCTCGACAGATAACAGACGCTGATTTTGCGTTTGCACTTAAGCAGCATATTGACAAGTAGCATATCCGCTGTCGTTTACTCCACAGGTGCACACATGCTGGGTCCCTCGAGCCTGAGTGGCGTCTCCCCCGCTTATATCAGTGGCACCATCATGGTGCCGGGCCATCAGCACACGCATGCTGGCACCCTTCGGCGCACTCTGATACCGACGAGCATGGGCCTAATGAGCTCCCCATCGCCACCGCCGGCGGTGCTGGGTCCCGGAGCCGGCATGAATATGCCACCGCACTCGATGTCCTCGATGTCGGCGACAAGCGGTGGCAGCAGTGTCTACTATGACAGCACGGTGCCGCGCACTCTGGCACGCGGTTTGTCGACAGAGAGCAGCGGGCAGTACTACTATGGATGACACTCACTTAACCGCAAGGCATCACTGCCAATCGCAATTGCGGTGCGACCACAGCCGCACTTGAACTTCAACATGCTTCCAATGTCGGCTACCATGGGCTTGGGTTCGCCCATGGTTGCCGAGTCGAATGGCAGCCGTGCGGGCACACCCACCAATGGCAACAAGTCGGACATACCAGCGATCACAGTGACTGCCTCGCCAGGACCGGCCTCCATTCTGCTGGCCATGAAGCCGCCGAACTCTGCCAGTGACGGTCGCTCCGGCAGCTACAGCCAGACGAGGAACACCCAATCCGGTGGCAGCGGCATGCAGATGTCAACGTCTGGGCGTAGCCAGTGCTTCTAGGATCAGTTGGAGAACCCAGCGATTGTTTTCAATTATCTCTCCGAAACTAGCCAAAGCCAAGAGGCAGCGAATGAAGACCTATTCTACTTGTAAATAATGTAACTCTCACTTGTCGCTCCACGAACCGTTTATCTAATCAAGTTAGTAACATTTGAAATTGATACTTACGCATATTTCCACGGTTAATCACAAAATGGCTATTTAGAGGCTATCCTGTAACCATAACCAATTTAATTGATAAGGTTAGGCAAAGGTTCTCGACTTGTACTCGTTTGAGGACATTTGAGGTTCTGAAATTGTTTTAATGCATCTAGCGAAATCAAAGTACTTAGTATAAATTTTAATACCAGCAACAAAATGTATTTTGAAGTCCCTCAACTACATTGGTATATATTCACTTAGAATAATAAACACTTTACATAAATATATAATACTCATAATTCATGAATTTTTAGTCCTAAGAGGAGCATGAAGTTTACATCAAGTATAAAGTATGTATGTATATCGCGTTTAGTGAGGTCCATTGGGAGCATAACTGGAGAGTTTTATTTGCCTTAAAACCAATAATGATAACTTAATAAAATTATTGAAAGTTTGTATATCTAAAATACTCAACGTTACAAATTAGGAAATCCAAAAGAGATACAAATTCTGCATGGTCAACGGTGCAGTCTTTTAGAGTTAAGTATAGAGTTGTGAATGAGATAACTCACTCATTTCAATTGAATAGAATTCAGTACAAGAGCCAAATACTTTATATGTATATTTCCATATACATATGTATACTTGTGACGATGCAAGCAGATACTGTTTAAAAGTCCAATTTTATTTCTTTTTTTGGTTCTCAACTCCGCTAAACACACAAGCCAAGCAGAATTGTATTATTTTAACCGTTAACATGGATAAATCTGTGAGATAGCCAAAAAGAGACTTGTACTTGTCACATTTAATTTAGCGGCAGGTTTCAAAGACCCAGTGCTGTTTATTTATTTTTTGATTTAGATATGTACGTGATTATAAATAAGAACATCAATTTTTAAACACGAATCACAAATTAAATGTGCCATCACCGTTAAATATACTCGTTCATAGTGAAGGAAAATTGAACCATACATACAAATAATAGTTGAAAACTTTAGAAATTGTTAAACACAAGCAGAGAACCAGCCAAATAATAGCAAATAGATGCGTTGTTTGCATTAATGAATTAAGTGTTTCCTCCTGTTATTTGATTGTTTATTTCTGCTACAAATGCGAGAAAGCTGCAATTGCAAATCTTGTCTAAAATCGGAAAACAGCTCAACAGGAAAACAGATCAAATATTGTTTAATGACTTTAGATTAATTTAATGCAGGTGCAACAGAAATCAAATCAAAACCCAATGTAAACATTTTGTTATTAATTATTTATAATTTTTGGGGTTCAGTCATGAAACAGGGTAATAAACGAATATACGTATTATTATTGAATTAAATTACTGTGTTATCGATGTGGTGAGTATACGTGCAATATGCAAACAATTTACTTTCTATAGCAACCAAATATAATTTGTATACCCTTGTCGACGGTAGTAAAATTTAGTCGAGAAGTGAACGCACCAATATCAGCAACCTAGTCGATCTAGTAGTATCCGAAAAGCCCAATATTTGTTACATGTGTGTCCTATTCGAGACTATACGTATCAAATTCGGTGCTTTATAAGCAAGCTCGATAACTTTTGAACGGGACAAGCTTTCGATAAAATTCATTAAATTTGATCTGACTATGATGGAATGGTTAATTTTGTTTGCCCTAAAACAGTCAAAAATGAACACAAATTTTAGCTTGTAAAATTTATTTTTTGTCCTTCGAAAACTTTAAACGGTCATAACTGTCATAAAACAGATCCGATTTTGAAGCTTCAGTGCAAATTGTTCATGGTTTTTCCTCTACTTTTATTCTACATTTATGTTTTATCAATTTTATTTTTTTTTACTTTGGGAAATATGTCTAAAACCGACTTCCAGTTGTATGGCAGCTATGAGATAAAGTAGTCTGATGTGGCCGGTTCTAACCAATGTTATGTCACTTTGAACAATAAGTCTCTGTGCAAAGTTTCATCGCGATAGCTCAAAAACTGTGGGACTAGTTGGAACCATACATACATTCCAGATCAATTTGTTTTGTCATCCTAAACTAACTTTTAGGGGTCTTCCAAATGGGTCACAAAACAAGTAAGAGTGCTCTAGTCGGGAGTGCCCGACAACGAGATACCCTGAACCCAGTCCTTACAATCATTCATACTAATCTAAACACACACATGCTGCACTACAAGCAGTACAAGCAGTGCAAGCGGCTTAAGCAGTTAGCTTGCTTTTTCGCTGAGCCCCACACAATGGAAAGTTAAATCTTAAATAACTTCTGTGTTTATTGTCCGATCTTATTGAAATTTTGGGGCAAGCAATTGATAATATGTGTGACCAAACCAAATTGCAAGGTCGTACCTTCAAAAATGCTTTTTCTTAACTTTTGGGGGGGTGGTATCCAAAAAGTGAAATAATTGTTACATGTGTATGCTATTCGAGATTACACATGCCAAATTTGGGGCCTCTAGCTCTTCTAACTTTGAAATTATGTCCCAAAAGCTTAAGTCTGAAATCGAAATTTATCGATAACTTTTAAACGGTACGAGTAATCGATAAAATTAAATAAACTTGATCTGTCCCGGAATTGGGAGAACTTATGTTCCAAATATGAAGTCTCTAGCTCTTGTAGTCTCTGATATCTGTGTATTCATACAGACAGACAGACGGACAGACGGTCAGACGGACAGACGGACAGACAGACGGACATGGCTAGATCGACTCGGCTGTTGATACTGATCAAGAATATATACACTTTATATGGTCGGAGATGCTTCCTTATGCCTGTTACATACTTTTGCACAAAACCATAATACCCTTTTTACCCATTTTTAATGGGTTCAGGGTATAATGAATGTACTCTTTTTTCTTCGAAAAGAGTATGAAAACTATTTCTTTGAACACAAATGTTTTTTGTTCCAATGTAATTATCTTTCACATTTATATTTGTATATTAATTTAGTGAACTGACCGCACTCAGCTGAAAATATTCCAGTGGCTTGCAAACGTCCCATTTTTAATATCAACTTATAATCCAATTCGGTTACTTACCAACGTTAATAGAAGTACAAAAAAGAAACAGATAATGTCCGAGCTGCACAGTAATTTTCAAGGGCTGACTTGCTCCTCTTTGTCTGCAGCCGACTGCAAAGTCTAATGGACTGCAATTGATTACGTCTGTCAATAATGATGAAGCAGCTCGTACAAACAATAAGTAGAGTGAGTGACTGACTGCTCTCGTTATGAAAATGTATTCACGAGAATTTTCTTTGTTGGCAACGGCAGGACCAACTGTTAAGGGTAATGGCGCTCGGCCAGCCAGCCAAACCACCCAAACCACCCAAACCACCCAAAGCACCCAGTCATTCATTGGCAATAAGTTGTTAATGGCTCTGTGGCGCAAGTGGGCACCTCTCGTTAGTATGTTGATGCAAAACTTCTTCATTTGCACTACTAGCACAGAGCTAATTATGATAAGTGGCTGCAAGTAGTTGTCGCTGACAGCCACAGCCACAGCAACTTAGACAACTACGGTTAGCAGCAGTGACCAACCCACTATCTTCTCGGCCCTGTGCTGTGCTGTGAATCAAAGGCAGAAGCTAGGCAGAAGTCCTGCGGAGTCTGGCTCCAGCTTCGACAACAAAAACAAAAGCAAAACCAAAACTTTTTCAATTAAAAACGCTAAATAGCCACAAGCACTTTGCAATAAATTCATATTGCAAATGAGCCTGGCACAATATTACACCTAACGAAACGCCATAGCCAAAGAAACAACAACATTAAGATAATAAAGCACGTCTTTTAAATTACATGCAATCAATATTTAAAAGCGAGAATTGTTGGTTTTCTAATAGACATATGCATGTATACATATGTATGCCTGAATTTGTATACTTACAATATACACATATGTATTTTGATTTGTATTTTGTTTAACTGACAATGGGGCGTACGCTACTTTTGTGCAACAATTTAATGAATTCGCTGTTTAAATGCTGCCAAAACCATAAAACAATGTTCAAATGGTCAGCGGCATCAGAAACAACAACTGAAATGCACAAGTATTTCTATATATATATACATATACCTATATACACATGTATTCGTATGTAGTATGTACAACCAAATATATTCATCTTTATAGCTGCATTCAGTGGCGTGGCAAACTCACATGGAAGGGGTCAAAAAAAAATTGGAATTTATTATTACATGTTGATATTCACAGCATACGGATGTGGCTTTGTTTGGCAAATATTCAATGTTGAAAATATGAGCCTAATAATTGGTTTTTATTATTATTTTCACATGCAGAAAGCGTTCTTTCAAATCTATTTTTTACTGCTAGCTATATTTATTGCAGACTTAATCCACAAATATACAACATGATCTCCTGAATTTTCCATAAGTAAAATAGACTACGCAGCTTCACAGCTACGCTCCTGCAAATATGTATATATGTATATATGTTTACATATATATATATATATATATTTATGTAGCATCCCGCTTTCACACAACTCACTGGGTGGTCGCACCCAATGGTCATTTACAATGATTTGGCGAAATGGTTTTTCGTTTCGTAAAATCAGTAAACGAAACACAAACAGCAAAAAAAATAACGTTTAAGCATTTTGGTTTTAAGTTGGTTTTGCGATTCAATTCCCATTCGTATGCTCATATCTAGTACTACTATGAATAATATTAAAGTACTGATAAAGCCACTGATATTTGCAATGTGGATACAAAATGTACTACAGATGGTACTACTTAAAAATTGGCCACCTACATTCCCAATTGGTTATTTAACTAAAAGTGGATTTCATTGAATATTTCGAATTTCCTGAAATGCCGCAATACAGTTTCCAGCAATGTGTCAAATGTTCCAACAGAAGCATTTGCAAAGTGAAACATTTTCATTTTTAAACAGCTTTTATTGAGTGAATATAAGAAAAGGTTTCATTTTGTAACATAGTGTTTGTATGTTATACAATTAACGTATATTGTTCAGTTATGTACAATAGGTAGCAATAATAATAATAATAATAATAATAATAATAATAATAATAATAATAATAATAATAATAATAATAATCATAATCATAATCATAATAATAATAATAATAATAATAATAAGAATAATAATAATGATAATAATAATAATAATAATAATAATAATAATAACAATAATAATAATAATAATAATAATAATAATAATAATAATAATAATAATAATATAATATACAACTGTTACTGCAACTTAGACTCACTGTTTTTAATTTACCAACAAAGAATTATATAATCAAATGCGAACAAATAATGCAATGTGAGAAATTTAAGGCTTTTTTATGTTAGCCCGACTCTTGACCTCTGCTGCCAGGTCAAACACAGTTAACTAGTATACTCGTATATAAGTAATTTAGTTGGCTCTGCCTTGTTTTTAGTCAGCAGCTACAAATGAAAGGCTAGCAAAATTGTGAGTGACTGGCTGGCTGGACGGCTTAGTCATTTAAAGCAGAGAAAAGTGCATTATAACTATGCCAGCGTGTTCGTAACATGGCGAATACAAAAAAAAAGTGGCGAACACCACAATTTAGAGTTAGGCTGGATAGGATAGAAAGGCAGGAAAATGTAATTTGGGAATTCGAAATTGTATGTTTTTTTTTGGTGTTGACCGTTTTAGTTAATAAGCCTGCTAAGGGTATGTCATCATCGGTGTGTTATAATTTATTTAATTTCAAGCATCCTGCACGTTCCCGTAGCTATCCACAGCCTTTTTACAAATTGTTTTAGATTCTCTGCACGTTCCAAGCGACGCTTTTCAGCTTCAGCACCAGCACATTGCACGCTGTGCTCTGCTCTGCTGTCCTGTCCTGTCCCTGTCCCTGTCCCGAGCTGAGCTGAGCTGCGATGCAGCGGCAAATGCGCAAACTCCCACCTGAGCCCGAATTCATTGGGAAGCAAGCCTTAGCCGCACTCACGTCTGCATCCTCATGCCACAGTAATTGGTGAAGTCACTGTCCCCGTTCGGTTCACGCCCACGATGTTGCCCTGCCCCGCCATGCCATGGAGGCGAAACACCAAAAACGCTGATTCAGGTCATTGTATGTAAAAATTAATGGAACATTTTCCAGCAACGAGAATTTCATCTTTTCTTTCACGTACTCGTACACGGCACGGCTGCTTGTCCGCTCTTCTGTTCAGCTCCTGTTCGCCAATCAGTCCGCGCTGCCATCAGTTTTTGCTTCCAATTTGTGTGTTAGTTCGCTTGAAAAGTTTCATTTATTTCATTTGTAAGTTCGAGTTCTATGCAAGTACAAGTACAAAAACGTCAACCCATTGAAACATGTATGGTAAAGTATTGAATTTGAATGCAATGTATCGCATCGCACCCATTAAGTTCGTTAACTTTTTATTGAACGTACTATATGGCTCGTGAGCCATCTGACAAATGTTTCGCAAAGTAAATGAATTTTCCAAAACTCAAGCTGAAATTGAACATATTTCCACCAAAAACATACAATAACTTCTTACTTTTTGCGAAAATGAAACATTTCTAGACATATTTGCATTTGTTATCCACAGCTTTTGGGATAACAACTATATTTATAATCAAGCTCTTTTTATACTCTTTTCGAAGAAAATAGTATATTAAGTTTGTGCTGAAGTTTGTAACGCATAGAAGGAAGCGTCGGAGACCCCCAAAAGTTACTGCCAGTATGCTTAGAATGACAATACAAATTGATCTAGCCATGTCCGTCTGTCTGTCTTCTGTCTGTCTGTATGTATGCAAACTAGTCCCTCAGTTTTTGAGCTATCGCGATAAAACTTTGCACAGACACTTATTATTCCAGGGGACAGCACATTGGTCGGAGCCGGCCGGATCGGACCACTATATCTTATAGCTGCCATACAACTCGAAGTCGGTTTTGGTCATAAATCCCATGTTTTTAAAGGTATCGCGATACAACTTTGCACTGATACTTATTATTCAAAGATACATCACATTGGTTGGAGCCGGCCGGATCGGATCACTATATCTTATAGCTGCTTTACAACTGGCAATAAATTAAATATTCTTAGAACAAAAAAATAAATAAATGTTACGCGACAAAACGATTTTGTACAGCTTATGAAATTTCAGTGGTGCAGTTGGCTGAGTGAAAATTGCCTATAGGTTCGAAAAGAGTATATAATCTTCGGCACGCCGAAGATAATCCTTCCCTACTTGTTGAGAATAGGTCTGATCTGATAATTTCTTAGTCTCTAGACTGATTTGACATCCATATTGATTAGTATTTGATAAAAATATATTCATAATTTTAAAAATATGATGAGAATAATGTTTGGCTTTGCAAAACTGAAATGGCAGCAGCCACCATCAATTGCATACATCCATGAGAACATACTATATGCAAGCCATTTAATCCCTCATTAAGTCAGGAAAAGTTCTTGAAATATTTCAACTATTTAACGACGCCTAAGCACCGCCATCGACGCATAGTCAGTGGGTGAGTGAGAGGAGTGAGTGGGCTGAGCAGGTTGTCGGTGTCCTTATGGAATTTATGCAGGCCGGGATGGCCCTATGGTGAAACTTTTGCCTTTGCCTGTGCCTTTGCCTGTGCCTTTGCCTGAGTCATGCCAGGGGATCGAGAGATGTTGTAATGGGTAAGTGGTAGTATGAGTGAGGATGGGCATTTCCTGGCGTGTCTGTTGGTAAATGCTCTTTAACTTATTACAGCCGCAGCTGGTTGACGTCGTTATGCCAATCATTTCTATTCCGGATTCCGAACTGAGTTGAGAACTCAAGCGGCCATGCTTAAGCCTGAGAGCGTTGCTCATTTAAGCTATTATAATATAACCGTATGACTCTGCGATTAGTAAACGCATATTAAACAAGTGGGGAAGGATTATCTTCGGCGTGCCGAAGATTTTATACTCTTTTCGAACCTATAGGCAATTTCACTTTGCCAACTGCACCACTGAAATTTCATAAATTGTACAATATCGTTTTGTCGCGAAACATTTTTTTTTTTTTCTAAGAATATTTAGATCATTGCCAGTTGTATAGCAGCTATAAGATATAGTGATCCGATCCGGCCGGCTTCAACCAATGTGATGTCTCTTTGCATAATAGGTATCTGTGCAAAGTTGTATCGCGATAGCTTTAAAAACATGGGATATATGGCCAAAACCGACTTCGAGTTGTATGGCAGCTATAAGATATAGTGATCCGATCCGACCGGCTCCGACCAATGTGATGTCTCTTTGAATAATAAGTATCAGTGCAAAGTTTCATTGCGATATATTTAAAAACATGGGATATATGGCCAAAACCGACTTCGAGTTGTATGGCAGCTATAAGATATAGTGGTCCGATCCGGTCGGCTCCGACCAATGTGCTGTCCCCTGGAATAATAAGTGTCTGTGCAAAGTTTTATCGCGATAGCTCAAAAACTGAGGGACTAGTTTGCATACATACAGACAGACAGACAGACAGACAGACAGACAGACAGACAGACAGACAGACAGACAGACAGACGGACATGGCTAGATCAATTTGTATTGTCATTCTAAGCATACTGGCAGTAACTTTTGGGGTCTCCGACGCTTCCTTCTATGCGTTACAAACTTCAGGACAAACTTAATATACTATTTTCTTCGAAAAGAGTATAAAGATACGACAGCAATTGCCAATTGTTAGCTATTAAGCCAGCAGCTAGTTCAATTTGGATTGGTCGATGGTAATAAAAGTTGTAGTTTCAGCTTCTCTGAACTAAGAGTGATAATGAGAAATTCGTTTAAGTGCTTCCCTGGAGCGGACACTCGTATCGCATAAAATAAGTATTCGCTGCCTTAGTCGTTTGTACATCCGCTACCAACCGACCACGGCCATTGCGCGTTTGTGCCCTTTAAGCGCCAGCTACTCCAATAGCAAAGGCGCCTTTAAAATGCCATGACCCTAATTTTTTCGGAAGCAACTGCAACATTTGAAAAACTGCAATTAGGCTGTAACATGTCGTTGGGGTTTCGGGTGGAGGCTGGAGGGGTGGCTGGGTGGCTGCTTGGCATGTGGCGTTTGCTGATAGGGTGCGTCTGCTTTTGGGTTAAGCACATGTTATGCTGCAGTTGTACAGTGACTCAGTCACCTTATACTTCGCACAGTGGCAGCTTAACGAGCAGCGCAGTCGCGGACGGGGACAGACACAGGCACAACGGACTAAAATGAGACTCGGCTCGGCTTGGCTTGGCTTGGTCTGGCTTGGTCTGGCCTGGCGGGGCGGCACCAGCTGCACTAGGCATCCAGATGCAGCAATTCAAATGCAGGTGCCAGGCGGTGCCAGCGTCACCATTTCAGCCATCTCCGGCGCCTGGCAGCCTTTAGCTTCTGATACGACTCTCGCACATGCATGTGTGTGTGTGTGTGTGTGTGTGTGGGTGTGGGTGTACATGTGTGTGCGTGTGTGTGTGTGTGCCCTGCTCTGCTGGCTACCCGCAGATGCTCTGCATGCATGACAAATATAATTGCAACACTTTGTGGGGGCGCGTTTGAAGTGAGAAGAATTTTGACACCATTTCGGTCTAAGGAGCCGTTTCTTTGCATCTTTAACTTAATTTGCCGCCGTCGGAGTTCTTAATTAAAGGCACATGCTTTGTCATTCGTCTTTTGTGGCCACATTAAAGATTTTAGAAAACAATGCCGTTGAGAGTGCTTCATTGCGAGTTGCTGCTTCGTAAACTCTGTTGAAGGCAGGAAGTCACCCAAGGCTACAAATATCTAGCACGTAATTACGCACTTGCTTCATTTATCATTTTATTCCACCATATTACTAAGTAACAAGTTAAGCGGTATACGTAGTCGTGCCGAAGCCATTGCCCAACATTTGCTGATCAATCCAGTCACGAGCCTGAGCAACATTTGCATAGGCCGCTGGCACTGGCTGATTGCAGCCAATGCCCCAGGCCACAATGCCACTTTGCTGATAGCGATTCTCCGATGGTTGTCCAATTGGGCAGGCGAGCGGTGCACCACCGTCGCCCTGACAGGTGTCCACATCTGGCTCGCCGCCGGCGCACATGAAGGATCGATCCAAGGCAAACTTGGGTCCGAGTCGCGTATTGCGCAGCCTTGCCTGGCAGCTATTGAAATCGACCACGGGCAGCGGCACTCGCTTCATGATAGCGCTGTACTTGCCAACGGCGCCGAAGACATCCTTGCCCCAGCCGGTGGAAAAGCAGGTGGTCTGCGCTGCAGGAGTCGCCCCCTGGGCGGGCAGGCAAACGACATTGATGTGATCGTCCAGTGTGAATTGCTGCGAGAGGATGACGAGCGCAAAATCATTGGCAACGTTCCGGCTCTTGAATTGTGGATGAAATATGATTCGTTGTGCCGTACGCTCCTGGTAAGGTAGACGCTCTCGGGTAGTTTGCGTATCCCATTCGCCAGCTCGGACCAGGAAGGTGCCCGGCGCATGATTTGCTAAGCAGTGCACCGCTGTGAGCACCACCTGGGGATGGATGAGTGAGCCGCTGCAAAAGTAGCTGAAATTGTTGGCATGCAACAAGGCCAAAGTCCAGGGAAACTCGCCAAAGCCGGCTTCATTCTGCGTGGCGCCAGACAGTGTGAAATCCAGTCCACCCAAATTGCGAATTCCACAGCCTCGCGGCTGGTTGGGCCTCTTCTCCAGCGGCGTTGGGTTCAACACCTCTTCGCGTGTACGATTGCCGGCACAGCAAACGTCCACTGAGGCGGGACAAACCGGATCGTCGTCGCCGAAGCGGATATCAATCGCTCCGAAACCATCGAAAGACTCGTCTTCAGTGATGCTGTTCGTCGAGGGATCGCACATATAGTAGGGCACGCAATTGCAATTGGCCGTCTTGCCGCTGATCGATGTGAAGTCAATCACCGGACTCGACCCATCCAGGGGAACAGGTGTTACCACCTCAGCGAAGCCGCCATTGCCTTGTGGCTGAGCTGGTATGCTTGGATTGGTGTTGAAGATATCGTTAATGTTCCTCTCCACATTTGACGCTTGCTGGGGAGCAGCACACACACATGAGAATAAAGCCAGGCTTAGAATGGGCAATGTCATATGCAGTGCCATCGTGATCTGTAATAAATATAAATAAAAAAGTTAGTTTCTCAACATATCAAAATAAATACGTTAGATTAATTACAGCGAAATGTTACAGTTGACCGCTCACGCTAATTAATGAATGAAATTTAGATTTATTTAAGTTTTATCAAGATTTTGTAACGCTATTTCTTGTAAGCTAAAAGCTGCATACAAAGTTGGAAAGCTAATAACAACATGCATAAATATTTGTATACATTTAAACGCTGCAAATTTCTAAAGAAAACCAGTGAATCATGCTTGACTAGTTTTAAATCTCACTAGAATCAAAACAAACAAGTGGGAAAGGATTATCTTCGGCGTACCGAAGATTTTATACTCTTTCGAACCTTTAGACACTTTTCACTCTGCTAACTGCAGCACTTTCATCTGTAAAAATTGATATCATATGATATCAATTTGAATTGAAATATTAAATTTATTTCCAGTTGTATGGCAGCTTTAAGATATAGTGATCCGATCCGGCCGGCTCCGATTAATGTTATGTATGTTTGAATAATAAGTATCTGTGCAAAGTTTCATCGCGATAGCTTTGCCAAAACGGACTTCCAGTTGTATGGCAGCTATAAGATATAGTGGTCCGATCCGGTCGGTTCCGACTAATGTGCTGTCCCTTTGAATAATAAGTCTCTGTGCAAAGTTTTATAACGATAGCTCAAAAACTGAGGGACTAGTTTGCATACATACAGACAGACAGACAGACGGACATGGCTAGATCAATTTGTTTTGTCATTCTAAGCATACTGGCAGTAACTTTTGGGGGTCTCGACGCTTCCTTCTATGCGTTACAAACTTCAGCACAAACTTAATATAGTATTTTCTTCGAAAAGAGTATAAAAACACAATAAATACGTTTTTGTGTGAGCGAGATTTAATTCTTTAAATGTAAATTAATTTTTTTACTATACAAATTTGCTATAAAGCATTTATAAAAAAAAATAAGAATATTCTAATATTCTCTATTCGATCGCTAGCTTCAATGCCTTTAGCTCACATGTTATATTAGTCAATAAATACAGATGTGAAAATATCAACAACACCTACGACTGACCGCCTATTAGTAATACCCAGTAAGCAATGACGTCAAATGAATGTAAGCGTTTAAGGGGCTTTTCCATAAAACGAGATTATTTACCAAAATACAGAAACTCTTACTAACCTTGGCTATGGCGATTTAGCTGACCTTGACTTTTGGTCAAAAAGCCCCACAACGGTTGATTAGCGCTGTATTAATCTTTCTTCCTAAAGAAGCCAGACAAACTTGTAAGCATATACTGCAAACAGCTCAAATCACCGATCCCAGTGCTGTGAACGCGAGCGAATTTCAATTAAGACTACCGCTTTAAGCTTCGAACCAATCAGATACAGTGGACGAACTCGTAGAAATGCCCGACGATGAGCTTTCGATTGAAAGCTTCAGTGCGTTTTATTAGCTCTCTGTTTGTCTATACTCCTCTCTCGCTCTCTCTCTCTCACTCCCCCTCTCACTATCTTTTCGACTCTCTGCTTAAGCTTGTGCTTAGCTGTGATAAGAAAGAGAGAGAGATAATCTTCAGCTTACGATGATCGCACGTAAAGCGCATACTCAAATTGGTTTCACAATACTCACAATCACAATCACAATCCGGCTTTTGAGCAGCCTATTTTAAAAACCGGTTCAAGGGGTTTGCATGGCATGCACAGAACTCCCATTGTAGCCTTCCCAATTGTGCATAAGTCTGTCAATATACTATATGCAAATATTACACTTTTTAGTCCCTATAATGAAAATATTGCTGGTCAAATTTAGAACACAAACATTAAAACAAAAACATCGTTTTTATTCTTTAATCACTCAAAGTATCTAGACTCGTAAAGGGTAATTTTATGCAAATAGTAGATCTCAGGGTGTAGGCTAAAGCTATAGTTATGTATTTACATACCTAACAAAGAGATTATACAAAATATTTGATTTAACGCTGCCGTTCCGAGTATGTTGCTTCTGGCCAAATAATCAAATATGCACACACAAATAACGCACATGCATATCAAGAAAAGGTACGAAAAATGTAAAACGTTTGATTGGCATTGATTGTGGAAAACCCTTGGGCCATTTCCTGGCCGCAATCAAGCCACTTTTGCAAATTATTAGCTGCAATCATTGCATGAAAAATGGTTCCTTGGTGTGATGTACAAGTTTAACACACATATTTTTTTGGATGCATGCATCATGTATTTCATGACTTTATTATTGGCTTTATCGTTTCGAATACTTGCTAACATTGCAAATATACAAGAGTATTTAGATACACACAAAGGTCACAGCACAGTTTTGCATATTTTCTGCACCACTGACTGTTTCTGCAAATAGCATGAAAAGGATTTTAAAAAATGTAAAAATTCAAAAACCTTTTGATGTTTTCTAAAAGTTGATGTCATCACTGACCAATTCTAAATATATTTTAAGCTGCTATTATTATTGAAAAATGTTGCCTGTTGTATTCGTGCATGCGTAATTCAAACCACTACCAATGGTCTCGAATTTATTTGATTTTATTTTATATTACTCAACTGGAAAATACGCAATTCCGGTTAACTTTATATACCGTTTAACAGAAAATACACATTTTTAGCAATATTTGATTTAATATTCGCTTAAATAAACTTGGTAATGCCCGTGACCAATAAAAATATCGAATATGCAGTCAGAAAGCAAAAAACATTCCCTAAAAATGGTTTAAAGGGTATAAGTATAATAGGCATATAAGATATCTATATTCTTGATCAGTATCAACAGCCCTTCTGTCTGTCTGTCTATCCGTCTGTCTGTCTATCCGTCTGTATCAGAGGCTATATTTAAAATGTAAGTTCTCATATTCACGGTTCAGATAGAGTTTATTTAAATTTATCGATAACTCGTCCAGATCGAAGTGTATCAATTAATCTCGATTAATAATTACTCAAAGTGTGAGGCAATATTAGGTAAGCTACTATAAATGAATATAAGGACTAGTTTCGGATATATCCTAGCAGGCACTCCCGACTAAAGCAGTCTTACTTGCTTAAAAATTCATTATTGTCTCTGTGGGAAATATAAATTAACTGTTCGTGATCGGTAGTCTGTGGTTTTTAAATGCAACATGTGGTGGCATTACACTCATTATATACATACCTGAAGCTATCACATATGTATGCATAGGCTTTCTATTAAGTAAGTTCAACGGACGACTTATTCATTAGCATATTGCCGGTGGAAACGGTGTGTTCAAGTTCATTAACATTAAAAGCATAACAACAATTTAAACCAACTACATGGATATATGTACTTCTATACGTATAGCTTTGTGCCTTATAAAATATTTTCAATCATACCCTTCCAAACAAAGAAATATACAAAATTGGGTTTCGTTCGAACAATCGTTTGAATAGAATACACTAAATAATTTCAAATATAAATATACAATTTTTTATAATAAGATCTTAATTTAATCTTTTAATTCAACTAGCAGGAATCCCAATTTTGTATGTACAAAATCCTCACATAAGGTTCTTTTTAATACTTTTCTAATACTTAAATATTCGAATATTCGAAACTGAAAATTCAGCCCATTAAAATCATACCACTTCTTGTAAATGCAGATCTAACTATTGGTTACATCATATGGCTATTTAGAATTCTATAAAGAAGCCCCGTCTCGAAAATCATGCGATTAGCTCTTTGTCACTCTAGCTGATTTTAAAAATATGCCCATTAAAATGTTGAAAATAATTATATTCCGTACATAAATATTTATATATTTGTACATTGTATACGTAAACTAAATTTACAAGTGAACTTCATATATCTAAAATGTATTGATACCTACATTTGTGCACTTAACGTATCAGCCCTTGAAATCACAGTGCATGGCGACATCAATTGTTTATTTATGCAACCCGTTGATTTTAATTACTTGCGAGTGTTTGTGGTCAAGTATTCACCATTTTTGTTCCTTCTGGAATTTGTAATATGCCGTAACAAGTGTATATAAGCAGCTAGTGGGTAAGTTGTGGGTTTAATTGTCATATGTGTGGCAGTTCGGTCTCACATTCTCGCTGGATTACATTTCAGAAGGATACGCAAACTTTAACCACATTGTGATATATTGTAGTGCTAAAAGTGAAAATAATTATCGGAAGTCAATTAATCGATATAGACAACCAAGTGCTTAACAGTTCAACGCAATGGCTACCGAAATGTTGCTGAAAAAGAACAAAAAATACTCTAGATCTCGTCCTGATACAGATGGCGATGAAATTGTTATTTCCGGAATGGCCGGTAAATTTCCCAATTCGAAAAACATATCGGAATACCAGCACAATCTTTACAACAAGGTTCGTAATCACAGCGGATAAAATAATAATGCATATGTGTCTAAAAAAAAAAATCCAAACAACCACTCAATATCTGAAATAATTGAAAATTAAATTGCTAAACTAACGATGTGTAAGATTATGTTAAAATGTGATCATCGAAATTCCTTCGTTTGTTTTTGGTTACAAACGCAGAGAAAATTTCTTGAACAACTTGAAATACCACCGTCATTAAGAATTTACTTACAAGTTGAAACTTTGAGTTTTTGAATTCACGATCATTTATACCTCATTCATTACAAATGTACTTACGAGTAGATATTTGGAGTTTTTTGATTCACGATCATTTTTTGTCAGATTGACATGGTAGATGACGACGAGCGTCGTTGGCGTCACTTTAATCCTGAGATTCCCAAGCGCGCTGGCAAAATTAGCGAAATTGAGAAGTTCGATGCTACTTTCTTTGGAGTGCACTTTAAGCAAGCGCACACAATGGATCCGCAAACACGCATTTTGATAGAGGCGGCCTACGAGGCGGTCATTGATGCGGGTATCAATCCGAAAAATCTGCGGGGTACCAAAACGGGCGTCTATGTTGGATCCTGCATATCGGAGTCGGAAAAGACTTGGTTCTACGAGAAGGTTTCATCGGGTGGTTTTGGTATCACCGGCTGCAGTCGCGCCATGATGGCGAATCGGATCTCGTACAGTTTGGGCCTAGAGGGGCCATCCTTTTTGCTTGATACGGCTTGCTCCAGTTCGATGTATGCTTTGGATAATGCATTTAGCGCTATTCGAAATGGTGAAATTGACGCGGCAATTATTGGTGGCTCAAATCTGCTATTGCATCCCTTTGTGACCCTTCAATTTGCTCGGTAAGCGGCTTGTGTTCGTCTGTAAATGTTTCATTTGAAAAATAAATTATACTTGTTTCAGACTTGGCGTATTGGCGCAGGACGGCTACTGTCGCCCCTTTGACAAGGATGCCAGTGGCTACACGCGCTCGGAGACAATTAACTGTCTGTTCCTTCAAAGAAAACGTGATGCGAACCGCGTTTACGCAAGTGTCATTTACTCGAAGACCAACTGTGATGGATACAAGCCGGAGGGTATTACCTATCCTTCGGGTAAAGTTCAACAAAAGCTACTTCAAGAGTTCTACAAGGAAATCGATCTGACACCAAATGACTTGGGCTACTTGGAAGCGCATAGCACTGGCACGGTGGTGGGTGATCCAGAGGAGTGCAAAGCAATTGATAGTGTGCTTTGTAGCCAACGCAAGGAGCCACTGCTCGTGGGATCCGTCAAATCGAATGTTGGTCATTCGGAAGCCGCCTCCGGCATCTGCTCCCTGGTGAAAGCGTGCTTTGCTTTCGAGACCGGCTTAATAGCGCCCAATATCAACTTTAACGAAGTGAGGTCTACCATTACGGCACTCGCGGAGGGACGATTAGTTGTGGTCAAAGACACGACTCCTCTACCAAAGCCATATATCGGAATTAACTCGTTCGGCTTTGGTGGTGCGAATGCGCATGCGGTCTTGAAAGCACATCCGAAGCCCAAAATCAACTTTGGCTTGCCAGAAGATGATCTGCCAAGGCTGGTGACATGGGCCGGCCGAACGGAGGAAGCTGTCAATGAGATTTTCCATGCCATTGAGAAGAAGCCGTTGGATGCAGAGTTTATTGGACTATTGCAACATATACAGGAGGACGATGTGTCCGGCATGGTATTTCGGGGCTATGGTATATTCGCCAATAATGGCGTCGAGCCAACGAAGCCATTGGCCAAGGATGTCCAGCATTACACTGGCCTACAGCGACCGATTGTCTGGGTGTTCAGCGGCATGGGCTCGCAATGGAACGAAATGGGTGCATCGCTGATGATAATTCCTCTATTCCGGAAGTCCATTGAAATCTGTCACAAAACATTGGTGCCGAAGGGTCTCGATCTCATTGATATCCTTACATCAACCGATCCTGCCATTTATCAAAATATCTTACACTCCTTTGTCGGCATTGCAGCGATACAGATTGGTCTAACTGACGTTTTGCGTTCGCTAAACTTGAAGCCCGATTACATTATTGGCCATTCCGTTGGAGAATTGGGCTGCGCCTATGCTGATGGCGGACTGACGGCTGAACAAATGATAACCGCTGCTTATTGCCGTGGTTGTGTCAGTTTGGAAACCGAGAAAATTAAGGGTGCTATGGCTGCTGTCGGCATTGGCTTTAAAGCAATTCGGAGCCTGCTGCCGGAATCCATCGAAGTCGCATGCCACAATGGCGCCGACTCCTGCACCATCTCTGGCCCCATTGATGATGTTACTCGATTCGTGGCCGATTTAAAGGCAAAGGATATCTTTGCAAAGGAAGTGCCGTGCTCGAACATTGCATATCACTCAAGATACATTGCGGCTATGGGACCCGAGCTAGTTAGTCGCATGAAGAAGGCAATTCCACATCCGAAGCCGAGGTCGGCCAAGTGGCTCAGTACCAGTGTCCCAAAAAGTGATTGGGAGAAGCCCGCTAGCAAGCTCTGCTCTGCCGAATACCATTCCAATAACATGACGAATAGTGTCCTCTTCGAGGAGACTTTTGATCTGCTGCCCAAAAATGCGCTGACTATTGAAATTGCTCCACACGGCTTACTGGGTGCCATACTGAAGAGATCGATGCCAGGTGGTGTTCATATACCACTGACCCATCGAGGAAACAAAAACAATACGCTCTTCTTCATGACAGCACTTGGCAAGTGAGTGAAGAGTTCGAATATTTGAAATACAAATATAAAATATTCTTTTTCTAATTTTTTGCAGATTATATCAAAACGGTGTTATGGTACCTGTTGCCAATTTATATCCAAAAGTTCAGTTCCCTGTTTCACGATCGACTCCGAGCATCAGTTCACTTATCCGTTGGGATCACAGTGAAGATTGGTTTGTGACCAAGTACGAAAACATGAAGACTAAATCCAGCGGGGAACGCCTTTTCCCAATTAACTTGGCCAGTGACAACGAAGAATTTATGGGTGGACATGTCATAGATGGTAAAATTCTCGTACCTGCGACTTGCTATTTGCAATACGTCTGGGAGACGTTCTCTCTGATGTATCATGGACCGAGCTACATGGATGTTCCAGTCGAATTTGAAGAAGTAGAATTCCTGAGAGCTACAAACATGTCGGTCAATGGTGAAGTCGAGCTGAATGTTATGATTCACTATGGTACAGGACACTTTGAGGTAGTTTAAGCTCAATTTATAAGTGACTTGTGATATATTTGATGCAACGTTCATTTCAGATAACTGAAGCCGGTACCTTGGTGGTTACGGGAAAAATAAGAGAGATTGAAAATCCAACCATCCCGGAAGTTTATCATTTCGAGAAGGATTCAAAATTCCCGATGGTAGCAAGCAAAGATTTCTACAAGGAACTTAGACTTCGGGGATACCACTACAGTGGAGCATTCCGTGCGGTGAGGAGCGCCCGCGCAGATGGCTTGTATGGAAAAGTCGAGTGGAACTACAACTGGGTAACATTCATGGATGCAATGCTGCAAATTCATATATTGGGATCCGACTCCCGCTCCCTGTTGTTGCCGACCAAAATTCGCAAGCTGCGTATAAATGGCATCCATCACTTCAATGTGATGAGCAAAATGAGTACCGAGAACCGCGTCTTTGATGTCTATGTAGATCATAAGTATGATCGCGTTGTTGCGGGTGGCATCGAACTGATTGGCCTTCATGCCAGTCCGGTGCAAAGACGCCGACCACCAGGCATACCCGTATTGGAGCATTACGAATTTGTGCCGTACTTGCCAGCCCCAGAAGTGACTACGTCCAATGCAGCGCGAATTTGCGTACAGCTGGCCCTGGATAACATTTCAGTCTTGAAGATGAAACTTGTGGAAGTGGACACCGATGGTAGAGACACTGTGCTGGACAAGTTTACCGATGCCATTGAGGATTTACCTGTACTTACTGGAGAGTACATGTATTTGACAGATAGGAAAGTTGCGGAAATCCCTGGCATACATATCGAAAATGGAAAACTGGCGACACTATCTAGTTACCATTTCGTTGTGGCCGGCGGCATTTGTGGAGATCTTAACGAGGATGTGATTAAGAATGCCCAAAAGGTGCTGGTCGATAATGGCTACTTATTGATCAGAGAGCGACCCACGACAAACATTAGCAAATTGAAATTACCCGAACAATTCCGTTTGATTACGGTTATTCCGATTGACAACAACGAGGAGGTTTTCCTACTACTCCAGAAGGTATCCAAGAAATTGCAAATCCAGCCGTCTGTCGTCAAAGTTTCTGATAGCGATAAGACCTTTGAGTGGATAAGTAAGGTGCAGTCTGCCATAAGCATGAAGAGTCCTGTTGTTGTCTACGCTTTCAAGGAGAAACTTAATGGTCTGATTGGATTAGTGAATTGCTTGCGAAAGGAGCCCGATGGCAACCTGGTGACCTGTTTCTACATTGATGATGCAAAAGCACCCGAGTTCAACTTGGCCGATCCATTCTATTCCAGTCAGCTTGCACAGGGATTGGCCTTCAACATATATCGTCAGGTAATTATCTACATATATGATCCAAACTATTTTATATACATATATGCTAAATACCATATTATTTGCGTATAGGGCTCTTGGGGCAGTCTCAGGCATCTGCAACTGAGCATTAATGATGAGGTCAAGCCTAGACTGGATCATATATATGGCAATGTGATGCAGCGCGGAGATTTGTCTTCATTGCGTTGGTTTGAAGGACCCCTTTTGCCAGAGGATTGCATGATCAAGATCGCATATTCATCGCTCAACTTCCGGGATGTAATGCTTGCCACTGGTCGACTGGCTGTTGAATTATATGGCTCGAACCGAATCGATCAAAGTTGTGTGCTCGGCTTTGAATACTCTGGCATCAACATGAAAACCGGTCGACGCATTATGAGCATGGTTGTCAAAGGTGGCGTCGCCTCTTACGTGGAGAAGCCCTCAAAGCTTATCTGGGACATTCCGGATAAATGGTCACTGCAGGAGGCCGCTACGGTGCCAGTGGTTTACATCACTGTCTATTATGCATTCTTTATGGCAACCGATATCCGGAAGGGAAAGACCATTCTCATTCACGCAGGAACCGGCGGTATTGGCCTAGCGGCAATTCGAGTTGCATTGGCCTACAACATGGATGTGTACACAACGTGCAGTACTCCCCAGAAGAAGAAATACCTGTTGGACACCTTCCCGCAGCTGAAAGGTATACCTGCTATTCATTTATTTAGTTAGCTCTCAAAAGTGTGACACGAAACCATTTTCAGAATCCCACATTGGCAATTCCCGCGACACGTCCTTCGAGCGAATGGTGCAGCGCGAAACCGATGGCAAAGGTGTTGACTTTGTGTTGAATTCTTTGTCGGAAGACAAGCTGCTGGCTTCGGTGCGCTGTCTGGGTCAGTCGGGCCACTTCCTGGAGATTGGCAAGTTCGATATGGCCAACGATAGCAAGCTCGGCTTGGGCTGTTTCCTAAAGGAGCTCACCTTCCATGCGGTATTGGCCGATAGTCTGTTAATAGCATCCGATGATGACATTTGGGTAAATATTTTGTGAATATTAACTACATATATCGAATATTTATACATTTTTCGATTGTATTATGTATAATATTTATATGCCACATATATCTGTCTCATATTCAAAGCAACCATATATCCTTGTACTTGCAGCACTTGAAAAAACTGATGGATATGGATATTGCCAGTGGCATTATACAGCCTTTGCCAGTCACAGTGTTTCCGGCTCATGAGATTGAGCAGGCCTTCAGGCACTTGATTGGTGGCAAGCATATTGGCAAGGTCGTAATTAAAGTGCGTGACAACCCTGAAGCAGCAGAAACGCTGCCCGTGCGTGTTTTAAGCCAAGTCTACTTTAAGCCGCATTTGACATATGTCATACCCGGAGGTCTGGGTGGTTTCGGCATGGAGTTGGCTGATTGGATGACCCTGCGAGGTGCTCGCAAGCTGGTACTCAGCTCCAGCCGCGGCATATCCAAGGACTACCAGTCCTATCGCATTGCGTATGTATCGACTTGTTGATGACACAACTGTGAATATACCTTTCAATAATGCTCTGTAATTAACAATAGGCTTTGGAAGACTTACGGCTGTGAGACTGTCATAAATACAGCAGATATATCAACACTTGAGGGCTGTCGCCATCTGTTGCAGGATGCTGCCAAGCTGGGACCAGTTGGCGGTATTTTCAATCTGGCAGTTGTACTACGAGACGGCATCTTTGCGAATCAAACTGTCGAACAATTCGTGCAGAGCTTCTCCCCGAAAGCAACAGCCACCCAACATTTGGATGCATTATCCCGCAAAATGTGTCCTGATCTGGAGCACTTTGTAGTCTTCTCAAGTGTGTCGTGCGGCCGTGGAAACCCCGGACAAACCAATTATGGCATGGCCAATTCCGTGATGGAACGCATCATTGAGGGCCGCAGCCGGGACGGACTGCCAGGCAAGGCCATTCAGTGGGGAGCTGTGGGCGAGGTTGGCCTGGTCGCCGATATGGCCGAAGATAAAATCGATATGGAAATCGGAGGAACGCTGCAGCAGAGAATCTCGTCGTGCCTCCAGGAACTGGACACTTTACTAAGTGCGAAGCCGCCAATTGTTGCCAGCATGGTTGTTGCCGAGAAACGCTCAGGACGTTCCGGAAATGAAAGCATAATTGACACGGTTATGCACATTATGGGCATACGCGACCTGAAGTCTGTTTCCCTTGGCACAACACTCTCCGAGATGGGCATGGACTCCCTAATGGCTGTCGAGATCAAGCAAACGCTTGAGCGTGACTTTGAGCTCGTTCTGTCTCCACAGGATCTTCGCTCACTCACCTTCCAGAAGCTGCAGGAGCTAATGGAAGCAAGGGAAAAGGATAATGTGGATGCGGTCAAAATGATTTTCGCATCCGAAGGCAAGCTGTTGGGCATGGATTTGCTGCTGCACAACTTGGGCGATGAAGCCCATTGCGATCAAATAATGTATCCCCTTCAAACGCATGCGGCGCCCTCAAAGCAAAGTGTTCCACCTGCAATCATTATACCTGGAATGGAGGGTACAGCCGGCTTGGCATGGTACAACATTGGCTCCAAATTGAACAGCAGGGTGAATGTCTTACAACTCCATCAATTTGCAAAGCTGGAAACTGTTAAGGATTTAGGACAGCAAACTTTGGAGGTGAGTAAATCACAGAATATCATCAATACTTATTTATAAATAACATATTCTCTCTCTGAAGCACGTGAAAGCACTCCTGAAGCCGTCAGATCCTTTCTATCTGATTGGCTACTCTTTTGGTTCGTATGTGGCCCTTCAGTTGGCTGCACTGCTGGAGAACCTAGGATTCCGTGGAAATGTCCTCTTAATAGATGGCGCACCGCACTTCCTTACAAAACTAACGAACCTTCAACTGGGATCAAACTTCTCAGATAACGACCTATATGACTTGCTCTTCTCTAGTACTGTCAGTCAAATATTCCCAGATGAAACCAAGGAGTCGGCTGCTCTAGTTTTCCATAAGCTCGACACTGTCAAAGAGAAAATGGATTTGTTCATGGAGTATGTGGCCAAGCAGAAAGTGTACAGTAAAGAATACTCCAAAATTACAATCGAGGCCATGTTCAGAAGGGTGAAAATGGCAGCACGATTCGATGTAAACAGCATAAAGGATTTGAAGTCTCCTATAACCCTAGTCCGTCCTGCAGAGGTCACCCTACAGGATATCGATGAAGATTACTGTCTTTCCCAGCTGACTTCGGGAAAAGTGACACTCAAAGTTATTGACGGCAATCATACGACCATGTTGGATAATCCAGTGCTCCCTCAGATAATTAACGACTTTGATCCTGGACTTCTGGATGACAAGAACTTCGAAGAGTATATTCGAGATGGTAAGGCAGTTAACGTGGTTTAATGCTACTCAAAAGTCTCTCTACTAGTTATTTTCACTTAATCGCTTTAAAGCTTGCATCAAATATTATTACTCCAATAAATAAATAAAAAAAAACCTGTTTACTTAAATTTTGATGGCCTGCGACATTTCAGAGATTGTGGTGGGTTTTTAGCTAATCGATGACAATCAATTCTGGTTAATCATTTCAAATTTGTGAATGCCCCGAACTGATCAGCAATAACTACAATACATCTGCCACATACGCCTAAGCCAGCTAAGACGTCCACGAATTCCAGATCCATGATTAATCACGGAACAATTCAACTGCTGTTCAAGCCCAACAAGACTTCAAGCAAATTATATTAAAACTATATTTAGTAGCTGCTTAAATAACGTTGGCTTATGTCTAACGCGGCGTATTAATCGCCTGCTGCACCGTCTGCTGGAGCAACTGCATCTTGTGATAGTTGGCAACGCTGCTGAACGTGCCAAGCAGCGTTTCAATCTCCTTGCCGCTGATAAGTGGCGCAAAATTGCCAGCACAGGTGCAAAACTCGGCCAGGTTCTCGCGCTTGATCTCGTTGCAGCGCACACAGCGCAAGTCCTGCAGCACATAGGACATGACCTTGCGTTGCAGCGCATCAATCATGCGCATCTCAATCTCCTCGTTATCATACGCCACATAGCACTGGGCGCACAGCCACACAGGACTGCAAGCAAGCAAATGCAAATTGAGTAAAATACATCAAATACCAGTTCGGTCAGACTCACATGCCATCCTTCATGGCGCGCTGCTTGTCCTTGCACAGATCCAGATCGCGACAATGGTTGCACGCCTTGCAGATGACCTCGTTGATTATGTACGTATCACAGGGATCTGTCCAGTCAGCCAGATCAGAGAACTCACCCACTCCCACCAGCCGCAGCATATTGCGACGCAGCTCATTGATTTGCTCCGCCAGAGCTTTGTCCACGCTCAGCACCTTGACCATGGTGCGTATCAGCTCCAGGCCGGGACTGGGCTTGCCCTTGCCATAGTTCTTGTGCAGCTTGAGCACAAAGTCGAAGGCACAATGCGATATATCCTTGATGGCCTGTTCGGTGCTCTTGCGCTCCGCCAGAGATTGCATGAAGAGCGTAAGCAGTGATTCAAATTTCTCGCGACATTCGTTCTCCTCTGGCAACTGCTCACCAATTGTCCAATTCAACTCCAAAGATAGCTGCTCCTCCCCGTCCTCCTCGTCTGTCGGCTGCTCGTCCAAGCCCGCTGCAACTTCCTGTACATCGTCATCCTCATCGTCATCCAAGTGCTCATTTCTGGCCTGACTCTGACGCAGCGTTGTGTTGCCCGCCACTATGGAGGTGACAGTCTCGTCTATGCCCTTGGGCAGCCTGCCACGTATGCCCGAGAAGTTGGACTGGTCCAGCCACAACATGAAGTTCCAGCACTGCTCAAAGCTCAGCTGAATGGAGTGAAACATCTCCTTGTTGCGCAAACTCTGCACAATGTAGTCCACATATCCGAGCGCATCCGAAACGGACTTCTTGCCCGAGCTGAGTATGATCCGATTGAAGTCCGCATAAACAATGGTCGCACCAAGGCGCTTAAACTCAGCAATGATGCGCAGAAACATTTTCCGCATCAGATTGTTAAGGGATCGGCGCAGCGCTGGATCGTAGAGCAGGGCATTGCTGGAGCGCACCCAGCGATAGAAGTGCACGATCTGAAAGTCGGAGAATATGTTCTGATTGATGGACACCTCGCGCAGCCAGCCATTCACCATGGAGCGCATGACACGAAACGCTGCCGAGCAGAGAGCGGTCTCATCGTAGCTGGGCAAAGTGGCCGCCGGCACCGTTCCAATCATTTCCTCCAGCGATGCCTGCGGCATCACATCGAACGTAATTGCCGAAGAAGCGCCCTCCATCTCCTGTATCTTGTTGGACTGCAGCAATGCGCTCACCGCCAGACTGTCCAGCGCCAGTTCGACGCACACATCCGAGTAGAAGCCGGCGCGATTTTGCACCACCGTAATGCTCTCCTCGAACTCGGCCAGCAGGCGACTGTCATCGGCCTCACGACCGCCCAGATCGGGACGCGTGCTGGCCGACCACCAGAGCACAAAGTTGTGCTTCTGCAGCAGGCGGGCGAAGAAGAGATCCGCGCCAAAGAGCACCGTATCCGGCGGCATGTTGCCGATGGGCACATGGAAGTAGCGACACTGATCCAGCATCAGCTCCAGCACATTGTTCAGGTTGAGGAAGTGACGCACCACAGCACGCGCGCCCTGCCGCTGCCAGTCGAGGCCGGAGAGCAGGCTGGCATCATCGGAGATGTGTATCTGTGCCTGCGGGAACTCCAGCAGCACGTTGATCGCAGCGCTCAGTTTACGCGCCTCGGTGGCCGTCTGCAGGCAAAGCATGGTGGGTCCCGGCTGCTCCTGCTTGTAGGCAGCGAGAGCGCGCTGGATATGCCTGTGGATCTGCTTCACATCCACCTCGATGATCAGCTCAAAGCTGAAATCCTCCGGCGGTAGCTTGTCAGCCTGCGCCGGCTGCTGCAGATTCTTGAGCAGCGCTAGACGTTCCGCCGTATACAGCTGCTTCATGTTGGGCATTTGATTGGTGCGCACCGTGTCCAGGGCGAACACATATGCCTTCTTGCTGGGCAGCAGGAACAGCGCCCAGATCTCCTTCTTGGCCGTGGGTATGTTGTGCTGATACAGATAGATCCTGCGCAGCTTGCTGCTCGCATGCTGCAGATATCGAATGTGCGACTGCGGACGCTGCTCCAGCTGCTCAATGCTGAAGTTGTCCAGCTCGCGCGTGGACAGCAGAGCCAGTCGACGCGCCTCCTCGCGCTGTACGCCGCAAATGCAGCCCATGTCCATGAGCGCACGGAACTCCAGCGTCATCTGCGTCTCGTAGATGCCCTCGATGTCGGGCGTGGCCAGATCCGCCAGCATGCCCAGGCAATTGTCGCGGAACAGCTGCTCCGGCACGCTGTACCGATAGAGATTGTAGACGGGTCGGGAGCGCGGCAGCACGCGGTTCACCTTCCGCCACAGCTGACCCTCCTCGGGTGGCGCCGCGCTGCGCTGGTTCACATAGAAAATGCGCGGCACCGTCAGCTTGATGCGATGCAGCTCCTCGCCAATCAGCGCCCAGACCGTAAACTGGCCCAGATCGTTCACCGGCACCAGCTGCAGTATCTGCCAGGGCTGATCCAGCAGCGTACGCTGGGCGCGTCGCAGGAAGCCGCCCAACGTGGCCGTGGATGTGGTTGCTCTGGCCGCTGCCTGCGCCGATGCGATGCCCGCTGCGGTATCATCGCCGCCACGCTGCCGTTTGCTCTGCTGGCGGCAGCGCTGGCGCTGCTCCTGCTGCCACGCCCACTTGCGCTTCTGGAAGCGCACCCAGTCCACAATCGTCTTGCGTGTTTCACCCATGGTGGGCGGTGCGCCCAGAGCCTGGCGCCAGGTCTTCGGCTGTGGCGTGGACTCAGCGGCAGTTGGCTCGCCATCATCGTCATCGTCCAGCTGGACACGTTTGCGCTTAGTCACAATGGGTCTGCCGGAGGCGGAGGCTTCCGAGTCTTGTTTGCCCGCCATATCCTCCATGTCACCCAGTTCCAGTTGCTTGTCCTCGGTGTGCAGCGCTGGCTTGGGTCGTGGCCGGCTGGTGAACATCTCGTTGATGCGTCGCTGCTTCAGCACATCGTTCTTCTCCAGCATTTTCTTGTGCAGCCAGTCAGGATGCTGGACTCGCGGCACCGGATTCGCCAGGCCCTGCAGCGCAGCGGGTATGGTGATAATCTTCTGTATGGTGCCGCCCAAGCGCTCAATGTAGTAATTCCAGTCCAGCACATCGCGTATATCCGCATCGCCCATCGTATTGTCCTTCAGCCAACGACGCAAGTGATGACGCCGCACGCTCGGCTCCGACTGGAAGATGGCCAGCGGCACGGCACGCTCCGTGACTGGTGCTCCCTCGGGCTTCTTCGAGATGATGTACTTGCAGGCCAGGCCCGCATCCTTGACCATTTGCTCGCCGAGAAACTCGGCCAAACGCTTTGCCGTTGATATGGAGGTGCTCTTCTGGGCGCCATATTCCTCCAGCTTTTTGGACATCGACTTGTTCTCGGAAATCAGCTCGAAGAGCTCCGAGTCGGGCAGATTGGAGCCGCGACTGTAGAGCACATCTAGCCAATAGTCGGCCACCTTGGCCACGGACGCATAGCACTCCTCAAGCGTGCTTCCAGCCAGAAATGCTTCGAACACGGAGCTCTGGAAGTTCTTGATCAGCTGCAGCTCTCCACGTCGCTTCACCTCGAAGCCCTTCAACTCCGCCAGGGACCCATCGAAATTGAATACCGCATAACGTTTCTTCAGCTTCTTGCCCTCCTCCTTGGCGGCGGGCAGCACCATGGCCAGATACGGACCATCGACCTCAAAGAAAATCGAGTTCTCCTCGCGCACATCATAGCTGGGCGGCTGTCCCGCCTCCGCCTCCGTCTCAGTATCCTTTTTGCGCAGCTCATGGTACTGATCGTTGGTAAAGTGATCCTTGACCATGGTGTTCAGCACCGCATTCGGATACGAGATATTGATCTTCTTTTTCTTCTCGTGTGTCGTGTGCACGGTAAACTCCTGCGGAAATGAGCCCGGCAATATGCACCAGATGCCATCCGTGTCCAGCTCCAGCGGTCGACCCACACGCTCAATGATCTCACGTGCCTTCGTGATGATGTTGGAGCCGGTGAGGCAAACGATGCCCGCCATGGGCATGGAGTGCCAGCGGGCGCCGCGCCGCATCACATAACCATAGAACGAGTTGAGGATGCACTTGTGCGCCAGCTGCAGCGAGTCGTAGAGCACCTCGCGTCCCTTGGCCGCCTTAATCTCAGTCGCATCGCCGGACGCGAGAGCCGCATTGACCGACGCCTTCGCCGTCTTGGTCAGTCCCTTGTACTCGTAGCGACGATCGCGAAAGGCGCGCACGGTGTCCACATAGAAGCTGTTCTCCTTCTGGCAGATGGTGGAGTTGCGCGTCTCCAGCTTGGTGATCTTCGTCTTCTTGTACGCCTTGCGGCAATAGTCGGAGAGACGCTTCTTCTCGTAAGCAGCCTGATCCTCCTTGGATAGCTCGTGGAAGGCGCGCGTCGGGCCGCCCGGAAAGAGTGACGGAAACTTCTCCGTCTCCAGCTGCTGCTGTATGCGCTGGAATTCGTTGCGCGAGGCGGGCAACATCTCGCCACGCCAGAGCCAGTCCATGGAACGCTTGCAGCGTACACCGGGCTTATTGAAGTCACAGGCGGCGCAATCCATGTCGCTGACCATTGCCGACGGCTGCAGGCGATTGGTCAGAATGATGTTTGGGTACATGGCGCCCACATCCAAGTGATAGATGACCGGCTGCTCCAGTCGATTGGGTATGTCATGCAGACCCTGCAACGCCTGCACAATCTCTTGCTTCACCTCATCCAGATTGCTGACCAGCGGCAGCGGTATGCCCTCCTCCACCTCGATGGCGTGCTTGAGCACAGCGTCCACCTGCTCCATGAGCTGTTTGACCATGCTCGGATCCAGTCGGAAGCGGCAGGGTATATCGGCACGAAAAACGCCAGACTCCAGAGCCTCGACGTGACCGCCCACATAGGTCTCCGAGTCGAGGACGTGTCCCTCGTTGGAGAGCTTGTTCAGCTCGCTCTGATGTTTGTTGGGGAACACAATATTGGCATGATAGGCCTCCACCATGAGCAGCGTTTCGCACAGTGTGCCGGAGCCCTTGCGCAGGATCTCGTCGGGTTCCATGGGTATAATGGTGTTCAGGGCGAATATGAAGGGATGCACGTACTTCATGTACAGATAGTAGGTGGCCACTGCATCGGAAACAGAATAGTTGGACAGCACCTGCGGCTGCTCCACGGCCATGCGGCACATGTCCTCCGGATCGAGTTCGACGGGATCGTAGCGCAGTTTAGCCTTTGCCACCGCCTTGAGGCCCTGGGAGCCAACGGGCAGATACGAATCTCGTTTCACCCAACACAGGCAATCCATGTGGATCGAGGGTCGACTCAAATAGACGCCATCGCGCATCTTGGAGAAGCCAATCTCCTGCTTCATGTCTAGGTCGTAGACAGCCGCGCGTGTCTCCACAAAGGGCCAGTCAAAGAAGTCGCCGTTGTAGGTGACCACAATGTGCGGTCGCACCTCCATAATGTGATCAAAGAATTTCTGCAGCAGCTGCATTTCGTTCTCCTCGTTGTATATTATAAAATGCCCCTCGAACTCCGGCTTGGGCGTGTACTCAAAGTCGTCCACATTGGAGGATATGATCTCGCGATTGGTTATCAAATAGCCCTGACCATCGATCATATACGATATCATCATGATCTGATCGGTTTGCGCATCGGGAAACTTAAGCGGCAGCTTTGTCGTCTCTATATCGAAGGCCAGAACCACCGGCTCCGGTCTATCCAGTATATCCGGCCGGCAAGCAATCACCGGCATCTCGACGCCACTGCGACAGCGAATATCGTACCACTGGCCACAGAAGATGCGCAGGTCGATGGAGACGCGCACATGATACGGCACATCGTGCTCCCGTATATCCATGATGCAGTCCATGTAGTCCTGCTGCCGCCGCCCGCTGCCATCGTCGGCGCCGCTGCCACCGGCCTGAGCCAGAGAATTGGCCAGCATCTGCATGTAGTACGTATTGGACTTCTCGCGCTCCGTATTGCGGCGCACGGCGGCCATCAGTTCGCGACGCACCTTTGTCATCGCAGTCTGATTGAGGAACGACAGCTTAAGATAGTGCTGCTGCAGCCCCGACAGATGATTGGCCAGATCGAGATCCTCTTTGGTGATGTGCTCCAAACTAGCCAGCTGGCCGGAATATTTGCGGCCCAGGAAGCGAGCCACCTCGAGCTGCATGTTCGTCTCAGGGCGTATCAGCAGGTACGGCTTGTAGGCCACGGTGCACTTGAAACGCGACCCATCCATCTGGATGAAGAACAAGTCCAGCGCAGCAACCAATCGACGATCGTCGTCGAGCACCTCGTTCTAGTGGATGCAACAAGTTTATAGGCTTTTGTAACTTTAGCTGCTGCTGAAAACTCACCGTGTGCATGTTGATGAGGTAGCCAGTACGCTCCTGGCTGTCCTTAACCCGGTCAAAGCCATATTTCGAGTCGATTTTATCATTCTCGCGCGACTGTCGGTAACCAGCTTCATTGAAAAAATCATCGCTGTTGAACGAAAACATAGAGCAAATTTGTTTGTTTTTCCCAAAGTATATGCTCACATTCGTACTTACCCTTCGGCACGCGTTTCGCTTACAAACTTGCCGCTGTTTTGCAACACGTTGGCTTTGCCAAATGCTGACATTTTTGCATTTATTTAACTTGCATTTATTATTTGCCACAAATAAAACCGCAGCACTGATTTGGCGCCTTTTGTTGCAGCTGGAAATGTGCAGTGCCACGAAATATCGATATATCGATGTTTTCCGTGCGCAGCTAACTTCACGCGAGCACAGAATTTGCGAAAAGCAGGGTTGCATGCAGCAATTTGAACGAATTCTGCTCACTTAACGAAACTCCAATTGAAATTTGAAAAGTCGTGCAAAAAACTTGTTAAAGCAATTTATTTAAATAATATATATATAATTTTAATAAAATAACAGTAAAGCATAAGTGATTCAACCGCTTTTCATGCTAATATTATTATAAATATGCGACTTTCGATTCCATAAATAATTTATTTCTTAGATGAATAAAACTTATCTCTATTTTATACAAGCAAATATTTGTATTTTTTTTATGTACCTAAAAAGCATGTTGTTCAATACGAAAGATGAAAATTTAGGATGAAATTTAATTTGGCTTTCATACATTACGTATGCATTTGTGTATATACATACATACATCCGAGTGGCTCAGTTATGTTTTGTTGCCACTTGAGTTGGCGGACCTAAATACGTACACAACAAAACAAAACATACATACATATGTCTGTTCATTTCAGCCTGTTTAGCTCGCAGTTTATTTTCCATTATATGGCTGTAAAGTTGTCTGCTTGCATTGTGCATATTATTCTGCCTGCCTCAAATCAAATTACACACGCACACAACAAAATTCATTCATAAAATCCGGCTCACCTACACGCGTAGTAAAAATGCAGTCGGCAAGCAAAGTGTGCATATGTAAAATGCATGTGTATGCATGTTTATGCACAAACACAGGCACACACACATGAAGTGCAAACAGCGCCGCGCGCAGGCGCTCTTTTCATTTGTATGGCTCTTGTTCTCTCACTCTCTCTCTCTCTCGCTCTGGCTCTCTGTGTGGCTGGCAACTCTCTTTCGTTGAGTTCGTCCTGCTGCGCAGCGCACTTGTCGCTGTGAAGCTATTTAATTGTGCAGCCCCTGCCAAGTTGACAATCTCTTCGCTATCGCTGCCAGTCAGTCAACCATATTTGTTACACGTGTTCGTTATGCAAGGCTGCCGCCACTGGAACAACAGGCAGCAGGAGCCGCTCGCTCAGTCTTATTGCCCTTTTCTGTGTGCTGTGCGCCAGTGTAGAGACATATTTAAATATGTATGTATATATACACATGTGTGTATAAATATACATATGTATGTATGTATGTATGTATATGCTGTGTGCATGCACACATGTGTAATTTATGCGAAAAGCGTTGCCAGAATATAAACACATGCGTATGTATGTATGTCTCTGTCTCTTTAGACATACATATGTACATATGTACGTTTGTAAACCTGTTTGCAGCCTTTCTGGGAGCGTTTCATATGAACAGTGGGCACATTCAGCACTTCATTTGCTGTTCTGTGTCACTGTGCGTCGCTTGCTAAAAATGATTGCCGCACACACATAAAAAAAAATACACTCACTCAACTCATGCAGCTACCTAAACACACACAGACGCACACTTGTAGCGCTCTGACCACGCAGAGTATTTATTTTGTCGTTGTTGTTGTTGTCGTTGTGCTGCTCGTAGAAACACTTTGTTTTTGTTGTTTGGGTTATTCTGATTTTCTTTTTGCTCAGACTGCATATCGGCGCTACGAATGTATGCGTGTGCGTGTGTGTGTGTGTGTGTGTGCTCTTGCTCTTTCTGTTTGCGGAAAATAATATTTCTCGTTGCTCCCACTCCCATAGGCGCTCTCTTTGAATCTTTGATGTGACAGATATATTTTGCAAATGTATTTATTTCTGTACATATGCAAATACGATTAGGTATGTATGTATGTATGTAGGTATTCTCTATATTCGTTCCTTCTATATTGCGTTTCTTTATACATATGCTTTTGCGCACACACCCATACACACATAGTATGTACATTTGTATGCATGAGTATCGCAAAAAAATACTCTCGCTTTTTTGGCGTTATCAGTAGCGGGCGCGCTCTGAGCGAGTTCCACGTTCTCCGTTCGGCGGCGCTCCTTCTTCTTGTGTTCTGCCTGCCTGTGCTTCTGCTGCTGCTTCTGCATCGGATTCAGGCACTTGCTCCGCTCGCTCAATTCCCTCACACATGAGCGTGTCGGCGTCGGCGTCGGCGTTTCGCTGTGTTGTTGTGTCTACTGCTGCGCTGCCCGCTTCAGTTTGTTGTCGACTCTCTTTGCGTTTGGACGCGATGTGTGTGTTTCTGTCTCTTGCTCACGCTGCTTAACGGTTATGTGTTTTGAATATTTGAATACTGCTTAGCTATACGCAACACAGCAACACAGAACAAACAACAACATTAGCAAAACGCACAAACGTACACAATTCAATTAGCAAGCTTTATACGCTCCGCTCACTGTGATCGCGAGTGCGTCGTCGTCGCTCGTTGCCAAAGATACGAAATAGCGGCACACAAATAACGCAAATCGATAGTCAAATCTTGTTCTTGTTGTGTCATCGAAACGAGTGCAATTGAAAAGTTATTACAAAAAAAGTATTTAAATCAATAAATTGTTGATTCTTTTTCAAACAACAAACTTCAAGTGTATGTGGCTGTGCAAATATTGAATGAGCCAAAAATAGCAAAAGAGCTGCTCAAAAAGGCTAAAACGCTAAACCTTTTCGTGAAAAGAGCCACAAAGCGGCAAAGATTCCAAAAAAAAAAAAAAAACAACAAAATCTGTCTACAAAACCACAAAATCGCTTAAAAGATCGTCTGTGCGTGCGCGTATGTGTATGTGTGCGTGTATGTATATGTGTGTGTGTAGTCGTGTCTGCGTCTGTGTGGGTCGCTCTGATCCGTCGTCGTTCGATCTCTGCCGCGTCGGCGTCGGCGTCAGCGTCAACGTCAACGTTAGCGTTGCGTCTTATAAGCCGAACTAAAGCCAAGACCCGATCCGATCCGATCCGCCGATCCCAATTCTCTGCGTTTCCTTTCGTGCGCTTTGTTTCAGGCACGTACGTAATCTCTCTCGCCGGCCATAATCAACCTGCCTGCTGATCCACGCGATATAAACAGAGGGTTACAGATACAGCAAACAGCTACAGCTACAGCTACAGATACAGATACAGATACATACTATAAGCTGCGACCACCAAACTGTTCCATATGCCAACGACTCTGTGAAAGAGCCACAAAAGGAGAAAGAAATACAGAGACAGAGTGAACGAGAGACAGAGAGAGAGAGAGAGGAGGAGGAGGAGGGATTCCAAAGCTGTCGGCAGCTCCTGCTTTCTGGTCGTGCGACTGACCATCTTTCCGATCAAGATTATGCGCCTAATTTGAAGTTGTAATTAATTTGGATACCCTAATAAAAAGCCGAATAAAGACTCTTCAAAAGAAATCAGAAAACTAAAAACAAACATAGAAGAAGAAAAAAGCCACAAAGAAAGAAAATACAAGCGGCTAACTCCTCTACCATTTGAGGGGCGTAACGCGCCTCCATTTTATTGCCCCACCGGTGAGTGAAGTGTTGAAAACAGTAGTTGAAGCACTTTTAATTCAACTTTAGCTACCAGCTAGAAACCCTTTTGGTATGCGTGATTGTGTATGTGTGTGTTGTGCTTGTGTGTTGCCTGTTTTCTTGAATGAATCTAGGAGAAACTGGTTTGATTCAAGTTGCTACCGCGGCCTTAACTCTCACAGCAATTCAGCTTGTGGCCAGGATTGTTGGCGATCTCTTTGATTCTTGCATTTGGACTGGTTCGAGGGGAATTGGCCATTTTATGCTGGCTCTCAACCCTTGAACATAATTGAAATTACTACTGTTACAGTTTCCGGTCTTACCTTTGATTGCATTTCTTTTTGTTTTTTTTTGTTTTTACCCTATTCTCACTTTTATGGCCATCGATTACCATTTCGTTAATGGGAATGTGTTAATGCTTGTGGTTTTGTAAGTTTTTTGTTTATTTTTTTGGGTGCCTTGCAATGGCTTTTTAAACCGCTACTGTTAGATTTCGAAATGCGCCCAGAATGTGGATCAATGAACGCGTAAGATCGTAAGATGAGCGTTGATTATATGGATCATATAAATGCTAAGCGGGTTCTTATATTCCTTGATTCTTGGTGGATAGAAACAGCTGTGCGTTTAGGACTAAGTAAGGCCTATGATATGGCACCTTTATATTGTCTAGTAGATCTAAATTTAATCCGAGTTCTGATTAATATTTATTTAAAAATCTTATATATATATATCGAAAGTTAAAACTTCTCTAGTTCAGATATGGTTCTTCACAACTGAGTTAGGTTTGTAACAAAAGTAAATAACTTGTTTAAAAAATTACTTGCCATTTCTTACGAATTCTCATCGATTTTTGTGCAGACTCTTTTTTGTTGGTTCTTTGTGGACCCACTTTGCGACATTTGACCGATTCCAAAAATACATGTTCTCCACTCACAGTTCACTGGATTTTGTGGCTGGTTCGTTGCCCCATGCTACGCTCAATGTTGTTGGTCCTTGCTTGTGCGGGATATCAACCTGCCGCAGACACGCCGAGTTTAAGATCGATACCATAATCACACACACACACACACACACGCACACACACGCAGGCAGCCGCAAATTCAGATAGGGAGCGAGTAGGGAAAGACAACGGGACAGACAGTCAACACATGTGTGCGCAGACGCACAAGCAGCAGCAGCAGCAGAAGAGGATCAGTGAAGAGATCCCTTTCCAAAAAAAGAACAGCATCAGCAAGAGCAACTAAAATGTATTCTACCGTTACGTGCACACCAAAATTGCACCCCTATTGTTGCATGCTACGCTGTCATCCTCATCCTCATCCTCAGGCTCAGGCTCATCCTCAGCGTCATCGTCTGTCGCTCGGCTCGGCTTGGGTCTGGCTCTGATTCGGAGTCTGGGCAAGGAGTGTGCACCATATCGAAATATCATATTCGTTTACAATCTGTTTCTTGAGCATCTGCTGCCCGTTGTCCCGCACACAGTTGGCCGGACCATTTGTATACCCTGAACCCATTAAAAATGGGTAAAAAGGGTATTATGGTTTTGTGCTAACGTATGTAACAGGCATAAGGAAGCCTCTCCGACCACATGATTATTATTCATGATCAGTATCAACAGCCGAGTCGATCTAGCCATGTCCGTCTGTCTGTCTGTCCGTCTGTATGAACACGCAGATATCAGAGACTATAAGACCTAGAAGAATATAAGTTCTCGTAGTCCCGGGACAGTACAAGTTTGTTTCATTTGATCGATAACTCGTCCCGTTCAAAAGTTATCGATAAATTTCGATTTCAGACCAGTGTTTTTTGGCCATAACTTGAAAGTTTTAAAAGCTAGAGGCCCCAAATTGGGCATGTATTATCTCGAATATCATACACACATTACAAATATTTCACTTTTTGGATACCACCCCCCTAAAACCCCCAAAAGTTGAAGTTATGATCTTGCAATTTGGTTTATAGCCAATGTTATGTCCTACAAATTTCAGAAAGATCGGACAATTAGCACAGAAGCTATTTAAGATTTTACTTTCCATTACATGTATGTATACGCACTGATAGATACATTAGTATGAATGTACGGACTGGGTTCAGGGTATCTCCTAGTCGGGCACTCCCGACTAGAGCACTCTTACTTGTTTTTTGTTCCAGCTCGCCTTCCTCTTCTGCTTTTCTCGCCGTCTGTGTCTGGTTTTGCCGCCTACTAAACCGAAATGCTCCATGCCATATTACTCGCATTTTTCCAGGCAAAACATATGCTCCGAATTTCATCTTGGCTATGTAGAAAGTCGCAGTTCTTCTTTTGACTTCTCGCCCTTATCTTTGTGTCTATGAGATAAGGTCGTGCTGTGAACATACCGGATTGTGGGAACAGCAATTACACAGTTTGCTTGGTTTTGCAGCCTATCGTCAAACATCTGACGAATTGCCAAATCGAAGTTATTTTGTAGACAACAGTAAGGTTGAAAGAAGTAAGCTTCTTATCATGCTAATAGGTGCTGTAGAAGAGGCTATGAAATGCTTATATTTAGTATAATCAAGGCTATAATGCATACATTGAGAAACAGAAATAAGTATGGATTTCAATATGAATTTATTGCCATTCTGGATTTGTGTAATTTAAATACTACGATTGCCAATATAGATGGAAGAGTAAAATTCTTTAGAAATACCACTCATAAGAAAACAATGCGAGTTAATATTTGTTGGAATTGTTCAAGTATGTTTAATTCTGGCTAATTGACTGATAGTGTGTTAGCTCATAAGCTAACAGTTTGGAGTATAAAGCACTTGGCTAACATACTGATAATCGTTATCGTTTTCTTTTGCCACTTGACCAACTTAACGGGATGATGCTTAAAGACGTGGCGAATATTACACATTATATTTCTATTATTCGATTGCACAAAACCATTCAACGGACACGTAAAATCAATCGGAATATTCGTTTGCTTATTATTTGTGCCACTTTTATGCGTCAATCAATTATTTTCGTGTGAGAAGTGTACTAAGTACGTGTGCCAAATATACTTAGATCGTATGATATGTATGAATATATATATATATATATATATATATATATATATATAAAATCGCACTATTACGCTGTCAAATCAATTAGATACATATGCATATGCATATAGTATATATAATATATGTGTATGCCATAACAGTGTTGTTGTTGTTGTTGTTGTTGTACTTGCTGTTTCTGCATTGATTTGATTGCACTGAAAATATAATGCCGTTGCTGACTGCACTCAGGGATTTTATTATCCATTTAAATGTTGATTAACTTAAATTCGTTTTTACAGCACTCAATCACACTTGATCTGTGACAGTCTGTATATATATATATATGCATATGTGTGTGTTTGTTCGAATTCATGTGTGGGTGTAACTGGGGTAGAGCCAGTTGGCCAGATCTGTACAACTAACGGCCATAAAATCAGCAAATCAAATGAAAATTGATTTCACAAGCGCACACACAGCAATTTATGCAGTTAGATCAATGCGAATCCAAATCTATCCATTTAACATATACTTGCATGTAAATGAGTCTATATATATGTATATACGGTGTATGTATGTATAGGTGTGCACAGCTATATGCAGATGGAGAGATAACGTGCGTAGATAACTGTTTGTCATACAGACGACACTTCCCAGCGTCAACGTCACGAACCCAAAACTTTATTTGCATAACGTATCTAATTAGGCAGACACTGCCACAATCAGATTCAGATTCAGAAACCGCTGTTCACTGCATAACTTAGCTACGCATCAAGCTATACATATATACATACATACATATACATATGTACACACCTATGTCTACATATAATGTAGAAAATGATATTTGGCTAAGGCATCTGAGATCTGTGCAACGCTTTTTATTTGATTATCACGAGAGCAGTCAATGTAAATATCAGTATAGTCTAAAATGCGTAATTGCTTGCATTTATCTTGAAGTCATATTATTTATAGTGGCATCAAAACAAGAGAGCTACTGTATCCCCATAAACGTACATCAGTCAGTATATACTCGTAGTAGTGGTGCGGGTCTGATTATTTGTTTCTAGTCGTGGTTTTGCTTCTCTTTCTATTTTACTTATTGTGTGTTAATCAGAAGCGTCACTTCCGTTTGATAAAAAACGCTTAACGCAATTGTTTTGGTCTTTTGTCTTTTGTAGTACTTTGGTACAATATTAAGCTTTGTCATCTTGGTCAGCTTATCAGCTTAAATATTCGGCCTTTGGCAGATTGATAACAACCCGACCGGAAGCTTCTGCGACTGTTCTTATTAGTACAAACATAAATATATTAAATTTCCTATGGCCAATTGGTTATAGATGGTAATATATATAATCTTCAAGCCAGAGCTGTATATTAGATAGGATAATATTTTTATTACACATACGTAATAGTAATTCTCAAGGATCAGCTTAAGGATATAGATACATACATATGTATAATTGTTCACTCAAAGCTTGTTCTTCCTTTACAATTTCAAATGAACTCGTATGTTTAGCGTTCTGAATTCGAATCATAAATGTAATTTCTAGAAACCAAACCAATTTCTGCCGCTATAAAGATTGTGAAACATCAAAGCAACTAGAGTAACTAGCCGATTCTTTGAAAGCAACACTTTATCCTAAGCGTTATTCATTGTGGCTTTGGCAAATATAAATCCATTAGAAACATATTTCGAAAATCGTTCATTTGCAGCAAGAAACTCAAACCCCTTGGCTCTAAGAACTATATGCTTGATGGATGCTGTATAAACAAAACCGTCGTTTTATATGCAAACCGAACCGAGGCGGCTCCTTTTGTTGTGGCCTTGTCGCCGCTAAGTTGCTCAAAAGGGGCGGACACTTTGATGTCGTCGTCGTTGTTGTTGTTGTTGTTGTTGTCTCGTGTCTCGAGCAATTTTAAAACGCACCGATCGTTCTTACTGTGTACATATTGTACGTACTTACTTATGTATATAATGCCACAGACGCTGACTCGCACCGAAGCGTCATAATTTGTTGGGTCAACAACGTATTCCTGGCTCAAATTGAGCATAGAGGTGCTAAACGCGGCCATAGCCGAAGGTGTGAACGAGGTCCATAAAGCCCACTGAGGCGATCTCTCTCTCTCTCTCTCTCTCTCTGCTAACTAATAGGCCAATAATAGGGAGTGAAATTGAGTTCGAGGCGCCAATTGGGAACAAGGGTATATAATACGATTGATTGCTTACTAATCGTAATCCGTTTGCTTTTTCGCCATTCTAGATGAGTGCACAATATGGAACTGGCGATTTGTAAGACAGATCTGTCTGCAACTAAATTTATGCTGCCTCCCGCGCTGCCAACCGCAGCAGCAATTGCAACAACAACGGCAACGGCAACTGCAACACACTCCTTCCTCGACCGAGCGGTGCACATCAACGAACTGTTCAACTTCAACGCTGGACAACATCTATTCAAATCTAGCTACAACTCCAGCAACTCTATCTTAAACAACAGCAGCAGCAGCAACAGTAGCAGCAGCAGCAACAGCAACAACAGCAGCAGCAGCAACATGCGGCTCAAAAAGAATCGAAAAGTCACATTTCTATCCAGCCTGGTTCAGGTAAGCTCCCAGCATATTAATATCATCCAAAATTTGTATACTACTTAGGCTAGTTTCGGTTCTTTTCCAAAATCAAATTAAAACAAGTGGGAAAGGATTATCTTCGGCGTGCCGAAGATTTTATACTCTTTTCGAACGTTTCGGCAATTTTCACACTGCCAACTGCACCACCGAAATATTTAATGACGCCTATCTTTGCTAATTATAGCTGAATCGATTTGAAATTTAAAACATTGATGAGTTATAAGGATGTTGAAGTGTACAAGGAAATTTAAGGCGATAGCTTTGAAAATATCGGATATATGGCCAAAACCGACTTCGAGTTGTATGGCAGCTATAAGATATAGTGGTCCGATCCGGCCGGTTCCGACCAATGTGCTGTCCTCTGGAATAATAAGTGTCTGTGCAAAGTTTGATCACGATAGCTCAAAAACTGAGGGACTAGTTTGCATACAGACAGACAGACAGACGGCAGTAACTTTTGGGGGTCTCCGACGCTTCCTTCTATGTGTTACAAACTTCAGCACAAACTTAATATACTATTTCTACATTATTATGTATAGTTTGTACACAATATAATCTATCCGCCATATGCAATCTGAATGAATTCATCATTAGCAAACTACTATATATTTAGAATCCCAACAATAGATTCCATTTTCGATTTGTTGTCAATTGCACTGACGCACCCTGAATATATTCAACATAAACAACTTTTATGCACTTACAATCCTGGATGGCCAATCATAGATTCTGTCTGTCGATCAGTTAGCTGATCAATCGTTTATCCATCGTATTCCATGCCAGTTTGACAGGCTTCACATTTGATCAGTTCAAGAGACGACAGGCTGACGCGATCTTGAGGCAATTTTGATATGCATAACACGTCGACTGATTCTAAATTTGGCTGCCCAAACAATACGCAATTATGAGGTATTATGCTTCTGTGTTTCATACGCTCTGAACACCCTACAATCATAAAATTATATTTGATTTAAAAGACGCTGCGATATATAATATTATTATTATAATTGGAAACTAAATTGGAATTGAATAACTGAGACATATCATATATATGTATATGTATATGTTCAACGACTCATCTCTGATTGAACGTAGGGTATAGCATTGTCATTGTAGTGCATACGTTGAATCTTTTGTTTATTCGCCATGCAAGTGATAGATAATTGATGACATAAATAGTCAAGCAAAGAAACCAAGAATCTACGTAACTCTCCCGAAAATGGCAGACAATGGCGAGGACAATATTTATTGTATGACAATTATAAGGCTTCGCCCTGCTTCGTCATCTCACAGACAAAAGCCCGATCAGCCCATGAGTATCTGATCTTAAACTTACACTGGGTATACAACATTTTGAATGCAGTTTGTAACGCACTGCAAGTACAATTTCCTTGAGTGAAAACATTCTAATTCGTCTTTCAGCAATATGCTTTTTTCTCTACAATCAGAGCTGAGGGATTACATAGCTGCAATTAACTTAATTTGATTAACATTGCTTGCCATAAATCTGGATATCATTTAAATTTCAATCAATATGCAGCATTTATATGTATTATCTTCAGAATCCGCCTATTTCTGCAAGGGTATTAAATATTCGTTCCCCGAAAACAGATTGTGTTTTTGTTTTTTTTGTATTTTTATACCCTGATTATACTCTTCTCGAAGAAAAAAGTATATTAAGTTTGTGCTGAAGTTTGTAACGCACAGAAGGAAGCATCGGAGACCCCCAAAAGTTACTGCCAGTATGCTTAGAATGACAAAACAAATTGATCTAGCCATGTCCGTCTGTCTGTCTGTATGTATGCAAACTAGTCCCTCAGTTTTTGAGCTATCGTCATCAAACTTTGCACAGACACTTATTATTCAAACATACATCACATTAATCAGAGCCGGCCGGATCCGTCCACTATATATTATAGCTGCCAGACAACTGGAAGTCGGTTTTGGCCATATATCCGATCTTTTCAAAGCTATCGCCTTAAATTTCCTTGTACACTTGAACATTCTTATAACTCATCAATGTTTGAAATTTCAAATCGATTGAGTTATTATTAGCAAAGATATGCGTCATTAAATATTTCGGTGCTGCAGTTGGCAGAGTGAAAAATGCCCAAAGGTTCGAAAAGAGCATAAAATCTTCGGCACGCCGAAGATAATCCTTCCCCACATGTTTTTTTTTTTGGAAGAATTAACATGTGAAGGTATTTGAGTAGCTGTATGTGTATCGTTGCCATAGTTTGCGGTAAACATATCCGTTGGACTGACCACTTTCATCCGGTCGCTCGGTCGGTCAACAGCCTGTTAAAGTCAAAGGACCTCTCTTGAACCTGGACGCATGCGCAGTCGCATGGAAAATGCAGTCAAGTAATTTAATCTATAGTCTGGCCAAAAGTCTGGTCTTAAGTTTCGCCTGTGTGTATTTTGTTGTTAATGGCCTGTCTTTTGGACATTTGAAGCTGACCACGTAACAAAAGCTGAACTGTTTTTGGGAGACTGTCGGGCGGGCTCTTGAGCGACGAATCAAATTCCAATTCCAATTCGAAATTCAAATTCAAATTGAATTGTCTGTTTGGCGTCAATTGATTACGATATTTATGAAACATTTCGTTTGACTACTTTGACCTCCATTATCATAAGCGACAATAAACGACAGAAAAAGCAGCCACAGCGAAGCATCACAAATGATTTCCCACTCACACCACCACACACCCTCTGCCCCCCCCCCTCTACACCACTGTATTTGTGTGTGTGTGTGTTTGTGGAAGTCAAATGTACAACTCAATTTATTAGAACGCGCTTAACATGATCAAACTGACTCGGCAATTGAGGCAGCCACAGTAGCTGACCCTTCCCCCCCCCCTTTCCCCTTCCATGGTTGGCAATTGCTGGCAATCTATTCCATATTGCCTGCCCCGATTTACAGCTAATGGGCATTACACTTTATTTTAGGGGGCCGCACTTAAATTTACTACTACTAACTGGCCAAGCTTCAAATACTATATTCAAGTCTAGCTACCCCAATGCTGAAATCATTTGGCATCGTGCATATTGTTCTGTTGGTCCGATTTACTGGGGCAACCCTAATTATATAATGTCAGATTGTATAAATAGAAGAATTAAGATTCAAAGCTGTAAGAGCTTATAGCTAATAATTATATTGACTCGCAAATGGTTTTCTTTTTGCTACTTTATGCTAGTTTTCAACTGAAAGACACATTTTCATGTGAATAATATATTTGTATTTTGGTTACACAAAACTGCTTCGATTATGGCAGTTTTTGAAGTTTGAAAAGCCTTCGTTTCCATAGAAAATCCGAAATTCGAAAATGCTTTAGATTTAAAATCAAAACTGCTTCGGTAACGAAAATCTGATCAGTTTTAACAAAGTTATGGGAGTTTTTAAGGTTTGAACATAGTTTTTATAGACTGGTTTGCAATAGTAAAGGTTTCTAATTCTAAATGTAATGTAGATTTTTCTAAATTTTTTTAGTAATGTGCTCATTTAAATATTTTGAAAATTGGCCAAACTTTGTCCGCATTACACTCTAATAATAATATAACAATGACATATATTTTAATTCGTTCTCCTCAATTTGCAGTCCACGACAAAATATATCAAAGAGGAACCAGTTAATGGCTGCAAGGCTGTATGCAGTTTATCGGATATTTCAGATCATGAGGCCTCGCTGGGTAAGTGTAAATCAACATAGAATTATATTTATTGGATACGTTACGTATTTGCAGAAAATTGAAAATAATCGGGGATCTTTCTTGAGACTTTCAAATGTGAATACCAGTAAAAAAAAGTTAGTTTTGGTGTTTGGCATAACTGTTAACCCGATTGTTATATGGCGGCTAATGTTGAAGACATTTGCAGATAACATTTTTCTGCGAAATGGAAATAATTAAAGAGCAATATGTTGTGCGAGTGTTTTGTGTTTTGTGTTTTCTTATGTGATTGTGCCCAGTTCTTGAGCGCTATCTTTCCACTCAGACAACCATGCGTATACGTATGTGTGTGTGTGTAAGTAGTATATATCTATGTATATTCACATCGGGAGAGCGCCGCTGAGACTCTGTGTATGCACAAACAAACATACATACATACATATATTAAAAATATTGCAAACACATAGACAGACAGACACACACACACGTATATGTGTATGTATGAATGTATATGCCATCATCAGTCATGTTCAGACTGTTTGGCTGTACGATTTGTTGTTGCAATTTTATTATTCGCATATGCCTTTTGAACGGGGGCGATAAAAAAAAGAAAGAAATACCAAATACAAATTATTTGCGATAAGATAAGCATGAAAATTGCGATTGCAAGTTTTGCTGGGCTGTTAAAAAAACAATGCGAGTGAAAGACGTTTTGCCAGCAAAGTGTTGCATGGATTGAAAATGGATCGTCTACGAAATATACAAGCTAATAATATGATGCATGCATTATAAGACATAGTTGGTTAATATTTTTATTAAAAGTCACGTCGCTTATTTCCGGTGTCCATTCAGGGAGAGAGAGAGAGAGAGAGAGAGGCAGGCAGGCAGCAAACGAGCACCGCGACCCAAAACGCCGGCAAAGTGCCAAGCAAACTTACAGATTCATTCATTCCTTCATTCACTCATTCGCCCCCAAGTCAAGTCATTCAATTCGAACAGAACAAACCAAACAGCACACATACAAACACACATTTGCATTTCAAATACATGAAATAAATATCTTAAAAGTGCACTCAGTGTACTCCCTGCCGCTCCCACGCTCCTCCTCTCGATCCTCTCGCCCCAGTCTCCTGCCGGTTGCTGCTGTCAATCAGGCAATACGTCAGTCACTCACTCACTCTAGCAAAATACCTTACGTATACGTTATGTGACAAAACGTCGTCGTTCATTTTGGCATGTGTCTTCTATACTTTTGTCCACTATTGTGCGCCTGCATGCTGCTACTTATGTATGTATGTATGCATGTATGTATGTATGTATGCATGTATGTATCACGTATGTATGATTCTATTATACACAGCTACATAGACATGCATGTGTGTTTATGTCTTAATGCAACTGGCAGCTTTATGGTAATTTGTGTGCATCGTTGCTGTGTGAATGTTTGATGAAAATGTTTCGCTTGAGCCACAATAGTGGGAAGCTCTTATACAAAAACAACTGGGAAAGGATTATCTTCGGCGTGCCGACGATTTTATACTCTTTTCGAACCTTTAGACAATTTTCACTCTGCCAACTGCAGCACAATCATTAGCTATACAAATTGATATCATATGAATTTAAATTTTCTATTGAAATGTTAAATTTATTTCCAGTTGTATGGCAGCTATAAGATATAGTGGTCCGATCCGGCCGGCTCCAATCAATGTAATGTATGTTTGAATAATAAGTATATGTGCAAAGTTTTATCGCGATAGCTTTGAAAACATGGGATTTATGGCCAAAACCGACTTTGAGTTGTATGGCAGCTATAAGATATAGTGGTCCGATCCGGCCGGTTCCGACCAATATGCTGTCCCTTTAAATAATAACTCTCTGAGCAAAATTTGATCACGATGGCTCAAAAACTGAGGGACTAGTTTGCATACATACAGACAGACAGACAGACGGACATTGCTAGATCAATTTGTTTTGTCATTCTAAGCATACTGGCAGTAACCTTTGGGGGTCTCCGACGCTTCCTTCTATGCGTTACAAACTTCAGCACAAACTTAATATACTTTTTTCTTCTAAAAGCGTATAACAAAGCGTCTACAACACCTTTTATAATAACAATGCGAGGCTGTATAAAACTAAGCTTGTCTTGAGTCGCTCCAGTTGTATTTCTTATTTTAACTATTTTTTGTATTTCTTCGAACGAAATTGTTTGCTAAAAAATAATAACAAGAGCAAAGTTGATGTTCTTTTTTATTATTATTATTACTCAGATATGCAAATAATCACATGCGCTGACAATCGGTTTATATTGAAAAGATCGTAGTGATTCCAAGAACATACAAAGTATCTCACAGATACTTGATGTATTTGCGTGCCTTCACATTATACATATGTATGCAAAGCAAATTCAAACAATGCATTGGCAGTCGTTAGTGTTGAAGTCGAATTTAATGTTGTTTATAAAAACAAATCACATATTGAGATATTTTTGTCTTTACACAAACGCACACACACACACACACACACACACACACACACATGCACACATATTCGACTCGCAGATATACAAAAAGTATTTATGCCTTATCGCTGCGTAAAAATCAACAAAAAGTAAAACCAAAACAATTTCAATGTCAACGCGGCGACAAAAGTCAGTGGCCAACTATCGCCCCATACGCTTTGTTTTTGTATGGCCCCTGTCAATGTGCCTGGGTTCGTCCCAAGTTCCCAGTTCCGTACTAATCATGTCCGTAGCTCCGCAAGAACTTATCTTTTGCCGCTAGAAGATCGGCCATCAAAATGTCAACAAAAAACCATGCAAAACGGCGACAACTGTGCAGATGCTGGGGACTCAGCGAAAGGGAACACAAATAATAATAATAATAATATAAATAAACTAAGGGGGAAAAGCAACGCGGCACGTAAATTTTCGTTTACATCTATATGTATGTATGCTAAGAACGAAAGATACGCACAGGCGGAGACAAAGATACATACATACATAGTATATGGCTGTATCTTGTATACACATACTACATATTAATCCAGCCCGCCCTTATTTTAATCATATGTATGTATATGTGAGATTTATATAGTTTTTTTGCGCGCGCCTTTAATCAGCGCATATTAATCATAAACTTTGAAAAGAACAACGACGAGAAAAGTAAAGCAAATATAATTTTTTTTTGAATATGCTATGATTCGTATGAAATTGTTACATGCGCGCATGTATTGGTGAGAAGAGAAACAAACTGAAATGCTGCGAGCAGCGGCAGCGGCAGAGGCAGAGGCGACAGCAGCAGCAGCAGCAGCAGAAGAGAGCGCCACAACTTTCATTCATTTTGGGCGCTCACTCAACGCGCTCGTTTCAATTCATTCATGCGCTCAGTCAAATGCGCTCTCACCGCTCTCGCAACAGCAACAGCAACAACAACAAGAAGAGAATAACAACAACAAAAACACGTTCGTTTTCATTCATACTTACGGTACGAGTAGAAAAGTTTCTGGTTCTGCGCCGCTGCTGTTGCTGCGCTGCTGCTGCGCTGCTGCTGCTGCTGCTTGATCGCCTCGCGGCGTTGAAATGCAGTTGATGAATGGGGAATAGCAAGAAAAAGCAACAGCAACATTGGGTCGCTTTGACTTGGGGCTGCCTGAGTTTTGCTGTTGTTGTGTTTTTGGTTGGCCATCGAGGGGAGCTTTAGTTGTTTTTATTATTTTTTCCATTTGTTGCTTTGTTGTTGAAGTTCGTTCTCAGCTTCTCTCGCTCGCTCGTTTATAGTGTGTGTGCGTGCGTGTGAGTGTTGTAGTTGTTGTTGTTGCCTTGCCTCGCTGATGCTTGATGCCTGTTTCCTTCCTTTTTGCGTGTGCCCCCCAACAACAATGTTCCTGCAAACCGGCTTCGTCTTCGTCTTCGTCTTTGGCTTTGCCTTTGCCTTCTTCGACTTGGATGTGGGCGCCTCTCCCAGAGCTCAGCTTGGACTGCGTTTTGTGTTTGTGTCTTTTGACTGTATTTATTTTGATTTTCGCTGCTCCCTCCCTGCCGTCGCTGTTGCTCTTCATTTATTCATAATTTGGACCCGGACTCCCCAACTGCCTAACGCACATTTGTGGACAGCTGCTGCTGCTGCTGCTGCTGCTGCTGCTGGCAACCAAACCAGTTGCTTTGCTCTGGCTGTGTCTCTCGACACTTGCTGCGTGTTTCTTATTTAAGTTTTGTTTTAATTTAAGTTTTTACCTTTCAAATTTCTTGTTCACAGATTTCGTGCTGTTGTCTTCTTTTCTGTTTTTTTCTTTCGTGGAACTGCTGCGTTAACAATTTTGTTGCCTTTTTTTTCGTTTATAATATTTTTCATTCATTCATATAAATGTTTGTTGTTGTTGTTGCGGTTGCTACAAACTCATATGTATGCATATATATACATACGTACATATGTATGTATATGATATGTGTGTTTGTAGTTGGCTCGCCTGTTTTATATTTCGTTTGCACGCCACTTCTTACACACTCCCAACGTGCATACATACATACATGAATACATATACATACATGAATACATATGTATGTATTCGAGTATGTTTGCTTCTTCCGATTGTTTGCTCATTCATTCATAAATTTCGTTCAAGTTGTTTTTATTGCAATGTAATTTTGAATGATGTAATTACAGTTCGTATATGGGAATCGTATTTTCTATGGTATTACAGTAGTTTTTCTTAAGGAATCTTTGAAAATGGTACTTAACATAGCATTGAGAACTATTGGGAGTTGTGCTTACCAAAACCAGTTCAAATCTATATATCTATATATATATACCACAAGCTAACAAGATACATTCTTCATGTTGATTGCTATATCTTTCATCATATTCGTATTCATACTCGTAAAACGGAAATGACTAAATTGATGCATCCCCCGTATTTTGCGCAGTTTTGACTGCTGTAAAGCCCGGAGCATGGCTAATCAGCACGCACCCAGAGGTGCCCACAGTTCGGAGCAATGTCATCGCATAAAAACTGACCCAGCACAATTCAAGAATGAAATGAAAGAGTATGAAAGAGCCATGTAGATGTTGTGCTAAAGTTGAGGCCTCTAAACCGAATAGCAGTCATAGCACATTGACTAACATGAATATAGATTGGCGTTGGGCATATTGACAAATTGTGTCGAACTCACACGCGTTCCCCATCTGCCCACCCTCTTCGAAAACAATGGGCAGCAAACGACCTTCGAGCATTTGAACTTGTGGTACAACACTGAAGAAAACGCGTACAAATATTTGTGGCTACGGCCGATAAGCGTCTTATCAGCACTTCAATATTATAATGCAAGTATATTCACACACCTATCGCCAGCAAAATAAAATCTATTTCTTCCAAAACCTAAAGCAAAGTATCTGCTTAGCTAGGTTCTTTTGTTTGTTTTGATATTCTAATTATGCTTTAACAAATAGTATAATTATTTAATTTATTTAAATTAAAATAAATCTAAACTAAAAATTTCTAAATATTTCTGGAGCAGCAAAAACAAATTTTTTTGGAGTGTGTCTTCGCTATGTTGGCGTATCTAATAACAATAGTATACTTTTGGGCTGCTTACTAAAAACCGCTTTCAAAATACATTGCATACTTTACAGCTGCCGCAAACAGTTTCTATTAAGCAATTTGTATGATATATTGTTCAATGTTAATGTAAATGAGTTAAGATTGGGATAATTGTATTACAAATTCAAATTGTGATTTTTATTGATATATATTATACAAATGTGACATGTGTATTCTATGAATATTGGAAAACAGCAGGTGCTCATCCCTTAAAATTCCTCTACAAATGCAAAGTAAATATTCGTTTTAAGTGATAGCATCTTGTTGAGTATCCAAGTGAAACTTATTAGATAATTTAAGGAATTTGATAAAAGCACTTTATGCCATTTATTTCCTGTGAGAGCATAAGTATTACACGTTAATATAGATGCTTACATACCCTGTTAATACCTTAACCTACCACAAATGGACAATAATGAATAATCGAAGCTGTATCTTTCACAAGATCTAAAATCATTTTTCCCATTCCACATTAACTGGCATAGATTAAGGGTAAAATCCACAAGCCAAGGCTTATAGCCATTTGCCTTTTTCAGTACTCTTATTCTAATAGAAATATCGTTTGCTGGTTCCACAATATTTCCAAGTATCGTTAGCGTTGTTTTATTGCAGCTTATTGCTCGAAGACGGCATTCCATAATGGCAACCATAGACTTATTATTCGAATCGCAGACAGCATTTGTCATTTTAAACTGAAAGGACTACAATAAAAATCAATTTGATTAACATATTGGATTATAATATAGTTATTACTTACACCACTAGACTAAGAATCGCTAACAGCCCTATTCCGAATATTATCCGTATAGAACTCATGTCACTTAACTTAATTGATCGACTGTGACATATGAATTGCGAACAGTTCAGCAATACATATTTTGCTAAATATATATTAATGATCGCATATTTAGGGTCATAATTACAATTAATATATGCGCAATTATATTTATTTAAATTTGGGACAATTGTTTTTCATAATTTACGCCGATTCAAAAATCCTCCACAAATGTAAAGAAAAGATGTGTTTTCCATGCTGGCTTCTGATCGACCACCCAGTTAAGTTTGAGAAGGTATTCACCGGTTGGTAGCATAATTGGTAACTTATCCAGATGATAGAAATCTCTTATTCCATTCACTCCCTGAAAGAACAAAGGCATTACAATTTAAAGTGAATAGTTATCAACTCTAGGTAGCCTGCCACATAAGGACAAGGATGGTTCAACGTCGAAGTGTCCTTTATAAGATTCAAGAGATATTTTGCTACTGGATGAGAGCGTTTGCGCAATAATTTGCACACATCAAAGTTATAGTCCATAAGCCATGGCTTATACCCATTCTCCTTTTTCAATAGTCGCATTCTAACATGAATATCGCTGACTGGTTTCAAAACATTTGATATCATCGTTAGTGTTGTTTTATTGCGGCTTATTGCCCGAAGTCGGCACTCCTGGAACACTACTATTGACTGATTATGCGACTCGCAGACAAGGTTTGTCATCTTAAATTCATATGCCTGTTGAAGATAGACAAATTTACCACTATCATCACTTTTATAAAATTCAATTGCTTACATTATTTTGTTCAAAGGTTAGTATTAATACTAGCAGCAGAGGAAGCCCGAAAATGATCCGCTCTAACACCATGCCAATGATCCAAGTTAAACTCCAATGACGAACTAAAAATGCTGCGATTTGCATACTCATATAACGTCAAACAAGTAAGAATGCTCTAGTCGGGATTGCCCGACTAGGAGATACCCTGAACCCAGTCCTTACATACGAACCTATCAGTGTCCATGCATGCAAGCAGTTTAAGCAGTTCGCCTTCTGTACTGAGCCCTGCACTAAGTTAAGTTAAGTTAAAGTTGAGTCTTAAACAACAGCTGTGTTTATTTGTTACATGTGTATGCTGTTCGAGATTATACATGCCGAGTTTGGGGCCTCTAGATATTATAACTTTTAAGTTATTGCCCAAAAAAGCTGGTCTGAAATTTAAATTTATCGATAACTTTTGAACGGGACAAGCTATCGATAAAATTAAACAAACTTGTACTGTCCCGGGACTACGAGAACGTATATTCCAAATATGAAGTCTCTAGCTCTTATAGTCTCTGATATCCACGTGTTCACACAGACGGACAGACAGACAAACAGACGGAGAGACAGACAAACAGTCGGACAGACAGACAGACGGGCATGGCTAGATCGACTCGGCTATTGATACTAATCAAGAATATATATACTTTATATGGTGGGAGATGTTTCCTTATGCCTGTTACATACTTATGCACAAAATCATTATACCCATTTTTAATGGGTTCAGGGTCAAAAAAATAATAATACTGCAATTAGATCGATCAAATTTTTGCCATTTTGGAATTAGATGATATTATTGTAGTATATGTTTTTTAAAAATACTTGTTGCTAATATTTCAGTAGATCATGACACTAGCCTAGGATTGCAGGATGGATCTTCGTAGTTCAGATGCCAACCTTTGATATATTGATTTTTTAGTCAGCACAAAGATATGCTTCAAATGATTGAAAGCTCAATTTTATTGCGTATTATTGAAATAGTTTTTATACTCTTTTCGAAGAAAATAGTATATTAAGTTTGTCCTGAAGTTTGTAACGCATAGAAGGAAGCGTCTGAGACCCCCAAAAGTTACTGCCAATATGCTTATAAAAACAAAACAAATTGATCTAGCCATGTCCGTCTGTCTGTCTGTCTGTCTGTCTGTCTGTCTGTCTGTCTGTCTGTCTGTCTGTCTGTCTGTCTGTCTGTATGTATGCAAACTAGTCCCTCAGTTTTTGAGCTATCGCGATGCAACTTTGCACAGACACTTATTATTCAAGGGGACAGCACATTGGTCGGAGCCGGCCGGATCGGACCACTATATCTTATAGCTGCCATACACCTCAAAGTCGGTTTTGGCCATAAATCCGATGTTTTCAAAGCAATTGCCTTAAATTTCCTTGTACACTTGAACATCCTTATAACTCATCAATGGGTAAAATCGCAAATCGATTGAGTCATAAACAGCGAAGATATGCGTCATTAAATATTTTGAAAAAACAGGTGCATATGAGCAAACAAAGTCAAGCACAAGAAAGCTTTTGATAGTCTGAGCAAACAAAGTCAAGCGCAAGAAAGCTTTTGATAGTCTGCTCTTCAAGCAATTTTGTCAGCGATCATCAAAACGGCTTGTGGCGTAGTGGGTAAAGTTGCGAACTGGTGAGCGAGAGGTCCCGGGTTCGAAACCAGCGGCGACTGGTCATTTATTTTCATTTTTTCTTATTCTTCTTTTCAAATATATAATAACTGTAATCAAATTCATTTGCTTTCAATGGCTTAGAACAAAAACAATGCCACGCGAAAAAACAAAAGCTCAGTATAAATCGAGTTTGTTAGCGATTCTTAAAACTGCTTGGTGTAAGCAGTACAAAGCAAAACAAGAAAGCTTTTGACAGTCTGCTCTTCAAGGGATTTTGTCAGCGATCATCAAAACGGCTTGTGGCGTAGTGGGTAAAGTTGCGAACTGGTGAGCGAGAGGTCCCGGGTTCGAAACCAGCGGCGACTGGTCATTTATTTTCATTTTTTCTTATTCTTCTTTTCAAATATATAATAGCTGTAGTCAAATTCATTTATTTTCAATTTCCTAAATTGTTTCTAATTTTTTTTTCATACATAAAGTAGCTTTAATAGAATAATTCAAAAGAAAAATTTAAATTCATTGGCAAAACCAATGCCACGCGAAAAAAAATATGGATCTCAAATTCTGAATATAAGCTCTCGTATGTTCAGATTAAGTTTTATGACAATTCAATTTCCGACAGCAGCCTTGAAAGGTATAAGAGCAACAGGCACAAAATTTGGTATGTATATTATGTAATGTAGTTTTCACTTTTTGGAAAAACTGAAACTTGTATATTGTTCAATTCGGTAGCACTTATGAATGCTAAGGGACGCGTCCACGAGCTGCGGATAGTGAAACGTCCCTGTTTACATGAATACCTTTATATATTTTATTTTATATGTAGGGGTATATGTATGCGACATTAATATCTGCGAATTAAATAAGCAGTCACGGAAAAATAGTAAAAATTGCTTTAAGGTTCGAAAAGAGTATTTAATCTTCGGCACGCCGAAGATAATCCTTCTCCACTTGTTTTTTTTTTTAATTTTCCTAACTCGTTTAAAGGGAAAGTATTAAAAATGAAATCTATGGTTATTCGTTTCGTTTTAATTTCAAACGGAAACTCGAACTAGACAAAATTTTATTTATTAATAACTTTAATTATAATCGTATCGCGAAGTAACATTCAATGCCCATCTTAAGATTAATTCAATTAATCGTAGCCACCAAATTTGGTGGCAACGATTAAAATTAAGTGGAATGCTCTTAAAACTACTGCAAAATGTCGCCACAAATATGAATCAATTAGTTTTGTGCAACAAAAGGCAACTTGTCCACATCGGCAAGCAAATATATCCAGATACTTGGATACATAGCAGCCATAAAAGCAACAACAACAACAACAACAGCAAATTGCACATAGAAACTCGTTCTTGGGGCAGCATCAATTGGCCAATTGATTATATGCCGACAGTGGGGGCCTGGATGGGGGCTGGGGGCTGGGGGCCTGTTAGCATAGCAAATTGATAATGCAGTGGCCAACTGTCAATTGACAAACGAAAATCGATGAAAATCGAAATCATATGTGCAGCGTGTGTGTGTGTATGTGTGTGTGTGTGTACACTGTATCTAAATATCTGTCGTTGCATTGAAATATGAGACACCTGCAGCACACAGTCGCATTATGATTGGGAATCGAGTGCACAATTTTCCAGTTGAGCGGGAACACTTTATAGTAGTTGCCAGTTCTGCAGGAGTTAATGAACAATTGAAGCGTGTCCGCCTGGGCTCAATGAGTATGGAGTATGGAGTGTGGACTGTATGGAGTGTATGGACTGTATGGGGGTAGCTGGCCAAGCTGGCCATAAGCCTTTTGGCCAATTTAACGCTGCTGCCCACCCGTGGCCCTACCCTTTGCTCATTTCGCTTTAAGCCCAATTGATAATTTAACGCTTCAATTGGCCCAAGTGAAAAGCCATTAACAACATACATACATACTTAATTCTTTGGCCCAGTGCGCAGGCGTCGCATCGTATGTTTCAGACCTTTTGTTTTCAGCCTTGTCATAATTTGTAGCACATTGTGAAAAGCGATAAGCGCAGCCATCGCAAATGCGTTTTGTTTCTAATTGTCATTGGAATTAAAAGCCATTTTGTTGCGCCACTCTCTTGGGCAGAGTTTCTCATCACTGCAAAGTCGGAAATAGTTGCATCTACTTAACTAAGTTGGTTTCCACTATGAACAGAGAAACTGCACTTCCAGAGATCTTTATAACCGGGGATATTTTCAGATTGTTAACTATTGTACTTCATTCATTTGAAAGGAGTATATAAAATATGCTTAACTTAAGTAAATCAGAACAAATTAAGCATTTCAATTATAAATCAAAAGATTAACTGAATTATCTTATAGATTATACCCTGCTATTATAGCATATTCCAATAATCTCTTGATATAGCTAACTATCTAAATAAAGATCAACAGAATATCGATGTAGCTTAGTTATCGTTTGTATTACATTCATATTATAGCATATGCCAATAGGAAGATATTAAAAGCTCTTGATATTGCCAAAGATCTAACTAAAGATCAACTGAATTGATCGGTATAGCTTAGTTATCTTTTAGATTACCTTGAAATTATAGCATATGCTAAAGATCTAACTAAAAATCATCTGAATATCGATGTAGCTTAGTAATCTTTTAGATTATTCTGATATTATAGCATATTCCAATAATCTCTTGATATTGCTAAATATCTAAATAAAGATTAACAGAATATCGATGTAGCTTAGTTATCGTTTGTATTACATTCATATTATAGCATATGCCAATAGGAAGATATTAAAAACTCTTGATATTGCCAAAGATCTAACTAAAGATCAACTGAATTGATCGGTATAGCTTAAATATCGTTTAGATTACCTTGAAATAATAGCATATGCTAAAGATCTAACTAAAAATCATCTGAATATCGATGTAGCTTAGTAATCTTTTAGATTATTCTGATATTATGGCATATTCCACTAATCTCTTGCTATTGCTAGGTATCGCTTAGATTACCCTGATATTATAGCATATTCCAATTATCTCTTGATATAGCTAACTATCTAAATAAAGATCAACAGAATATCGATGTAGCTTAGTTATCGTTTGTATTACATTCATATTATAGCATATGCCAATTGGAAGATATTAAAAACTCTTGATATTGCCAAAGATCTAACTAAAGATCAACTGAATTGATCGGTATAGCTTAGTTATCTTTTAGATTACCTTGAAATTATAGCATATGCTAAAGATCTAACTAATAATCATCTGAATATCGATGTAGCTTAGTAATCTATTAGATTATTCTGATATTATAGCATAATCCACTAATCTCTTGAGATTTTGTAAATATCTAAATAAAGATTAACAGAATATCGATGTAGCTTAGTTATCGTTTGTATTACATTCATATTATAGCATATGCCAATAGGAAGATATTAAAAGCTCTTGATATTGCCAAAGATCTAACTAAAGATCAACTGAATTGATCGGTATAGCTTAGATATCGTTTAGATTACCTTGATATTATAGCATATGCTAAAGATCTAACTAATAATCATCTGAATATCGATGTAGCTTAGTAATCTATTAGATTATTCTGATATTATAGCATATTCCAATTATCTCTTGATATAGCTCACTATCTAAATCAAGATCAACAGAATATCGATGTAGCTTAGTTATCGTTTGTATTACATTTATATTAGAAAATGTTAATAACTCTTGATATTGCCAAAGATCTAACTAAAGATCAACTGAATTGATCGGTATAGCTTAAATATCGTTTAGATTACCTTGAAATAATAGCATATGCTAAAGATCTAACTAAAAATCATCTGAATATCGATGTAGCTTAGTAATCTTTTAGATTATTCTGATATTATGGCATATTCCACTAATCTCTTGCTATTGCTAGGTATCGCTTAGATTACCCTGATATTATAGCATATTCCAATTATCTCTTGATATAGCTCACTATCTAAATCAAGATCAACAGAATATCGATGTAGCTTAGTTATCGTTTGTATTACATTTATATTAGAAAATGTTAAAAACTCTTGATATTGCCAAAGATCTAACTAAAGATCAACTGAATTGATCGGTATAGCTTAGTTATCTTTTAGATTACCTTTAAATTATAGCATATGCTAAAGATCTAACTAAAAATCATCTGAATATCGATGTAGCTTAGTAATCTTTTAGATTATTCTGATATTATGGCATATTCCACTAATCTCTTGCTATTGCTAGGTATCGTTTAGATTACCCTGATATTATAGCATATTCCAATAAGTAGATATTAAACAAGATTTATAGATTTAACTTGATCAGTATTTGGCAAATGTAAGCCAATTAAGCAATTTGGCTGACATTCACTTAACTCATTGTCGGCTTTTGTTGGCGCTTTTGTGTCTATGCCAAGCTAAACTGATTTTCTGTTAAACGCTCTAAACAAAAACAATCGATAAATTTTCATAGCAGATTGCAAGTGGCTGCTGTTCCGGGTGATGTCTGTTGTTGCTGTTGTTGTTGTTATTGTTGTTGTTGTTGTTGCTGTTATTAACGTGAAGCTGCGGAGCGCCATCGACACAGTGGGTTGCCTTTGGTTCGCCTTTGATGCTTGGCGCAATTTATCAACGCATTTTATTGAGTGTTTTTGTTGCTCGCCTGCATTTTTAATTGTTGCCGCCTGATGCTGACCATAACACCAAAACAACAACCAAACCAACCGAACGAATCCCGAGAAAAGACCGTGCTACGTGTACATATGTATGTATGTATGTATGTATGTATGTATGTATGTATGTAATAGGTAATCGCTTGTGACTGAGCATAAATTTGTATACATTCCATAGTAGATCGGAAGTTAATTTATGCCCAACCATGTGTATATACTTGCTATTGTATCATTTAGTTTTGTTTATTTGAGCCAAAAGATTTGTTGCTCTGCGCAATAAATTAGTTTGTCGTTGAAACAATTTTCGGGCCAAGCGCACTTGTATCTCGTATCTGTTTCTTTGCCACTTTCATTGTGGGCATGTTTAGGTAGCAGCAAGTGGCAAGTAGCAAGTAGCAAGTGGCAAGCACCGGAAAGATGGTGCAACAAATGCACTGCTTGGCAGTTCAGCTCTGTGTGTGCGTGTGTGCGTGTGTGTGTGTGTGTATTGTGTATGCCTTGTCGAGCTATGCCAACAAACACTTCAGCACGCAAGCTGCAAAATCTCAGCTAGGAGCAGGTGAAACTTGCGCCCAGCTCGGAGCTGGACAGACCACTTTTGTGTGGCAGCTTACTGGCAAACTGGTCTCAGTCTCTCTATTAAAAATAGTCTAATGATCAATGTGCCGACCGCTTCGTTACCCCAAACCAAAGCACCTACCCAGCCCCCACCCCCTACCCCCTCCCCCTGGACATATGCAAATGCTGGGCTGCAAAGGAGGAAGGGGGCTGATAGAACTTTGAGTTGGAATTGAATGCAATGCAACGACGCACAATTCAAGTGCAGCTTCCAGTTTGAGTTGGCTAGGGCGAAATCGCCAGGTGTTATGCTGTGGATGCTCCACATTGCACGCCATCCAACTGGACACCACTTGAAAGTCCAGTTGTTGTTGCTGTTGTTGTTGTTGTTGTAGCTGCGTTCTGTTTGGCTCTTGGCTCGCGTGGGCTTATTACGGAACTCAAATTGCATCTTCATGCGGAATTATGTTGTGGACTCTGTGAAGGAAGCGATCACAGCTGCCCACTATCAATTTGTTTTTATACCCTGAACCCATTAAAAATGGGTAAAAAGGGTATTATGGTTTTGTGCAAATGTATGTAACAGGCATAAGGAAGCATCTCCGACCATATAAAGTATATATATTATTGATCAGTATCAATAGCCGAGTCGATCTGGCCATGTCCGTCTGGCTGTCCGTCTGTCCGTCTGTCTGTCTGTATGAACACACAGATATCAGAGACTACAAGAGCTAGAGACTTCATATTTGGAACATAAGTTCTCCTAATCCCGGGACAGATCAAGTTTATTAAAATTTATCGATAGCTCGTCCCGTTCAAAAGTTATCGATAAATTTCGATTTTAGACCAGCGTTTTTTGGATATAACTTACAAGTTATAAGAGCTAGAGGCCCCTAATTTGACATGTATAATCTCGAATAGCATACACATGTAACAAATATTTCACTTTTTGGATACCACCCCCCAAACCCCCCAAAAGTTAAAAAAACCCATTTTTGAAGGTACGACCTTGCAATTTGGTTTGGTAACACATATTATCGACAATTGTTTGCCCCAAAAATTTCAATATGATCGGACAATAAACACAGAAGTTATTTAAGATTTAACTTTCCATTGTGTGGGGCTCAGCGAAAGAGCAAGCTAACTGCTTAAACCGCTGGCACTGCTTATACTGCAGCATGTGTGTGCTTAGATTAGTACGAATGATTGTAAGGACTGGGTTCAGGGTATCTCCTAGTCGGGCACTCCCGACTAGAGCACTCTTACTTGTTTTATACTCTTTTCGAAGAAAATAGTATATTAAGTTTGTGCTGAAGTTTGTAACGCATAGAAGGAAGCGTCGGAGACCCCCAAAAGTTACTGCCAGTATGCTTAGAATGACAAAACAAATTGATCTAGCCATGTCCGTCTGTCTGTCTGTCTGTATGTATTCAAACTAGTCCCTCAGTTTTTGAGCTATCGTGATACAATTTAGCACAGAGATTAATTATTCAAAGGGACAGCACATTAGTCGGAACCGGCCGGATCGGACCACTATATCTTCTAGCTGCCATACAACTGGAAATCGGTTTTGGCCATATATCCGATATTTTCAAAGCTATCGCCTTAAATTTCCTTGTACACTTGAACATTCCTATAACTCATCAAGGTTTGAAATTTCAAATCGATTCAGCTATAATTAGCAAAGATATGCGTCATTTAATATTTCGGTGGTGCAGTTGGCAGAGTGAAAATTGCCTAAAGGTTCGAAAAGAGTATAAAATCTTCGGCACGCCGAAGATAATCCTTCCCCACTTGATTTTGTTTGAGGAAATTAAACTGATTTCGCTGTGAGACTTATAATTTGTGGTGCCACTATGCTTAGGGCCGATCTATGTGGGCTGCAGGCGCCACTCGACTGTGATCTGTGATCTTATTTAAAAGCAAAAAACAAAAAAAAAAAACAATTAATATTGCTTTTGGTTGGCCGGGCTTTTCTACTTTGTTGTTATCTATTAGTGCCACATCACTCGGCGGGTCTCTAAATGTTTTCCGTCACACTTTTTTAAGGCATCATCGCCAGCGAGACGCCAATGTCTTCATCTTAATTGTTATCAACTAATGGCCATATATTTGTCAAATAAAACTAACCAAATGCTTTACTCTTAAAGATACGTTTCATTTCATTGGCTGTCTTAATTTATGCAACGGCATTTCCAAATGGTTGTTAAAAGCCGCCACTGCGACTTAAATGGCTAATCGCTTTTATTATTGGTTTATTTTAAGTGTGTGAAAGCTATTATAAGTCGATGAGCCAAAAAGTGAGCATTTTGAATGTTGAAAATACATTGAAAAGTTAAACTACACAACAATAGTGAATAGTAAATGCATAAGCAAAATGCAGATGACGACTAAAAAATGTGTTCGCATTTACATCAACTATGAACTATGAAATTAAAATTCATTTGAAATACTTTTGTTTTGGAAACATATATATATGTTTGTATATATCTTCAGATTGCTTCGCCAATACACAAGCCTCAATCAAGCAAATCTATTGTATCTCAACATGTTGTGGATAAAGAGCCTTTGTCACTTGTCGCTTGACTCCAGTCGTTCTGGCTGCTCACTAATGAATAATTATTGCTAATTGATGTTGTTTAAAAATGAATTTATGAATGTGTTTTGTGTGTTTGTGTGTTTGTGGTGAGGTTCTGCGAGTTCTATCAATTAAATTGGCCTCCCAGCAAGTGGGCATGCACGAATAAACAAGTCGATTTGATTATAAGTTGATTGGCAAACTCGTCTGCGCACAGCCGGAAGTAGCGTTAGAGTTATCTATCCATAGAACTAAACAGTTAGATCTGAAGATGCGTCACAGAATCACACGATTTGCGACCGACTGACACAAGATAGTAAAGATCGAGAAGGCCTTCTCGAAATATTCATTCATAATTTGCGCTGCGGCTAGTGTGTGTGTGTGTGTGTGTGTATAAGGCATAATCTACGTATCTATGAAGTACAGCGCTCAGTTCACAAACAAAAGATATACAACGTAACTGCTTATATACGAGCTTCTATATATATATATATATGGATGTATACACATGAAGCATATTTAATTTGAGGCAAACTAGCAATGATTAGGAACATCCGGTTTACTAACCGAAAAACCAACCGAACAACCAACGAACAACGAACGAACGAACGAACACAACAACAACAAAGTGGCATCCACAGTCATTGAACAGTAGCAACAACGACGACACTCGAGTTGATTCGTTTTCGTTCTTATGTCTACGACGACATCATCATCATGATGACGATGATGATGCTGACGATGATGCTGATGATGAACATCAATGATGATGATCGCTGAGTGGGGTGCCTGCTGAAGCGCCAGGCATTGCCTCTTGCTGCTTGGACATAAAGCAGAGATAATAATGTTGTCGCTGTTATTGTTGTTGCTGCTGTTGTTGCTTTGGATGCTGTGAAGTTTCTGTTTGGAGTTGGAATTGTGTGTAATTTGTTTGCCGGCTACTGCTGCGGCTACTGTATTTGAGATGTTTGGCCCGCTGGACAGGCAGCCCCAGCATCTACACACGATCGAGTAGTCGCCGTTGTCTCTGTCTCTGTCTCTGTTGTTGTTGTTGTCTCTGTTGTTGTTTGTTGTAGCCGCTACTTGAAGCTGCAGCAGCGGCAACAGCAGCAGCAGCAGCAGCGGCAGCTGATGCGATCAGCATCCCAGCGAGTTTATCTTGCGCTTTAAAATGCGGTCTCTTCCTCAAGCTAGCCGCTTCTTCTTTCATTTTGCGCAGTCGCTTCCTTTCGCTGCCTCATTAAGTTTTAACATGGAGATTTTCTTTAAAGTCTACTATATATATATATATGTATGTATTATATATACGTATTGGTCCTTGCACTTTCAATTGCTTTTGTACAAAGTTGTTGGGCAAAGTTTCTGAATGTATTCCACACACATTCATCATCAATTATTAGGTTCTCAAACCCATTTGCGCACCATTTCAACACTTTTCACATGTGCAAATATGTAGGAGCAGTGACCGGCTAAATTAGAAGTAAATCCCATGCGCTACTTCCCATTGCATAAATTATGGTATCAAAGACTTGTGAAAATATTAAAGCGCGCTTCCCGAATCAATTAAAAGCCAATTAGCACAAATCGATGCCTCAAGAACTGGCTGCTATTTAAGCATCTTCGCCTACAGATGCATGCAAATGCTGAAAATAAATTGATAATTAATAACTTTGATGGCTTGATAGGCAACGAGTCCAAAAACTAGTTTGGTGCGGAAACATATCCTGTGTGCATTAACTGTTTTACACATGCTTGGCCAACTTCCGCAGTTGGGGTGCATAAAGAAAAGCAACAGCAAGCAGCATAACGCTTTTCCAGTTTAGTTGCCAATAGTATGTATAGTATGTATAGCTCTGTTTTTTCTCTGTTTGCTTCTCGCTGCTTTTATGGCTGCTTCCTTTACGGTTGCGGATGCTGAAATAGGTTGACTTGGGCTGGTCACTTGTTGGCAGTTTTCCAAAGCTGATTTGAATGCCCGATACTATCCTGAGCAACAGCTTTCGCATTTCATTTGACGCTGCGAGCTGTTCCTTGTTGCTGTTGTTGTTGTTGCTGTTGTTGTTGTTGGCTTGTGTTGTGACTGAACCGCACATCATTCACGGCATTGGCTCAGCTCAATATCGGGCTAAATGATCAGCTTGAAAAATAAAAAGTTGCATGCGTTTCGTGCAAGTTTGCGTTGTCTATTTTTGCAGTGTGCTGTTGTGTATTTTTTGTTTTCTCACATTGACCGGATGAGCAGCTGCTGGGGATCAGGTGAGGATGAATATAATAACATAAACCCCAATATCAACAACAACAGGCAGCGGCAGCCGCAACGGCAGCAATCGAACTGACGAAACCAGTTTCATTGAGAAAACGGAGAATCGCTGGGGACCCGTGTGCGGTTGGGGCCCGGCACTGGGCACTGGGCACTGGATACCGTCCATATACCGGTGACGGAGCCGAGCCGAGCCGAGCCGAGCAGACCACTACATGAATTAATCACTTCGTTTGTTGTGGACCGATCGAGCAGGCGGGTGGCTGGTATTAACCCAGCGTGTGCGGATGCCTGCGAGTTTCCAGATCACCCGACCTGTGTGAATGAATTGCTACTGAGTGTGTGCGTGTGCGTGTGTGTGTGTGTGTGTGCGGAGTGGGGCTGCCTCATACCGTGCCATGCACATTTTATGAATGAAATGATCGACAGCTGAATTGCGAAATTGTTAAACAACAACAAAATCTCGGCAACAGGCCGAACAGCTTGTATTGCTGGTCCATTGAGCCAACAGGTCGAATACTCAACGTCGTCGTCAACCAGTCAACGTGTAGCGCCGGTGGAAACATAATTTCACTTAATTATATTGCCGGCGATCTTGTAGAGTTAATGAGTGTTGATTAAAATTTGTTGTTTTGCTCATGCGATTTATATAGACATCACTATCTATCTATGCATATAGTCTGTATACGATAGTATACATATATCGAGTGATGGAATATCCTACTCCATCATTGAAGTTGTTGCTTGCCAGCTTTTTGTTTAGATTGTATTTGTTATTGGTTACAGACTGAAATGTGGCTTAAATGAACGGACTGCTAGATCAGCCCAATTAGGTGATCAATCAATTTCGTTACACTTGTTGATTTCGGCATATTTTTTATGATTTATGTAGGCATTGAAATGGTTCCAATGAGGGCATCGCAATCATATAAATATCACTGGAAAATACTCAGAATACTTATATTAGCAGCTATAAGAAAATCAAAACTAAATGCACATTTCAAATTTGTAAATATACTGACTTAACTAACTGACGCATAAAAGAAAATGACTTAATAACTAATGTTGCAATCAAACAATTAAAGTAACAACATAAAGGATGTGACTTTCTATGGCCCTTGGCTATACAGTGCATTTCCTTTCATAAACTTAATAGCTGCATTTGTGTAACAGTTTTTTTTGTTTTTGTTCGGCCCATAAACGTCTATGTGTTATGTAGTGTATGTAATCATAATCTCGATGACTGCACTTCAAACAGTTGCCAAAGTGTCTGTTTGATATCAGACACTCGGTTGCTTTCCGTTTCCAAGTTTCTTCACACCTTATGCGATGCGATGTTTCTCCTCCTTGCTAGCCCCCCCCCCCCATCGCCCCATCCCCTCATCCTCCATGCCGCAGTTAACCGGGCCAGACGCAGTGCAGCCACAACAAGTGCAATGGCAACAAACATGAAAGCAAATGCTTTGATCTATCGACTGCAATAACACCTAGTAGTAGTGCCCCCAAATACTCCGGCTTTCTTCAATACCCTCTTAGCCCGATCAGAGCTAGCCAAATTGTTGAGCCTTGTACCACTCATAATTGTATGTGATAATGATTTTGGCTTTTAATTGCGATTACGGCTGCCCCGAATAATATGCGGCACAGGAAGAAGCGAGCGTACCCACTGAAAACATATAACAAATCGTTTCGAGAAACATAAAAACTCATTTTTGTTGGCTTTCGGTTTTTTTTTTGTTGCCGCTTTTCCTATTGTCGTTTGATGTTTGTACAACTGCTGGAAAAATCGTTGGAAAATAAACAATGCGCTTTTTCGGATGCGACTTAGCTTGAATTTATTGTGCACCAATTTGCTGGCCAAATATATTGCCACATATAGTTAGTTATATACAGATATACGACTGGACTAAATATATATTTGGTAATTTGTTTTTTTCATGAATTTCAGCATAATGTGAACCGTGGTCTTTGGGCATTGTTTGTAAACATGACAAGTTCCGGCGAAGACTGCACGCAAATTCATTGAAACAAAAATGCCGCGCAGTCTGTTTGTGTTGTTTAATGTTGTTGTTGTTGTTCTTGTTGTTGTTGTTGCTGAAACAATATGCCCGTAAAGTTGTGCTGTACAAATATGAAAAACAATAATGTGTTGTGCCTTGTTGTTTCTTGTGTTTTGCCATTGGGAACACACACACACACATATTAAAAATGAATTTATTCGCGTTTAGCGAGAAGCAAAAAAGCCAAAAGCCGCTCCAAATATCAGACGATTGATCTCAGTTCCGTTCGCATTGCCTCGTTTCTCGTTTCTCGCTCATTGCCAATGCATTCACGGCACAAAATGTGAGAGTTTTCGTTTGATCATCAATTTTATTACATAAACGGCTTGGGGGCTTGTTGCTCTTCTCCCTGTATACCCTGTATACCCTGTGTACCCTGTGTACCGGCGAAGTTGACGCGTATTGTTGATTTATCGAAACTTTTAAGAGCAGACTCATTACTAAAGTGACTTATATTTTGTAGTTAACTAAAAGAATTTGATTGTTCGTGCTTTTGCCTCTCTTCTTCATTACGATTGCCGATAGCACCTGTCATTCATCGATAGTTAGAATACATAGCATAGTTATCGAACTGCTAAACTTTTATTGCTAGCGGTTTTGGGTATTACTGTCAACTGACAACATTTTGCATGTAGAAGAAATCACTATCGTATTTTCTGTCAAGATTGAGATAAATAATCATATATATATATATTTTAGTCTGAATATATTTAAGAGTAAATTCGTTTGGAGTGAACTCTCTTTGGCTTTCTCTTTACACTTCATCATCATTGATTAGAAAATCTCAATTATAGTGTCACTGCTTTGCAGGGTATCTTATGGTGCTGCCATCACCAACCCAATTGTCTCAATTGTTCTTTTTGGGGATTTCCAGTCTTTATAAACACACACACACACACACACACGCACACACATTCATACTAGCGATCTATCGATTGACTTTGGCCTGTCTATATAAATTGTGTTTTGTGTTGATCGTTTGCTAAATAAACATTTTCATTGTTGTTGTTATTGTTGTTGTTGTTCTTACTGTTGTATTTGTTATTGCTCTGAGTATTTTCCCAATTTTTATGCCATTTGTCTTTAATATATGGGTACAGAATTTGTTAGAAAAATAGCCATGCTAAAAATCAGTTAATTGTGATTAATATTTTGAGGAATTCACTGTAGGATATATCTTAGAATACAGCATACGGTTACGCACTGAAGTAACACTCTGAAAGCCGCAAGTTATCAAAAGATAATTAATAATAATTATAAGTGCTAATTGATTCAATAGTTGAATGTTGTTAAAGAAGTGACAGCATGGCAACATGACAAAGAATCTTTCGATTAGATTTTGCCCAATGCAAATGCTGATTGCGCTCAGATAAATTAAGCTCTAGCTCCCCCCAAACACAACATACAACTTGTATGATGCTGAGCAAAGGCAATTAGACATGGTGTCCGTACCGCCCACCCTTAATTAAAGTGATCAGAGTAGGGTAGAGTAGAGTAGAGTCCGGGTACTCACTGATGAGCTGAAGAGAACTCAACTGACTAACTACGCACAATTAAAGATGCGAATGCAATGCGCACGCGTACAGTTCATTCTTATAGGTTTGCTGTCAGATTTCCATAGGCTAATTGAATGAAATTACAATTGAAAGAGACTGCAATTAAAGCAACAGCTGGCAGACAAGAAGAATGTCGCTTCAAGATACTCCCCCCCCCCCCACAAATTGGAACTAAATGCCCAACCATTGTTTGTAATTGCAGTTGTAGCTTAGATCCACACAAAACACAGACAGCGCGTTATTTGGACTTGTTTCGATAGCAAACGTTACTCACAGATGTACAAGTAGTTCTGAGAAATGTGTGTTATCTCTATTTGATAGTCAGAAAGCAGAGCATAGCATAGAAGTATGCTAGGACTGCACTCCAAGGGGAAACCCCATTGGCAGGTTTTGGTTCGTACCTCAGGGGCAGTCAGACATTGAGCGGCTTTGTTATCAGGTATCAGGTCAGGTCCGGTCCGGTCCGTCCCGTCCCGGCTACCCTAACTGCCCAGCAATTACTTGGCCAGCTTGCGCGGCTACCTGGTCAGGTGACTAAGCAGTTGGCCGGCGACTCTTTTCATTATGCGCATTATTCGCACAGTCTTAGTGGGAGTAGCACAAAGATGAAAATGAAATGAAATCAGCGCGAAAAGATTGAGGGGAGACAAGAGCCCCAGCAGCTTGAGAATTGAGTCCAAAAAACGCCAGCGGCACAAAAAGAGGCCAAAAATTGTTCGTATTCCCACGACTCTTGGAGCCAGACGCCAAAACGACGAGTCCTTGATCGAGCAGGCATTGAAATGTACGAGTGCCGCAGTAAGTGATAGTTGCTTTCAGATTAAATTGTATGCATTCTCGCAGATTCGCACAGTGGCCAACAAGTCGAGCATGCCGCAAACAGGTATGCAGGGTATTCACCTCCCTCTCTTGAAGATCCCTTTTTCAACGCGGGGGAGGGGGGAGGGTGATCAGCAGGTAAAAGCTGAAAGGCAGTCTCATTGTGCGCCGCTCACAGGATCCACAATACACTGTCCTCTCAACTGAGGACGAGTGTGTTTGTAATTCGAGTCGTACCATTCCTTACCTTTTTTTCGGGTTTCTCTTCATCTTTGCCTAAAACAAATATGAGTGTATATATATTAAAATACACATATAAAGATACTCGCCAATAAAGAATTTCAAGTTCAAGTGCGTGGGAATTTCGTATTCTGCGAAATTCGTATTGTCCGTAGGATATTCAAATGAGGATTTGTTGGTAATGAAGAATTTCTTGAGAATTTCTCGTCTGTAGTTTCCTATCAAAATATAAAGTAGCATATAGCGAATAATTAATTTGATAATATGTGTGTAAAAGGACACTTATCACACGACTCAGGTGTAGCATTTTGAGTGTCTGCTACCTTCATCAAAAATGCCAATTAATTGTATCATTTTTTGAACGATTGTTTTACACAACAAAAACATATGCTGAACGCTCAAATTGGGTTCGATCGTTTTGCACCCTGTTCTGTTCGCTGGGCACGCACCGGGCGATCGATCCACTAGAATCTTCAGTGCAGCATGCAACATGTGAGAAACATACACACACACACAACGAGGCGGGCATACACAATTTAAGTGTTGAGTGTGTAATTTTATATTTCCGGTGTAGTAAGTTTCATACGACAACTCAGCTCTTTGCCAGGGCCACATCTCTGGCTGGTTTTCTCTGTCTTTTGCTGCTGCTGCTCTTGCTGCTCCTCCTCCTGTTCTTTCTTTTGCTTTTGCTGTTTCAGCTGCAAAAGTGCAACAACAACAACAACAACAACAGCAGCGAAAGCAACTACAACAAGTATCTGTCCGATGATTTGGCGCTGCTTGTCAGGCAAACGACGATGGCGACGGCGAAGTCAGCGTTGTCTCACACAATTCACAATTCCTGCAATTATTTTTATATCGAAAAAATAAAAAATAAAACACGAAACACCCCACTGCATTATCAGACCGACACACACACAGACGGACAGACAGACAGACAGACAGACAGACACCGAGACAGCCTGTCATGCATACATATTTATTTTTACGCCGTTGTATGCTTTGTCGTAATTTGGATGCACATTATTTGATTTATTTGCTTTCAATATAATTCTTTTTTTTAAGCTCCTCGTTTTATCCGGAATTCAAGTTGTTGTATTTCTTGTATGATATTAAGGAAATTGAACTGCATAAACGATTTTCACAGAAATGACATGGCAAAAAAGAAAAGCAGACAAATACTAAACATGTTTTTAGTTTAGGCAATAGCAAAACTTAGATACTCTTCATTATTCGGCGTGCTGTCAATAACTAAAAGCATATGATTTAAACTGAACAGTTTTTCTTTTTAGATGTTCCTCAAATTGTCTTTAATTGTTCAATTTAACGAACTGCAATTTGCTGCTGTTTGCTTATGAATATTTCTAATTAAATACAAATTTGTGAGTGTGTTTAAATAGTCGTCGTAGCATATGCATATATGCATTTTATATGTTCGCAGCTTTTCCAAGAACTTTTGCCTCAGTTTGAATTCGTATTTATATAAATTCTTTGACGTCGCCCCATATTGACATAATTCTCGATTTAAGCACTAACAGCGAAATGTTTGAATGCAAGCGACTATCCATGGATCGACTTATTAAACTGAACTGAACTGAACTGAAAGCTGTTGTAATCAACTTCAATCAAATTAGTTGAAAAATGCTCAAAGTTGCCTTGTATGGCCCAGGGCTAAAGTCAGTTCTAGCTGAATGGATTTCAAAGGACATCGAAGGACAAAAACAAGTAAATTAGTCGCTGAGTGGGCAAGGCATTTAAAACAGATAAGGGGTGTCAAAAGGAACTGTGCTGAGAGGAGCAGCTCAATTATATATATATGTACATATATAACACGAATATAATGCAATAAGTGTAATCGCACTATATTTAACCAACGTGATTTGTGCCTGGGAACAGAACTAAATCTACAATTTAATAGAATTGAGCTCTTTGACTCTGGTTTTCTGTGCAAACAAAGTCCCCAACTTCAGCCTCCAACTGCAAGCTCCAAACTCTGAGTCCATGAAGTTGGTAATGAAATATCTAAAGACCGGAAGTCAATAGCAAATACTTAATAATGTTGTTGGCTTCTTTGCCATTTGCCTTGCGTCGCTTTGTGGTTGGTTGTTGGGTTGTTTGGTTGGTTGTTCGCCTTTGGCTGCCATTTGCCATTTGCCGTTGCTAATTTTCTCTGGCTGGAACCAATTTACGTGTAGTCGTCAGCTGCACCTCCTCCATCCTCCAACCTGAGGAGGATGGCACAATTTAAGATGTGCTATAAATTGTTTTAATTGATGCGACAGACTAATAAATATCGAGGCAAATTGAATAAATATGAGCTGTGAATTGCAGTTATTCTATTCGAAAAAATACCAAGCAGAATAAAGAAAACCATATGAAGCACAGTTACTTTAGAGTTGGAGAATAAATGTCAAGTTCAATACTGCCCAGGGAACGAAAATCGAAACAGCTTTGACAAATTTATGGAAGTTTTAGGTGTTTGCAAAGCATTTCTTGGCCTAAAAGTGGTTCAGATTTAAATGCACAATGAATATAGATAACGAACAATGGTCAAAACTGCCTTTTTATAGAATTTTCCAAAGTTGACAGAGCATTTCTAGAATTTTCAGAGTCTTCTTGTGTGTTGATTTTTAATAGGTATATCTCTGTAATCCGGCTGTTTCGATATTTCGTACACTGGCCACTCACTAATTGTCCGGCTTGACGAGCTTAAACTGTGTTTAATTAAATAAATTACCTAAAACTTCCACAGCTCGAAATTAATCTGTTCGCTTTTAAGGGGAACTTTTTCTGCTCATATGTATTTACTAACATATTTGCGCAATTTAAATTGTGCTCAGCCATCTTCAATTTTAGCTGAGTGTACTGTTGAAATTCTGAGAAATTGGCAATCACTATAAAGTGGACTTTAATTGAATTGGCAATCGAGCGAGCGGTATGTTAGATAACGATCACATTGCCGTTATACAACCGGAAGTTAACTTGTTCACACGCGTGCCAAAAAATACACACGAGTGAAATGTTCCCACATACATACATACATATGTATGTATGTAGGTTGTTTATATGCCCGTTTACTTCTCATATCGAAGACATGTGTATTTAGTTGTATACGCTCATATTACACTTGGATCTCATATTCTAGTAGAATTGTGTCGATGGCCTACTGACAACTTTCTTTCCGAACTGTGCTCGTAATTGGCCTCGAAGTGTACTACCTTATCAATTTGATAAGCAATCAGGCATACTGGCTCGCCCGTACGAAAATAACCTGCACTAATAAATTTTTGCGAGTACTCCATTTCCTTGATGGCTACTTTAAAGCGTTCGTTTTGTTTTGACTCTGTGCGTTTTTCTTGGAAATTTGATAAGCGTCATGAGCGTAAATGGCGCATTATACATATACGAAACCATATAGCTAAAGATTAGAAATTCAATTCTTAACTGAATCACTGGAACAGTGGGCGTATTTCCATTTAATTTGCACAGGCTCTCAAGCTGATGCTTTTTTTTGCATAAAATGAGACTTTCTATGCATGGACTACGTGACATTTGTTGTGTAGACCAAAAACAAGTCAAGTGATTATGGATATTGAGTGAATGAACTGAGTGCTTGACCTATTCAAGAACATTTGAGTTATCATATGTACATTTACCAAGAGGCAAGCATACTCTGATTATTTTAAGCCTAATTTAACAGTAGAAAGCTTTCCTTTAAAGGAAAGCTTTCCTTAATTCAATCATATTCGGATTAAGTGCATAGATTTTCATTGATGTTACGTCTTGATTGACCCAGTTCAGCGTGAAGAGCGAACAATGAACACCTCATAACTATGAATACGTGTGTGATTAGCAGCCGCATCAGATCGCATGCAGGCAGGCGAAGGTCTGAAGAAGAATTATTGTCTAGGAATGTTGCCCAGGCATTAACACCCAAGTGGTTTGTCTTTCAGATGTGTGTGGCCAACGGAACTTCATCAAGATAGATTTATGCAGGCCAGGCGGCAGCTAGCTCATAATGAATTCTCGACACGCACAGACGTTTTGTAATTTCAAGTTGTTACTACTGTTTTCTTAAAGAGCTTTTTCCCTTTTGGCCAACTGCGCATAAGACATAAGACATGCGACATTTGTACATTTGTACATTTGTTCATAAACATGTGCAGTGTCAAATATGTGTAGCTACTAGCTAGTAAGCAATTTGCTCAACACGCAGATGCGCCCACCTCGAAGGCCCATTGTATCTTGCAGATACATATTCATATACATATATTTTGGAGTGTTGCGGCAGGCCCCTTTACCCCTTTACTCATTGCGCTTGTCGCCAATTAGGTGCGGTTTTGTGATAATGACCAAATGATCTCAGCGTCGCCGCACGTAATTTCAACTCATTCATAGACTCGACTCGCAGCAACTCGACGCCGCATCGAGTGTTTGTTTCATTCATTCATAAATTTACCTGGTCGCTTTGTCATAATAGCTCTATCTTGTGGCCTTTTGCCGTTTTTCTCTTACCTTTCTATATACTCGCGTACTCGCATACCTACATACATACAGACATATGCACATACATACATACATATACATAGTACTTATAATTTGTGCGACTCTCTGCCGTCTTCGTTTGCGTCTCCGTTTCGCTCTTCGTCTTGGTCGCTCCAAGCCGTTTTGCTTTATCACATTCACAGACATACATACATACATACATACATACAGACATACATCTATTGGTTACCACGGGCCTGTGTTCGATAGCGATACGAATGGGATGGAGAAGCAAACGGAAGCAGCGGAAGTGGCGACGCCGACGTCGATCATTGTTGTTTTTGCTGCTGCTGCTGTTGTTGTTCTTGTTGTTGTTGTTATTGTGGATATTTTTGACGCAAAGAAAACGAGCCGACGAGTCTCTTCTTCTTCGTCTTCTTTTTTTCATTGCCTACAACTTCTTGTTGTTGTCTCATTGTCTGTTGCTGGAGTTTTTGAGAGAGAATGCGCGTGTAAGGCAACATAAGAAATTCATTCATGAATTCGCTGCCGTCGTTGTAGCAGTTGCTGTTGTTGTTGTTGTTTTCTGCCTGCACAAGGAGCAGCAATGTGTGCATGAGGAAACCTGAGTAGATTTGCCATACATACACATAATACATGCACAAAAATATATGTTTTATAACAATATTGTATGTAGCAGCTACTTTAGAGCCTTTGGACATTTGATCTTGACTGTGCAACTTGTTAAAGTTCTTGAAAGCGAAAGAGAGAGAGAGTGAGAGAGAGTGGTAGATTGATTTTGAACTTTGTGCACACTTTGCCAGTTGACTTTTGTGCACCTGTTACACCCTGTGCGCAGTGTCACCTGTTGCCAGCCTTTGCCACTTTGCCTGCTTTTATTTGTTATTTGCTTTGGCTTTCATTTCGTGCATGTTTTTTTTCTCAGTGCTAAGCAAACAGCCTGTTGTTTTGTTGTTTTACTAGGTGTAGCTGTTGCTCTGCTGTTGTTGCTTTTGTTGTTGTCGGCACGATGTGATGGCCGTTTCCGTTCCACACACACAATCACACACACACACACACACACACACACACATAAACAATAACACTCTCCCACTTATTACGCTCACACGTTGCGCTGCTCAAAGAGTTTCGTTTGTGAATGAATTCCATTTCGTTTCAGTCGCTCTGAGATTTGTGAGGCGAGCATTCCAATTCCACTTGTTGCGCGCCACTATCTTTCGCTCTCCGGTCGCGCGCTGTTCTTGTATTGGTGACTCTCTGGCTCGTTTCTTCTCGTTGTTTAGGATACACAACGGACGAAGCGATCGTTTCGTTTCAGTTTGGCTTCACAAATCCAGCAATCCAATAGATACACAGAGAACCGACCAGTTACAAAAATTATTTCAGTGTTGTTTTTTTGTTGTGCATTGTGCAACGTTAATTTGGATGACTTAAACTAAATTTAAATAAATCTTATCGCACTTTGTGTTTGTGGCTGTGTTTGTGTGTGTGTGTCTAAAAAAGAACGCAACTGATAAAGACAACACTCGTTGCCAAGGCAGTAACGCAACTTATTAAAAGTTAATATTAGTGCTGTGATGAGTAATTACTAATTGACGTTCTATACCGTCAATTTAAATAATTGCCTGCTGCTGCAAACAAGGCAAACATACGAATCAACCACTAGATACATTTGTATCTTCGAGATTAAACGGTGCGTTCTGATAGAAAGGGTCGCGACTTTCACTGACATTTCGGGTCAAATGTGTTGATACTTTGATTTTCACGCCAATAAATTGAAAGCAATTGAATCCAACGATCCCACCCTTTGTGCTTGATGCTTCTGAACGATCGGAGTCATCTTAAATTGTTTTGACTTTTGACACCCAAGTGCACGATATCGTTACTCACAACAACAATTTCATTGGCCAGTTGAGATACGCGTTGTATGTAACTGCGAAATTATGACAAACGAATGGATCGATTGGAATGATTGTCGCATGTTGCCGCCACTGCGCTCAGGGAACTACAACCACAATAATAACAATAACAATAACAACAGCGGCAACTATAACAATAACAATAACAATAATCAAACGATTCTTAGCAATAATTATCAGTGCTTAACGAGTAAATTTCATTTGAAAGCTCACAAGCTGCAACAGTTGCACACGACCAATGTCAAACTAAGAGGTAAATTAGCACATACTTATATACATATGTACATACATATAACTAGAATAATCATGCCATTAGTTTAGCTAACTGTTAATGTGCACTTATGTATGTATAGTACTTATAAATGCTTTCTTCTTAACTCAATTGCAGATGGACCAACAGCATTGCCGCCCCTCACTCCTGGCACAAATCGCAAGGTGAACGAAGTGCTAAAAGCCTCGTTTGCCTCCTGGGAAAAGGAGGTGCAGAACTGTAATATAACCAAAGGTATAAACAAACAGCAAACCTACCCAAATTGAATTTCCCATGCACTTGTCTCCATTACAATCGCTTGCATTGGCAACGCTAATAAAATAATAATTTACAAACGGTCCCCCATACAAAGACGTGATCATAAATGAATATTAATCGTTTCCCACAGCAATAGACTTGGAAATGAAATTTGGTTTACAGCGCTCCCACGCACAATACAAACAACAATAAGAATACGAATAATAACAATTAATTAGGCAACCAATGATCGTGGCATTAGAGAAACAAGTTGATAATTGAATTACGTATTTCATTCACTTCACTCACTTTGTAGATCCCCGCGAATGGACGGAGGAGCATGTCATCTATTGGCTCAACTGGGCCAAAAATGAGTTCTCCCTGCTCTCAATGGACCTGGGCCCATTCTGCAAAATGACTGGCCGCGAAATGGTCGAACTGGGCAAGGAGAAGTTCCTGGCCATAACGCCGGCATTCACGGGCGATATTCTCTGGGAGCACTTGGATATACTACAGAAAGGTGAGCACGTGACCGGCATACAATAGCAACGACTGGCGCCACTCAGCCATTAACTCATTCCGTCAGTCTGTCCGTCCAAGCAGTCGGCAGTATAATATATACTGCACCAAATAGTTCCTCTTCAATTTAAGATTTTGGAAATGTAAATAGGCGTTTACTCGCGGACTTTAAAGTATCATAAGTGCAAGCGAAGGCTTTGATTAATATTCGAAGTATTCAAATTTCGGAAACAGATACAAGTTTATTAAATATCTGAATATACAATCAGGCATATGATTCAGCAACCTGTTCCGCGGGTCAATTTTCTTTCAGCCCTTTCTATAACATTTAACTAAAATTAGAAAGAATCCTTTTATACCCTGAACCCATTAAAAATGGGTAAAAAGGGTATTATGGTTTTGTGCAAAAGTATGTAACAGGCATAAGGAAGCATCTCCGACCATATAAATATATATTCTTGATCAGTATCAACAGCCGAGTCGATCTAGCCATGTCCGTCTGTCCGTCTGTATGAGCACGCAGATATCAGAGACTATAAGAGCTAGAGACTTCATATTTGGAATATAAGTTCTTGTAGTCCCGGGACAGTACAAGCTTGTTCCATTTTATCGATAACTCGTCCCGTTCAAAAGTTATCGATAAATTTCGACTTCAGACCAGTGTTATTTGGCCATAACTTGAAAGTTATAAGAGCTAGATGCCTCAAATTGGGCATGTATAATCTCGAATATCATGCACATATTACGAATCTTTAACTTTTTGGATACCACCCCCCAATCCCCCATAAGTAAAAAAAAACCGCATTTTTGAAGTTATGACCTTGCAATTTGGTTTGGTCACACATTTTATATCCAATGTTATGTCCTATAGAAAGATCGGACAATAAACACAGAAGTTATTTGAGATTTTACTTTCCATATATTCACTCGGATAGATTAGTATGAATGTAAGGACTGGGTTCAGGGTATCTCCTAGTCGGGCACTCCCGACTAGAGCACTCTTGTCTTATATTTATATTTCACATGCTTTAAAGCAGCGTTCAGCGCTTGCAAACAAAATTTACCTGTTTATAAGTTGGTATTCAAATTGGTTAACAGAAGTCTTCCGGTCAGCCGAACGAAGGACACAAATTTGTTTGGGGGATGCTTTCTAGCAGGTTACTAGCAAACGGGTTCTTTTACCTGTTGCCTGTTTCCTGTTGCTTCCTGTTTGGTCTGGGTCCGGTCTCAATTAGATTTGATTTGACTGACAAGCGCCACTCAAATCTAAGTCTAACAATTTTTTTTTATAATTTATTAAGTTTAAAGGGCAAAAAGCTTTTAGTTTGGGTCCCAAAAAAAATAACTATGTATGTTGTCTAACTAATTGAATTTCCATTGACAGATTGTGAGAAACCAAATGAGGATATTGTGCACGGAAATTCCTTTGAATCGGCTACCACTGCCTCGGTCTGTGGATCAGACCATCAGGTAGCCAATTACCCACCAACAACACCAGCCACGACTCCCGTGTCCAACAACAACAGCAACAACAGCATTGCGAGTCGCCTGTCCATGGATTATGGGACATCAACATCAGCGAGCAGTGATAAGAGCAATAGCTTCCACCCAACACCCGCCATGCCACACAGCGGTAAGCAAATACCATCCACATCATATCATCCATAGTATCCATAAATAGACGTGTAATTAGTGTTAAATCAATGGCAAGTGATGTTCGACATTTCTCATGAAGATCAGCCCATTAAGGCATCAAAGTTGTTTACGGCACATCCTCTCATCGCATTTTAGGCAATACAAGTATGTGTATTTGTATCTGGTAGATAGATTGGCATATGTTTAGTGCATCCGGCGCTATATTATTTCAGCAATAATTTGCTGGAAAGGCAATCAAGGCACCTACGATTACGATTACGATTACGATCAACGATTACGATCAACGATTACGATTATGTATGGCAGCGATATCTGTCTTGCGTGTAACGACCAGATCCAGATCTTTATTAATCGCTACTGCGGAATGCAATCCACTGAGTGTGGAGTATTTTATTTGTATTTTTTCGGATTGGCTTTTAATTTATTTATGTGAAATTTGAAATTGAAACGGAAATTAAATTTGAAAACAAATAGTGTGCCTTGGCGCCAGCGTAGGCTGCCGGAGACCACGACGACGACAGCATATCTAAATATCTATTTAAATTGTTTACATATAAGGCATTTGGCAGCGGCGACCCCTTAGCACAGCTTGAGATACATTTATTTAATGCGACGCCATACAAATTGGAGCGACAGCGCCGCATCATTAATGCATTGTATCTTTTGCCCAGTATCTGTAGCTGCATCTGTAGCTGCATCTGTAGCTTTGCCAGTGTCAACATGATGTAGCATGCGCCACACAAATTTATTAATAATCTTAAGCTGCAGTTACAGTTAGGCTTCCAGACCGCCGTCTGCTCTCACAATATTATTGGGCCCCAGTCTACGGCTGCTGTTAACATTATAATAAATTAATTGAATTTATGACCGTTGACACATTATGACCATAAATGTTATGTTATATTTCCATATTCGGAGCCATAAGTGTGCGCGCCTAATGAAATAATCAACCAATTTGACAAAAAAAAAACAATTTTTTAATCTTCAAAATTTATATCTATCGAAGTTGGCATACTCTTTATGATAATGAAAGTTATACAATATAGGTATATAGAAATATATTTTTAAATTACATTCAATCAGTCATGCTATGAAATGGTGAACATTATAATTGGACATCTTTTGAATAATGAATAATATTTTTATATACAGTTCTATTGAATCATAAATCGAATAGTTCAATTCAAGCAAACTTTATTCGTCAAAGCACACTTTATATACTTACAATTTACAATGTGTTACAAGCTTTCTATAACTATGTATAGTTAGTGTATAAACTGGAGACTGAGCAGCCACAAAATCCAAGCTCAAATCTACATTAATGCTTAATCATAAATCGTCGCCAGTGCGTGGTCCTAAATGGTTCTTTTAGTCAGTCTCTGCGGCTCAACGTCTTCAATTTGATTCAATAATTTTCAATATGGTCGTTGGACTGAACTGTGTTTTTTATACCCTGAATCCGTTAAAATTGGGTAAAAAGGGTATAATGGTTTTGTGCAAAAGTATGTAACAGGCATAAGAAACACTATCCGACCGTATAAAGTATATATATTCTTGATCAGTATCAACAGCCGAGTCTATTTAGTTATGTTCGTCTGCCTGTCCGTCTGGAGTAACACGCAGATATCAGAGACTATAAGAGCTGGAGACTTCATATTTGGAATATAAGTTCTTGTAGTCCCGGGACAGTACAAGTTTCATTTTATCGATAACTCGTCCCGTTCAAAAGTTATCGATAAATTTCAATTTCAGACCAGAGTTTTTTGGCCATAACTTGAAAGTTATAAGAGCTAGAGGCCCCAAATTGGGCATGTGTAGTCTCGAATATCATACACATATTAAAATATTTCACTTTTTGGATACCACCCCCCCAAAACCCCCAAAATTTGAAGTTATGACCTTGTAATTTGGTTTGTTCACACATTTTATAGCCAATGTTATGTCCTAAAAATTTCAGAAAGATCGGACAATAAGCACAGAAGTTATTTAAGAGTTTACTTTCCATTACAAGTATGTATACACACTGATAGATTAGTATGTAATGACTGGGTTCAGGGTATCTTCTAGTCGGGCACTCGCGACTAGACCACTCTTACTTGATTTTTTGTCATCTTACGGATCGGACAGTTGTCCGTTGTCCGCTGCCCGTTGCCCGCATACAAATGATGTGAGTCTGGCTGTCATCGTGCGGTGTTTGGATGTGTATGTGGATGTGGATGTGAATGTGGAACACCCTCCTGCTGGTCTTGTAGGTTGTTTGCTTAATTCGTTTCGATTGTCTTTTTGTCAGTCATTAATTTGCTGCATTTGCATATTATTGATGTTTTAGCTAGCTTCCCCCCATGCCATCTCAGTTAGCCCATTTGCATACGTGTATCCGTGAAGCTTTGCGATTGTGTGAAAATTGTTCGAAATCGCTGGATATCTTTGGCTGGAGTGCATGACTTGTTGACACTTTGGCACTCAGGGCCATGTCCTTAAGTGCTGGAGGCAATTATGTAAATGAACTTGAGATATTTATTTCGTCCAGGTGTTCGTCTGGCGCATTTGTACAAGCGACTCTTGAAAAGCTATGCAACCATCAAAAGTAAAACAAATTATGATTAATTGTGCACATTAAAATTGAGTTTTTCCCAAATTTAACAGTCGAAGAACCACACATATATATATATATATATATATATAAATCCAAGAAACAGTGTCATGAACGCCCAGCTACTAACTTGAATTTATTTTTATGGTCGTTATTCATTTGTGTGTGTATTCTTTTGTAAAGTTCGTTTTAATTTGAGCAGCCGCTGCTCCAGCTCCAGCTCCTCTGTCTCCTCTATCCAAAAAAAAACAACACCTACAAGCAAAGTCAACGAAGCGCAAAAAAGTTGAAAATGCTTCGAGTTTCGTCATCGGGCAGCGATTTCTGAACACACATGCCTACATATAATCCATAGTTAGGCATCCTCACCCCCTCCCCAACCCACTCTCCTTCCCACCCCCAAAATGAATGCGTCGAGTGATTTACAACACTGTTGCATTCTGGAACGCTTTACATTTAGGTGTTATGTGGCATAGTTTTCCAGCTACAATTTCAATGTGCCTACTTTGATATGTAGTTGGATGTTTTTCGATTCATGAATCATGAATCATGAATCAATTTTCGCAGCTAACGCTTACTCATCATTTTGTACAAACGGTAAGATACAATAGCTCACAGATACTTCACATATGATTACTGCTTTGTGTGTGTGTGTGTGTGGACAGCCAGGGTCTTTGAATGTTTTGGTTGAGAGCGTATCTAGGCTAGTGTATCTTAGATATTTGCACGCAAAATTGCTTTTATTAGCGCTGCCTTCGTATTGTTCTCTCAGCAACAATGCAATGCTTCTTCTTTCTTCTGCTTCTTATTCCAAAATGGTCAAAGCCATATGCTCTCTGGCTTAATTAGAAGCACCTTTGCACTAGAGTTGTAGTCGTAGTCGTAGTAGATAGAAGATAGGCCATCTAGCTTGCAGCAACAGTCAAATTAACAGCTTGGACTAATGTTAAACGTAAAAATTTTGCGAAAAACTTGTTCTAATTTCAGTATTTGTGCTTTTGTTTTCTTTTGGATATTGTTTTTTGTTTTTTTGTTTTGGTATAGTATGGTATATATATGTACATACATATATTTCTACACAATAAAATGCCTGATGCGTGAAATGTTTGTCCAAGCTTGAAGAGTTGCCATTGTTGCCGTTGTGTGGCTGGCTGTTGATTCATGTTCATCATCATCATGCTGATGTCGGCATATAACCTCAGCCCAGCCAACCAACCGATCAGACAGACCTGAGTGCCAGCCAGCCAGTCAGTCAGTCAGTCCGTCAGTCCGTCAGTTGGCCTGGTGAGTGCTCCTCCACTCGCTTTTCAGATCGCTTGGCCATGCAAGTTGCGTCTTTGCTCGTGGCTTGTTGCCACACAAAATGACACATTTAATGCATATTTGACTTGTAGATACATTTGAGTGCGCATCCAGATGCCCGCCCCTCTGCCCCGCCCCACCCCCTTTTCGCTGCTCCACGCCTTGGGGTCAGAGTCAGAACAAACGCCTCTGATCGCCATATTGCGTGTCACACAACACATTCCACACACACACACACACACGCACAGTCGAATGTCTTGTAGTGAACTCTCGCGAATATAAGAGCACAAGTACTCACGAGTGTATTTGTGACTCTTGAGTGTGTGTCAAGCGTTTTAGTTTAGTTACAGTTTGTTGATTTTGAAAGCGACAATGGAATTCTCTTTGCATGTGACAGATCACACGAATAGTACTTATACACACACACACACACACACTTGCATATGTGGCTTATAGTATAAAGCTAAGGTCAATTTACTTCTTCGCACCGATGGAGAGAGGTGAATGGATAAGTAAATAAAATCATTACAGTTTCACTGAATGTAAACAATGAAGAAAATCTAGCAGTACTCAAAACTATGAAACATAAAGTTGCGAAATAGAATAAAAGTCTTAACAAACTGCCAAATAAAACGACTGCAAATATTAAAGTAAACATAACTGATGAAAAGACGCGGAGAAGGGCGTTTTAGACAATGCAGATAAAATGAATAGTTCTTAGAGCCTTCCGCCTATATTAATTACTCTAAATTCAGCCATTAACGCAACACAATTTTCACCTCCCACAAATTATGTGGCAACGAAGCAGAACACTCCGGCCGGACAAAAGCTATTCACTAAAGCAACTAAAGACGACCAGCTAATAAACGAACCACGCACAGTGCACCCCCTTTTAAAAGGGGGGGCGAACAGCACATAAGCACCCTCAAGTCATAATATCTACGACTAACATTATGCTGATTGCAAATTTGTTAAGGTCATAAAATTAAATTTCATTTTTAATTTTGACGCCATTGTTGCGGGCGAGCAAGAACTGAAATTAAAAGCGAGAATCTCCGGCAAAGAGTGGAGCAGGCATATTATTATAGCATTTAGCGGAATTTAATGCGCCCACTTCGGACTACACTTAGAATGGCATATTAATCATACGCAGAGGCAACAACAATGGTTAGAGCCAAAGTCGGCGGAGGCCTTCAAGCCAGAAATCACATTGCTGCTAATTAGCATAGTCCAAATGTAGTTGCAGAGAGTTGAAGCTGAAGATTTGTACTACGCGCCTGCTCGCTTCGTTGGTCAACTGGTGATGGTGGTGCTAATGCCATACCATGGTGGTGCTGGTGGTGCTGCTGGTGCTGGTGGTGCTGCCACAGTGCGCCAAGCTGTGAAAAGTCAAGTCAACGGTTCGGTTTAATGGTATTTTCAGCTTTTAGCATGGTTCAAAAGCCGCACAACATAGAATTTGTGCTCTGCTCTCGTATTGGGGGAGTTTGCAGCTCTGCGGTTTCCCTTTTTTCCCAGTTGTTCTTGTGGTCTCTGCGATCTGTGGCAGTTAGTTAGTTCTCTGTCTCTCTCTCTCGGTAGATTTCGTTTAATTTATTACCATATTCAGCTGAATCTGACGCGCGCCAACGGCAACACTGGGCAGCACCTGGCATTTGGCATTGGGATCTAATAGTGCGCAGTGAAATTCATCCACTCCCCCGGAACCCTGCCGGGCGTTACGTTACGTATTCATAGGTAAAAATTCAAATGGGTTTTAAGGCTGCTCGCTTGGGTATGTATGATGGTGTCGTCTACCCGTTGTATATTTCTATATACACATATGGGTATATTTTGTTCGTATACCCATTGTTGCTGTCGACGCCGGCGACGGCGACGGTGACGGTGACGATGACGGGGTCTCCTCGCTGAACTGCCTTGTTTCTCTTCGGTTTTTGTATTTCCAGCGTTTTTCAGTTTTTGTGCTCGTTTTATTTCGTTACGTACGTAGATGTAAATTTACGCCATAGAAAAGCGTTACGGTCGAGTTAATTTAAAACAAAGAACATTCAAAAGAACAACATCAACGGCAACTGTGAGTTGGACTTTTTGTTGCTGTTGTTGTTTTCGACTCGAGGGAAAAAAATTAAACATTAAATTGTATAATGCGAAAGCCGCTAATAGCAACAACAGCAACAACAGCAACAGCAACAACAGAGTCAAAGGCAATGAACGAAACGCAGAGACGAATTGCATTGGATAGTGAATACGAATACATTCATAGTTAGACTCATATGAAACTAGTATAGCTGCTGGTAAATACCTAGAACTGCAACAGTATTCCTATTTAAGCTGTGAACTGCCCTGAACTTTGATTAGGGCTTTGGGCGGCTAATATATTGAGCTCTTAAAATCTTCCAGTTACGGACAAATCAGAAAATATGGCTATTTAGTAATAGTTATAGCTCATTGCAATATCCAATTTGAAGCCCAGTTGCTAAGCAATGCGAATCATTGAATCGTATCCACAATATAAGTAATTCGAAAAGTAATAGTCATTAAATCATTCATAATTCGTTTGAATTAAGTCATTATAAACATAAATTAATTGCACACAATTGGGTTTTTATCATATAAATGAATATTTCTATGAATGACGACAGATTCCCTAACTTGTATCATTTTCAGGATTAACCAGACTTGAGCTTAAGTTTAATAAGTTTAATAAGTTCAAACTTGCCGCGCTAACAAACTAGTCACATTTGGCATTACAAATACGTATCGGAATCATGCATTAGGCAGGTTAGCAATTAATTTGCAATCAACTTTCAAAATGTTGCTTGCTAAGCAACAACAGCAACAATCATAATAACAACATCTGCTGAAACAACTAACAACAAAAGAGCGACAAGCAAAGCACTTTATGCATCATTAAGAATTAGGCAAACGAAACAAAAAAAAACCAACGACAAAATGGAGAAATATTCAGGCACACAGATAGCTAAATGTATCTACATGTTGGCCAGCTTGGACACAGTTGTTGTTGTTGTTGTGGCTCGAGTTGGCCAACAACATGCGCCAATTTATAATTATTAACTCCGGCAAACGAACAAATAAATAAAATCAAATTATGTTCGTGAGTGTGCTTAGTGAGGGAAATCGTCTTGGGGCTGAGATTGAGATTGAGTCTCTAACTGGGCCTGCGATTGCGATTGCGACTATGACTGCTACTGAGGCTGACTGAATCTGACTCTGAGTCTGAGTCGGAGGCCCCCTAAAGAACTACGGCAACATCCGCTGGCAGCGTCGATGAATGGGGCACCAAAAGCCGGTTCGTTGCTCGATTGAATGTATGAATGGAATGGAAATGAATGAACTGTAACTTGTTTTAGATTTGCGCTTAACTAAACAACGGACAATCTGCCTAGACTCCGACTCCCTCCCCACTCTCGACTCTGTCTCTGTCTCTGTCCATATCTCCCTCTCTCTCTCTCTCTCTATTTGTGTATGTGTGCTTTTTTGTGCAAGAGCTTCGTGTAATTTGGTTTACCTCTTTTTATACCCTCAACCCATTAAAAATGGGTAAAAAGGGTATTATGATTTTGTGCAAAAGTATGTAAGAGCCATAAGGAAGCATCTCCGACCATATAAAGTATATATATTCTTGATCAGTATCAACAGCCGAGTCTATTTAGTTATGTCCGTCTGTCTGTCCGTCTGTATTAGCCCGCAGATATCAGAGACTATAAGAGCTAGAGACTTCATATTTGAAATATATGAGTTCTCGTAGTCCCGGAACAGTACAAGTTTGTTTCATTTTATCGATAACTCGTCCTGTTCAAAAGTTATCGATAAATTTCAATTTCAGACCAGTGTTTTTTGGCCATAACTTGAAAGTTATAAAAGCTACAGGCCCCAAATTGGGCATGTATAATCTCGAATATCATACACATATTAAAAACATTTCACTTTTTGGATACCACCCCCAAAAGTTGAAGATTTGACCTTGCAATTTGGTTTGGTCACACATTTTATAGCCAATGTTATGTCCTATAAATTTCAGAAAGATCGGACAATAGACACAGAAGTTATTTAAGATTTTACTTTCCATTACATGTATGTATACACACTGAGAGATAAGTATGAATATAAGGACTGGGGTCAGGGTATCTCCTAGTCGGGCAGTCCCGACTAGAGCATTCTTAGTTGTTTAATATATTTTTGTTTTTGCTTCTGCGTTTGCTTGAAAAGAGTTCACATGAAAGAGACGGCAACGGCGACAAAATGTTGACCGGATGTGAGGCTGCGCTTTTTTCAGCCATGGCTCCTGCATGTGTGTGTGTGTGTGGTGTGTGTGTGTCCGAGTGTGTGTGTGTGTGCTTCAATAATTATATTATTAATGCGAATTTCATGTCTAAAGCACACAAATTAATAAATATGTTGTAGACATGCTTTGATTGTAACGAATTTCTCTTCTCATTTTTTTGTTACGAACAAATTTAATTAATTGCTGTGTGTGCAAAAAACAATTTGGTTGATTTTTGCCGTGTTCGTATTTCGAGTTGATGTTATTTAGTAGCTCAAGAAGTTGTAGGCATGTTTACGATGAATTTTGGTTAATTTTTAAAAAGCTTTGCCCAACTCCAATGTTTCAGCCGCAATTTCCGCAGTTACTGCCCGAAAATGTATTCGCAGTCTGCGCAAATATCCGCCAGATTCTGAACCCATCCCCCCCTCTATAAAATCGGGCGCCCATCATTCCGTCAGCGTCTTTGCAATTTCCTTGCATATTTCCGCCGTTACAGTTTTCAGCAGGCTTTCTGGCTTTGCCATTTTAAATGCATTTTTTGTTTATTTGCCCGTGCGGCATTTGCAATTTTCATTAACGCGATTTTGTGGCCGCCAGCTAATTGAATTGTGTGAGTTTTCCATTTATCTTTGCTCTCTACCAAATCGAATTATTCGCCAGACTCGAATAGAACTAAACGTTCCGATTGTATTTTGTATGTTTACAATAGTAACGAGTATAGAATGTATATCAGAGATACAATGGCAGTTTCGATTGAAGTATAACTTGGCATTTTCAGCTAATTATATATGTGAACATTCCTTTACATACACAGTAATTTGAAATGTCTAAACAGATATCATAGATGACCTTGCAACCGAAAACTACCCCCTAAGCTAATTGTGCATAGCTCTCGGGTGACCCAACACCCCTGGGAACAGAAAGCAAAACCAAGGAGAGAAACAACGACACTTGTCACTCGACAGACAAATAACGAAATTATGTACATACATATATGGTATATATAGAAATGCAACAAATAAACTGGGAAAATGCAACAACTCCAGTGAGGGTGACTGAAGCTGAGGGCCCCGAAGTTGCCGAAGCTCTGTGAGGGAGGGTGAGCGCCCCCATCTGGATGCCAGCAGTTTGGCTGACAAGTGCAGCAGTTGCTGCCGCTGGGGTTGGTATCTTGATGGCTATCAGTGGAAAGCAACCACCGAGTCGAAGGACCTGCATCGGCATGTCCTGTCCTGTCCTGTTGTAGAGTCGACACTCGAATATGTTATAATTTGTGGCCAGAGCACCTGAGCACCTGAGCGATTCAATTGCCAGTTGGAGTTCTGGATAGCGTGGGAAAATTCTCATTGCCTAAAGCTAAAGCTAATGCAATTTGGGCTGTGGCCTCGTAAATTCAGTGCAAAAGTCGGTCTCTTGATTTTTATCAGTTTGCCGCCCTGCTAGTTAGTTAGCTATTTGTATTTGTATTTGTATTTTCATTTTATTTTGTACTCTTTCTTTCTCTCGCTGTCGCTGTTGCTGGCTTTTACATTTAATTTTCACATCGTTATGCGTTCTGTTGTTGTTGCTGTTGTTGTTATTGTTGTTGTTGTTGTCGGCCTGACTTCGCCTCATTTATTTGTCTACATTTTGTTGTTTTTATTTTTTCTCGCTCTCTTTGTTTTAAATGCGTCAAAGTGTAAATAAATTTGAATTTTCAGCTTGTTTTAGCTTTTAATTTTTTCTCGTTTTTTTTTTGGTTTTTCGTCTGGGCCTTTGCAATTTCAACTCAGAGTCGGACTTGGGCCGCGTCCCTTCCCTTCCCATCCCATCCCAGCCCTTCCCTTCCCTTCACATCCCGGATTTGTTGGGCTGTCGGCATTTGGTCTTTTGATCTGTGCGCTTGCGCAGCTGATTTGTTGTTGTTGCCTTTGCTGTTAATGTTGTTGATGTTGTTTTCATATTGTTTCATTTTGCAGCTCTTGCTGTTGTTTACTTGTCATGTTTCTCCTATTTGCCCAGACTCTAGTACTCGTACATAGTTTTGCCCAAGTTCTTCACCTCATTTGCATAGATAAGGCATCACCTGCCGCAACAGAGTATAAACACAAAAGATGCAAATATAATTGTAATCTAATTGAATAATTGTGCAGCAAATAGTTTTTTTTGATAATCCAATTGCCCAAATGCATAACAAATTAGTAATTCAAATTCCAAATTTGACATATGCCTAATAAAACCATACGAAATTGCTTAATTTGTGCCGGAAATTGAAGTCTTCAATGTTGTATTAAGTATTTTGCAGCACCCCAAAGCCTATAGTGCCACTTTGTCCACTTGTCTCTCCCACGCTGCAATGTTATCCTTTGGCAGGACGAAGCATTAAGGCGCAATCAGCTGGAACGCTTGTGTAATTTATCAAAATTTAAACATTACAACATTGTTGATAAATAAGTTGTGCTACCCCCAGCAGTCGTGGGAAAACCCCTGTACCGTCCATAACTGAGGTGGGCTATTAAAAAGCCATTGCATATGTGCAATTAATGAGCAACAAAGTACAACAGCCGAATAAACTACATACACAGATACAGATGCATGTATCGTTGCCAAAAAGACCAACAAAAAAAACGAAAAGGGAAAAAAAGAGAAGGTTTATTATTGGTCATTTCAAGCGAAAAGCGTGAAGAACAAGAGGCAGCGAGCAGCATGACAAATGAGCAAGGTTGTTGTGGGTCGGAGTGTACAAAAGCCGCAGGATATCTCGGTGAATCTCAAAGAACAACAAGCAAATGAGGATACAACATCCGGTAATTTACTTCCTTTAGTTCCGTAGCGATACCTTGGCAGCCCAAGGGGCCCACTAAAGAACATTCAATTCAGTTCAGTGCCTTTTGTGAGTAGAGATTTCAGTCTGATGAATGAACCATAAGTGCAGCCGGCCGGCCAGAAAGAGACACCAAGACTCGGCTGGCTGCAGCGAAGGACAATGCGTCGGCGCAAGTAAATTAGGCAGGCCGAAGGCAGCGCCAAAGTGGCCAGCCAGGTAGCAGAATAACAGACAGACACAGGCCACTGAGGCAAGGAAGCAACGAGGCGAGCCTTCGTCCGACATTCTAATATCCTATTCCCATATCGCCTGGCTGCATCTGTGCGTGTGTGTGTGTGCGTGTGTGTGTGTTTCGTCCAGGCAACCACCAGCAGTTTTCTCACAGCGTTCACAACTCGGAACCAAAACTCGGAAATGTGTGGGCGATTGCATGTCTGTGTCTGCATCTGTGTGTGTGCATCCATGTGTGTGTGGCACACAATCTGGAAAAAAAAAGCGCAAACTCAGGGCACACACAACAGTTGTCCGGACCTCTGCCAGGGGTCGGTGTCTTTCTCGCACTCTCGTACTCTCCACAGGGCACACATGTTGTCCGAATTTTGATGTTGCTGTTGCTGTTGTTGTCGTAGCCATGGTGATAGTTGGACAGGTGCACAATTTGACGTTCAGTCAGCCGTTGGAGTTTGCGTTCTCGCCGGGTTCAGCTTCATTCGTTTATGCTTTGCGTTGTTGTTGTCGTTGTTGACCGCATGCCACCTTCTGTGCTCAGTGGGAAACGGTATTAAATGAGCCATTTAGCGAGTCACTCAATTTTCAGGACTTACCAACTGTCCATGTCCACGGTTGAAGGTCCAGAAACAACAGCAACTGCAGACATACCGAAACCAAACCAAACTTTCAGCTAGCTCTGATTGAAGATCGATTCAGGCATTGCCTCTCTTCAATATGTTATTTAAGAAGAAATTCTGAAAATCAACTGTTGTAAAGATCAAGTGCAGATCTATTAAGATCACAATTAGCATGTTATTATATTCCTATAAATATATATATAGTATAATAATTGAAGTAAATCTCAACTTACGATCTAGCCAGCTGATCTGTGGTATTATATTATTATTATATGGTCAATATCATTTCACAGTCTGCGGTAGCGCTATGGTCAAGATCAATGTCTGCTTTAGTGGCTTGGCATTTGAGCCAAGATCAACAGTTGGCAGCCGAAGTTTTAATCAAGCACAAGTACCAGCAGCAAGTACCACACGATCAATAGTATTTATAAGCAAGCCTCATTTATGGCCAGATCATTACGTTTTGCCTCATCAGCTGAAGATCAATGATGTTAGTGCTGCTGTTGCTGTTGCTGCTGATGCTGCTGGAGAGCGTCTCCTTGCCGTAGCGCTCTATCAAAGTATCTGGTTTCATTTCCGCTCTACATGCGCGCCAAGGAGCTGCGAAGATAATGCAACTCACAGAGCAGCCTTCTTCTCATTCTGATTCCCATTCCCATTTCCCATTCTCATGCTCATACCGATGCTCCTGCTGCTGCTGCTGCTGCTCCTCCATTCAGAGCTGTTGTTTGTACTTTGTATATGTGTTGTTTACAAGTCTAACAATCAAAGCATATCTGTGTAGCTGCATCTGTTTATTTTGTTGTCAAAATGCAGGTACACAATCTTCATCGCTATGCGAGATGATGATGCTCTATATAGTTAAATTGCGGACGCATCTTGGCCAGCTTCAGTTTACGTGGAAAATTGATATTTTTCTTTGCCCCCGCTGCACGGAAGCAGCAACAGGTGTGTGTGTGTGCGAGTGTGCGAGTGTGTGTGTGTGTGGGGCGTTGGGCTGGTTGCCTGTTGGCCAAAGTGCAGCTGTAATTATGATAGTATGCGTGTCAAAACATCAACAACAGCAACATCTAGAAACTAACAACTACTGCTGTGTTTATGATTTCCTTCCGTTTTGCAGACTAACAGTTTATTTATTTATTTATTTAGCTTTGCTTCTAACAGGTTCTGTCTTCAAGTGGATTCTCCACACATACTCGCTCTTGCTCTCGCCCTCTCTCTCTCTCTCTCTCTCTCTCTCTCTTTCACACACTCTCCATACATATATGATTTTCTTGCGCTGTTGCCGATAATTTATATACACATCACGCTGCATTGACATCCGATTTACATTAGTGCCACAAGCCGCATCAGCACGAGAGCGAGCGAGAGGCACGGCCAGATAGTGAGCGAGAAAGAGTAGGCGACACGTGTGGCAGCAGGCTGGCAGCGGAAGTGCTTACTCAAACACAACAACAACAACAACAACAACTCAGCAGGGACAGACCTTGATTGCGCTCCTCAGCAATTGCAGTAGTTTGCACACGTGTGCCAGGTATAGATCCAGCTTTAATTTGATATCAATTCAGACCTTCTACACTGCTACAGCTCAAGTGTCAGCGAGTGCCCTCAGCTATAGCTCCTGCTCCTGCTTCTGCTCCTTGTGGTATCTGAGCGCTCTCTCGCTCTCTCTCTGTTTCTCCGCCCTCAGCAGCTGTTGGAGCGAATCCTTGCGGCATCCCCTTGGCTATTCGGTAGGCGCTTCCTGATACTCCCCCTAGTGCCTGTACCATTACCAGTACCAGTACCAGTTGTTCATCTTTTCTTCGCAACGCGTTATTGCATTAAATTGTAATCCCTTTTAGCACCAGGGTAGGCCATTGTGCGGAGGAACAAGTTTTTTAATTGAAATTCAACAGCATTTGCCGCCGTCGCCTGTTCCTGGGCAACGCCTCAATCCTTTTGGCACACACCACTCATCATTGAAGACGCGATTGTATTCACTTGGTATTCAGTTTGGTATTCTGTTTCTCTAAGATACACACACACACATAATTATTATGTTCGGCTCGGCGCGTTTTGTCAAATTTTCGTTTCAAAATTTCGAACGTGTGCGTTTTGGGCAAGTAGTTCGGATAGGATCCGAGTTGTTGTCGCCAGTGATTCCGATTGTGATTGGTGCGCTATGTTGCGGTGGTTGCTTTCCAGTGGCTCAATGGTTCCGTGGCTCCGTGTCTCCTCTTTAGTGCGCACGTGCTTCAACCGGAAACGGCCGTAAGCGAGGCGCATCAACATCATCAGCTCCATCTCTGTCTCTGTCTCTCCTTTGTCTCTCCCACTTGCACTCCCGGGGGCTACGGCTACAGCTGTCATTGCCTCGCTCACTTTTTTTGTAGTTGTTTGTTTTTTACATTTCATTGCTTCTTCTTCTATTTTTTGTTTTGTATTTCCGCTGATGCCTCCATTGTTCTTGCCACTTTACGCAGCAAATCAAAATATCAAATATAAATATATATATATATTTTACACTACTAGTTTGTTTATTGTTGTTGTTGCTGTTGTCTTGTTGTTTGTTGTGTTAGGTAGGCGCGTGTGCTGCCAGAATTTGTAAGTGGCCAAAAATGAAAATATGATTTGTGTATAAATCCATTTAGCAATCCTTTTGTGGTTAAGTTCATTAAAGCCACCGCAAATGGTCAACGCACAGCTGTTTACTGTTTTACAGCGCTCAGCATTTTGATCAACTCCAAGAAGCTACAGTAGAAGTAGAAGTCGTTAAATTGGCAACTTGCCTGCTTTATCAGCACTTTTTGTATATTAACGCACAAGGTAAAAATGGAATGTACTTGCAACAAGTTTTTCCTGGAAATACTTGAGCTTCACAGCTTTGAGGCCATTGCATTTTATTTATATGTCATTCCATATTTATCACTCAAGCTAAATCAATACGATTTCAACTGATAACATGACAGCCAACGATAACATTGTTTGAAACTGTACAACAAATTGCTAATGGCTGACGAGTCGAAAATGTTATTATTTTCTTATAAGCGTATTGCAACGCAGTTTATCAATATCATTAGAGGTATTTTGGAGTTTGGGTGCATTTGAACGTGTCTTTTCGCATTACACGTAATTTGAGCTTCATTTTGTCATTGGCTATTGCCACAAATTGCGCTACAACACGTCCCATAAGCCACCATTTTTATTTTCAACAACAATTATATACAACACGAACAAAATCTTGAAGATTTGTTTTGTGCCCCGTGCTTTTTTTTCGCCAACAAATTATGGCATCAACAAAAACACGTACGCCTTCATTTTGAGTCGAAAAATGAAAGCAAACCACTGGGGGAAGGATAATCTTCGGCACGCCGAAGATTTTATACTCTTTTCGAACGTTTCGGCAATTTTCACACTGCCAAATGCAGCACCGAAATATTTAATGACTCATATCTTTGCTAATTAGAACTGAATCGATTTGAAATTTGTAACATTGATGAGTTATAAGGATGTTGAAGTGTACAAGGAAATTTAAGGCGATAGCTTTGGAAAGATCGGATATATGAACAAAACCGACTCCCAGTTGTATGGCAGCTATAAGAAATAGTAGTCCGATCCGGCCGGTTCCGACTAATGTGCTGTCCCTTTGAATAATGAGTCTGTGTGCAAAGTTTTATCACGATAACTCAAAAACTGAGGGACTAGTTTGCATACATACAGACAGATAGACAGACGGACATGGCTAGATCCATTTGTTTTGTCATTCTAAGCATACTGGCAGTAACTTTTGGGGGTCTTCGACGCTTCCTTCTATGCGTTACCTACTTCAGCACAAACTTAATATACTATTTTCTTCGAAAAGAGTATGAAAATAAAATAACATAAAGACGGCAACTAATTATTATTATTGTTGTATTAGTTGTATTAGTATTGTTGAAGACGCGACAGCAGCTTTTCAACGCGACTGGGTTGTTGGATGGTTGGGTTGTTGGCCGGTCCGTTGGTTATGATCTCATACAGCGGGCGCAGTAGCCAATCCCAACTTTGTCTAATTATGTGCGTCTGTGTGTGCGCGTATCTATGAGATGAGATGCTTTTTATGTGGTCCATCAACAAAACATTGCTGGCGTTCGCTCGCTGATGAGCTACCCACACACACACACACACACACACACACACACTCGCACACACACATCGCACACACCGCACACATTTCCAATCCGAATGCTGACCAGTGGGCTGTGGGTAACGTCTGTGGGCTGATGGCCATTTTGGTGGTCCAAAATGGTTAGTTTGCGTCTCTTATGGCGTTGGCGTTGCCTACTTAATGATCTTTTCGGTCCGAGTTGATGGCAACTGTACAAGAAAACTAATTAGCAACTGTCGAAATAACATATTGCTGCTATAGTGCAGCAACAAGTGGTACATAGAAATTTATCTCAATCAAATTTCGATACATGTACATACGTGTGTATGTATGTATGTATGTATGTATTTATCTATAGGCTTTTACATGCGCTTACTTAACCCAGTGCCCAGTGCCAGAGAGTATCTGTGAGTAAGCGCTGTGCAAGTATGTCTTCCTCTTGATTATTATTATTGCCAATGGCATATTAATGCTGTGCATGTGTGTGCGTGTGCGTGTGTGTGTGCATGGCTCGTGTGGCTGTAGCCGAAGCAAGCGCACGAAGGCGATGCCAGCACACGAGGCGCTCCCACACAGAGGCGCGCACACACGAGCGCACGCTCGCAGATACACGCGAGATACACACACACACACACACACACGCACACACGCACACGCTCGTAGATACAGCGGTGCCGACAGCACACAGGCAACAACACGACGCACAACTTCAGCGCAACTTCAGTTCTTAAACGGATGTCGAAGGTAGAAGAGCTGCCGCGTCGCTCGCTTGAATTTGATCAGTGATCATAGTGGGGACATAGCACACAAATTGCGCATACGTCGTGTTGTACGCGATTCTGAACGGAATTAACCAAAGCGAAAGCATACAACGATATTAAAAGAGAACAAATGGTGCAACATTTAGCTAATAGTACATAAGAAAACAAAACAAAAACAAGAAATATAAGCATATGCGATCTAAAATATGTACGATATGCGCGTTAATTTATCAAGCTACTTTTGATATATGCATTAACCCGACAGCGTTTTATATGTACATACGTGTATTTGTGTGTGAATGCAATGTAAAGCATCTGAGCTGAGGCGAGAGATTTTTTTATGAATTGCCTTCAATTATTTGCGATTAAATGCGCGAATGCGCCAGCAAGTGTTATACTTTAATCTGAATTCAAAATGCGACGGAATTTGTGACAAAAGTTTTTTTGCAAATACCACAAGTGCGATTTCTACCACATTATCAAAGAGTTTCACAAAATTATCAACAAACAAGCAGAAAATACGCTACTCAATTCGCAATTTAAAAACGCATAAAATAAAATAATTAAAACTGAATTCACAATCAACGGAACGGCGCTACTTAAATGAATACCAAAACTTAAAACTCAAGTGCTAACGCCCACATGCTATAGAATCTAAGCATATCTGCATAATAAATACATATGTATGTGCATTTGTGAGAACCAACTCTAGAAGCAGCTCAATTGATTAGTGCCCGCATCAGTGGCAGTGCAAAAATTGAATATACTCGTTGATTACCCAAAAGTGAAATCAATTTTAATACGACTGCAAGTAGCACCAGCATACAAACGAGCTGAACCTCAGCAATCCACTTACAATTTATGCGTGTGCTGTAGCCCAAGGCATTGTCAATTGAGTTGACTGGACAGTTGACAGTTGGGGATCCCGCAGATTTGATTTGTACTTGTATAGCAACAACATTTGTGTGGACCATTCAAAGAGTCAATGACGTGCATTTTTAACATTCAGTTTTTGACAATTGATCAATTGGAAAACGCGAAGAAATGCCGCCCTCTGCGTTCCTAGTTAATGCCACCATAATCAGTGCAGCAAACGCGTCGGACAACGACAAACTAACGGCCACGGCAACAGGAACAGTAACTGGAACAGCAGAGCAGCAACAATATAGGCCCTCGCAGCACTACGCATCGAACAGGAGCAACAGCATTAATAACAACAATTGCCAGACGGCGCCCAACTACAACTATACAGCGGCAGCGGCAACATCGAAAAATATGGTGCTACAAAGCTACGACAACTATTCGAGCTATCATTTGCCGCAGCAAACTGTGCAACTGCAGCAGCAGCAGCAGCCGCAGCAACATGTCTTGCAAGCGCAGCAGCAGCAGCCGCAGCAGGCGCTGCAGCAGCAGCAGTTACATCTGCATCAGCCACCGCCGCAGCATCAGCATCAACAACCACCGCCGGCGCAGCAGCAGCAAACACACCTGCAACATACGCACTATATCTCACCCACGCAACAGCAGCAACATCGATTGTCCGGCGGCAGCACTGGCAGCAACACAGCCTCCTCATCCTCCGGCTCCAGCTCGAGCGCATCGTCGAATGCCTCGTCGCACAGCTTCGCCAGCGCTGGCAGCGGCAACATTGGCATTGGCATTGGCAGCCTGGCGGGCGCCCTAAGCAGCTCCACGGCGGCTTCACTGGGCCTGGGCTACTTCAATGACATGGCGCCCTTCGTGGGCGACTATTCGCCGCCGTCGCATCACACAACAACGGGCAATGCCTACTACACCGACTCCGATGTCAACTTCTTTAGCTCAGGTATAGCAGCTCTATAGCGCTCGGCGCTCGTCAAATATTTGCGGACATCAAATGCCGCACAATTTTAATTACAATCGAGGTGTTCGAGTGTGAAAAGTAGCTCAAAGATGTGCGCACAACCCTCAACGCATAATTAAATTGTAATTTGTGTTCAAGTGTTTGTTTGTATGACGCCCGCAAGCAACAGCAACAACACACAGCAACAACAGTAGCAACAACAAACACGCAACAAGGGGCAGGGCAGAAGATTGAGCTGGTGATAAATGCCTCAACGCGACCAAAAGCTACAAAATTGTATGCTTTGTTTGCGCGTGAGTTGACTAACTGTGAGATAGATAGATAGATAGATGGATGTATAGATAGTTGGATAGATAGATGGATAGTTGCTGAATACACTGCGGCCTGAGATGCTGGGGCTAACCGTGGGAGGCACCCAACGTTGCCTCAGCCAACGGGCAGCGTTTCGTATCTTTCTATCTGCGCAATACCGTCGTCGAGCGAATGGGAAAAGCTTTTGCTCCGCTGCGTGCTGGAGGGAGAGCGAGAGAGTGCACCACTTGCTCGCACTTGTAAGAGCGAGCGAGCGAGTGAGTGAGCGAGTGAGTGAGCGAGTGAGTGAGTGAGTGTGAGAGCCAGCGCGCATGTGTGTGTGCTTATGTGTGCAACAGGTTTTCGTATCCCACAGATACATACCCATACATATACACTCGCATACCCATACACACTCACACACACGCAGCATACTCGTTGAAACGTGTTAAATTTGAACGTATTTGCAATTAATGTAGCGTGCGCTCACAAGCCACATTAGATTGAGAGAGGGTAGCTCAACTCAACTCAACTCAACTCAATTCGCTCGCTTTGTGTGCGTTCCTATAGCTATCGCTGTTTGCTGTTGTATGCGTGTGTATCTGTGTTTTGTATCTATTGCGCTCACGGCCATTGGTATTGGTGAGCGCTACGAATTTTGATTGGCTTCCGAAGCGATTGCCCTCGAACTGTGTTCGTGTCAGAGACGCCCCATCTGCTGCTGAAAGTGTCTTGGAAGTAAATCAAAAGGATTTGTGCAGATTTTCTTATTGAAACTTTTATGAATTTTCCAAAAAAAAAAAAGTTTAATTTAGGACATGAATACTTTATATTTTTAAGCAGACTAATTTACAAGTTTACAGAGCTATTCACAAACTGCAGACTAGGTTTTATTTTTATACCCTGAACCCATTAAAAATGGGTAAAAAGGGTATTATGGTTTTGTGCAAAAGTATGTAACAGGCATAAGGAAGCATCTCCGACCATATAAAGTATATATATTCTTGATCAGTATCAACAGCCAAGTCGATTTAGCCATGTCCGTCTGTCTGTCTGTCCGTCCGTCCGTCCGTCCGTCCGTCCGTCCGTCCGTCCGTCCGTCCGTCCGTCCGTCCGTCCGTCCGTCCGTCCGTCTGTCAGTATGAACACGCGGATATCAGAGACTACAAGAGCTAGAGACTTCATATTTGGAATATAAGTTCTCGTAGTGCCGGGACAGATCAAGTTTATTTCATTTTATCGATAACTCGACCCATTCAAAAGTTATCGATGATAAATTTCGATTTCAGACTAGCGTTTTTGGGCTATAACTTACAAGTTATAAGAGCTAGAGGCCCCTAATTTGGCATGTATAATCTCGAATAGCATACACATGTAACAAATTTTTCACTTTTTGGATACCACCCCCAATCCCCCCAAAAATTCAAAAAACTCATTTTTGAAGGTATGACCTTGCAATTTGGTTTGGTCACACATTTTATAGCCAATGTTATGTCCTACAAATTTTAAAAAGATCGGACAATAAACACAGAAGTTATTTAAGATTTTACTTTCCATTGTGTGGGGCTCAGTGAAAAAGCAAGATAACTGCTTAAACCGCAGGCACTGCTTGCAGTATGTGTGTGTTTGTATGTATGCACACTATTAGGCAAGTATGAATGGATGTCAGAACTGGGTTCAGGTATCTCCTAGTCGGGCAGTCCCGACTAGAGCACTCTTACTTGTTTTGGGTTTGTGCAAATGTATGTAACAGGCATAAGGAAGCATCTCCGACCATATAAAGTATATATATTATTGATCAGTATCAATAGCCGAGTCGATCTGGCCATGTCCGTCTGTCTGTCCGTCTGTCCGTCTGTCCGTCTGTCTGTCTGTATGAACACACAGATATCAGAGACTACAAGAGCTAGAGACTTCATATTTGGAACATAAGTTCTCCTAATCCCGGGACAGATCAAGTTTATTAAAATTTATCGATAGCTCATCCCGTTCAAAAGTTATCGATAAATTTCGATTTTAGACCAGCGTTTTTTGGATATAACTTACAAGTTATAAGAGCTAGAGGCCCCTAATTTGACATGTATAATCTCGAATAGCATACACATGAACAAATTTTTCACTTTTTGGATACCACCCCCCAAACCCCCCAAAAGTTAAAAAACGCATTTTTTAAGGTACGACCTTGCAATTTGGTTTGGTCACACATATTATTGACAATTGTTTGCCCCAAAAATTTCAATAAGATCGGACGATAAACACAGAAGTTATTTAAGATTTAACTTTCCATTATGTGGGGCTCAGCGAAAAGCAAGCTAACTGCTTAGACCGCTTGCACTGCTTGTACTGCTTGTACTGCAGCATGTGTGTGTTTAGATTAATATGAATGATTGTAAGGACTGGGTTCAGGGTATCTCGTAGTCGGGCACTCCCGACTAGAGCACTCTTACTTGTTTTATGTACTGTAGCACTTTTTATACCCTGAACCCATTAAAAATGGGTAAAAAGGTATTATGGGTTTGTGCAAATGTATGTAACAGGCATAAGGAAGCATCTCCGACCATATAAAGTATATATATTATTGATCAGTATCAATAGCCGAGTCGATCTGGCCATGTCCGTCTGTCTGTCCGTCTGTCCGTCTGTCTGTCTGTATGAACACACAGATATCAGAGACTACAAGAGCTAGAGACTTCATATTTGGAACATAAGTTCTCCTAATCCCGGGACAGATCAAGTTTATTAAAATTTATCGATAGCTCGTCCCGTTCAAAAGTTATCGATAAATTTCGATTTGTAGACCAGCGTTTTTGGATATAACTTACAAGTTATAAGAGCTAGAGGCCCCTAATTTGACATGTATAATCTCGAATAGCATACACATGAACAAATTTTTCACTTTTTGGATACCACCCCCAAACCCCCCAAAAGTTAAAAAAACGCATTTTTGAAGGTACGACCTTGCAATTTGGTTTGGTCACACATATTATTGACAATTGTTTGCCCCAAAAATTTCAATAAGATCGGACGATAAACACAGAAGTTATTTAAGATTTAACTTTCCATTATGTGGGGCTCAGCGAAAAGCAAGCTAACTGCTTAGACCGCTTGCACTGCTTGTACTGATTGTACTGCAGCATGTGTGTGTTTAGATTAATATGAATGATTGTAAGGACTGGGTTCAGGGTATCTCGTAGTCGGGCACTCCCGACTAGAGCACTCTTACTTGTTATACCCTGAACCCATTAAAAATGGGTAAAAAGGGTATTATGGTTTTGTGCAAATGTATGTAACAGGCATAAGGATAGCATCTCCGACCATATAAAGTATATATATTATTGATCAGTATCAATAGCCGAGTCGATCTGGCCATGTCCGTCCGTCTGTCCGTCTGTCCGTCTGTCTGTCTGTATGAACACACAGATATCAGAGACTACAAGAGCTAGAGACTTCATATTTGGAACATAAGTTCTCCTAATCCCGGGACAGATCAAGTTTATTAAAATTTATCGATAGCTCGTCCCGTTCAAAAGTTATCGATAAATTTCGATTTTAGACCAGCGTTTTTTGGATATAACTTACAAGTTATAAGAGCTAGAGGCCCCTAATTTGACATGTATAATCTCGAATAGCATACACATGAACAAATTTTTCACTTTTTGGATACCACCCCCCAAACCCCCCAAAAGTTAAAAAAACGCATTTTTTAAGGTACGACCTTGCAATTTGGTTTGGTCACACATATTATTGACAATTGTTTGCCCCAAAAATTTCAATAAGATCGGACGATAAACACAGAAGTTATTTAAGATTTAACTTTCCATTATGTGGGGCTCAGCGAAAAGCAAGCTAACTGCTTAGACCGCTTGCACTGCTTGTACTGCTTGTACTGCAGCATGTGTGTGTTTAGATTAATATGAATGATTGTAAGGACTGGGTTCAGGGTATCTCGTAGTCGGGCACTCCCGACTAGAGCACTCTTACTTGTTTATTTTAAGAAAAACCAATAACAGTAAACAGAATTTTTAAGAAAACTGTTTTTTTGGGAACTTTATGGCTCCGATTCCAAGCTGGCATGTGAAAACTACAACTCAATTTCTATACATACTTATCTTTTTAAGTAAGCAATGCGTTTTGCTTGTGTAAATTAATTGTGAGTTTTTTTTTCGCCTAAGATTACTTTATAATTTCTTTCTAGACGATATATCTTTTGTTTGCCTATATATTATATCTAATATCTACATTTTTTAATTATTTGTCGTGCAGGCTACAACAACAACAGCAATGCACATGATCGCCCCAACAGCAGTCCGCCACCGCAACAATCACAGCAGCAGCATCTCAATGGCAACACCAACAGCAACAACACAAGCAGCGGCAGCAGCAGCAGCAACAACAACAACAACAACAGCAACAACATGCTGCCGCCTGGCGTGCAGCAGCAGCAGCAGCAGCAGCAGCAAAATGCTGCCGATAACAACAACAGCAGCAGTGGCGGCAGCGGCAGCGGCAGCAACAACAATGCAAATGCGGGCAGCAACGCCAGCAACAACAATAACAATAATAACAATAACAACAACAACAACAACAACAATAACAACAGCAACAACAACATGAACTACATGACAGCAATGGCAGCGGCTATCTACCAACATCATCAGCTGAAAGAGGAGCCGGGCACTCAATCTGGCAACGGCAGCAACTCCGCCTACGCATCGAATGCTCAAAACGATCCAACCGATCTCAGCAGCTATGGTCTGCCCGCACATTTGGCCGCAGCAGCCGCTGGACACTACAGCAGTGGTGGAGGAGGCGGCGGCGGCGGCGGTGGCGCTGCTGCAGCTGCTGGCGGCGGCGGTGGCGGCGGCGGCGACGATAGCGACTATCATAGCACACTGTCGGCGCAGGAGCATCAGAGTCAGGCCGCCAGTGCTGGCAATGGCAGCGGCAGTGCGAACAGCAATGGCTACATGGATGGCAGTCCGGACTTCTACAATTCGTATGGCCGGGCACGATTCCACGAGGCCTTCCAGCCCGAGTTTACGCCGTACGATGCACAGTTTCCGACGATGGGCGCCCAACCGAACATGGATCAGTGGGGCGGACATGCTCATCAGCATCCGGCGGCATATATGACCACATTGGGTCTGGACAAAACGCTGCTGGGCGGCTACACAACGCAGGGGGGTGTGCCATGTTTTACGGGCTCCGGACCCATACAGTTGTGGCAGTTCCTGCTGGAGCTGCTGCTGGACAAGACCTGTCAGAGCTTCATCTCATGGACGGGCGATGGCTGGGAGTTCAAGCTAACCGATCCCGATGAGGTAATTACCAACAAAACTCGAACCTCAAATCGTTACTCAATTCTCTTCTCTTACATCTTCCGTCCGACAGGTGGCGCGTCGCTGGGGCATACGCAAGAACAAGCCCAAGATGAACTATGAGAAACTGAGCCGAGGTCTGCGCTATTACTACGACAAGAACATCATACACAAGACGGCGGGCAAGCGCTATGTGTATCGCTTTGTCTGCGATCTGCAGAATCTTGTTGGGTAAGTTATACATTTCGAGAGCTATCTCATGATTGATTATCTAACAGCAGTTCCTGGCATTCATTACAGACACACGCCAGAGGAGCTGGTTGCCAAGTTCGATCTGAAGATCGAGAAGAAGGATGTCGACTAGCAGTCAAGCAGCTCGGAAGCCGCCTGAAATGCGGCAGCTGATCGAAATTTATCTGCAATTGAGTAGAAAGGCCACAATTCATAGTACTCAACGGGAAAATATACTTTATGAGAATTATTGTTATTGTTTCCAAGCGTGATGTTAAATTTTAAGCAGCAGCAATAACTGCGATCTTGCTACGAGATTAATGTGTGCGTCGTAATCACTTTGTAATTATTATGTAAAAATTAGACTTTTGAATTAATTTGAAATTAATTGAAAATACGCTAGCGTTTAGTTTAGCCCCTAAGAATTTGACTAAGACTTTAGTCCGTAACCATAACATAACCAGTTTCAATATGCATTATCACAATGAAGCTAACATCCGAATTGAATCAAGCTAATTAAATTTTGAAAATTTTTGTGCAATGCGATTGTTGTTGAATTAAAGTTCTATATGCTAACAATTGTATCCATCGTAAAAGAGGCCATAAGAGATCGAGTGCATGTCCCCAAAGTGATATTAAAAGCTACATTTTTGTTAAATTTTTACTTTTCATTTTGCAAATGGGGTCGCTTTTTTCTAGTTCTAAACCATTTCGCAAACATGCGTGTAAATAGATAATACAAACTAAAAACACTTTTAATTATATTCATAATATTATTAATAATAATAATAATAATAATTATAATGCTTATAAGTAAGTCTATCATATTTATATGTAATCTGTGCTTCTGGTACAACTAAGTTATATACATACATACATAAACCTATCCACATTCACTTTGTGCGCTTCCGAGCGAACCCAAAATCTTGAAACGTCAAACTGGCACCTCAGTTAATAAATACATGCATGCTCATGCAGTTGTGTATCGTATGCCCAATATACTCTATATAGTTATAATGCAACTCTACATAGCATACTCTTAGTTATGTTTTTAATTACTGGCTGCTTAGAGTTTTCCATGCGTTAAGAATTCACCATTCAAAATATGTTTTAATTTGTGTATAGCTATAAAATATTTAAGCCTAGCTCGTAGCTTGTAGCCACGTATTATGTAGAGCAATTTATACAATAAAAACAAAATCCAAAAATATTATAAAATCAATCGTGAAATGCCATATCATTGAGAGCAAAATTTTACATGAATTGACAGCTTTTTCTTTTTCGGCCACGTTTCGGAAATTGAATCGAAATTTCTTGAAATTTTCATAATATCTGAAAATGTTTCGGCGCTTGACAAGGGTTAATCGAAAGTCCAGTCGGCCTGTGGTACTCCTACTACAAAAACGGCTGGAGCACAAGATGCCCGAGAAACTGCAGTCGGTCATTACGGATAAGGATCCCGAGTTCTCGGCCATGGTTCTGTACTACTATCATAAGGCAGCCCAGATTATGGAAAAAGAGTTGATCAAAGAGCTGGACCAGTATGCCCATTTCAATCAGGATCAAAAGCAGGCACGTGTCAGCGCTATCTTAAACCTGATAGGGAGTGTGTGTACCTCGCTGGAGGTGAGCTTTCCCATTGTAAGAAATGACGGTACCTATGAAATAATCACTGGCTACCGGGCCCATCACGTTCGAAATCGTCTGCCCCTAAAGGGTGGTAAGTACTATCGTCCCGAAAGCCGTTGATCCAGCTGTTTGTCCAACTAACTTTACTCAGGCATTCGATTCGCCATGGATGTGGATGAGGCGGAGGTGAAGGCATTAGCATCTATTATGACTTTCAAGTGTGCCTGTGTCAATCTGCCCTATGGTGGCTCCAAGGGAGGCATTCGAATCGATCCCAAAAAGTATTCGGTGAATGAATTACAGACGATCACTCGTCGATACACCATGGAGCTGCTGAAGCGCAATATGATTGGGCCTGCTATCGATGTGCCCGCTCCAGATGTGAACACGAGCCCGCGTGAGATGGCCTGGATAGTAGATCAGTACACCAAGACATTTGGCTACAAGGACATCAATGCGGCGGCGATTGTTACCGGAAAGCCCGTCCATATTGGAGGCATTAATGGAAGATTTCAGGCAACAGGTCGTGGCGTGTGGAAGGCGGGTGACTTGTTTCTGAAAGATAAGAAATGGATGGATCTAATAGGCTTTAAGACTGGCTGGAAAGACAAGAAGGTTATTGTCCAGGGATTCGGTAATGTTGGCTCTTTTGCATCAAAATTTGTACATGAAGCAGGGGCCAAAGTGATTGGAATTCACGAGTTTGAAACCTCGCTGATCAACAAGGATGGCATTGATATCAATGTAAGTGGCAATAGCTTATTAGTTGACAGATTATACTGAGCGCATTCCAATTAGGATGTAATTGCATATTTAGCGGAAAAGAAGACCCTAAAGGGCTATCCGAAGGCCGAGGAAACCAAAGAATCGCTTCTCACAGCTGAGTGCGATGTATTGATGCCATGTGCCACACAAAAGGTTATAACAAGTGAGAATGCAGATGGCATCAAAGCCAAATTGATACTGGAAGGCGCCAATGGACCAACAACGCCAGCTGGAGAGAAAATTCTGCTCGATAAAGGGGTATTGATAGTCCCGGATCTTTATTGCAACGCCGGTGGTGTGACCGTGTCCTATTTCGAATATCTGAAGAACATTAGCCATGTCACATACGGCAAGATGACATCAAGGACCTCCGCGCTTCTCGTTCACGAGATCCTTAATTCGATCAATGAATCCATGAACCCTGATGGCGGGGATAAATTGGTACATTATTGAAAAGCTAATTGTAAACATATTAGATAAACCTATCAATTTCACCAACAGCCCATTATCAAGGCCAATAAACGCCTTCAGAGAATTCAAGAATGCACCCACGAGGCTGATATAGTCGATGCAGCATTACAAACAGTTATGGAATCAGCAGTCATTGGAATCAAAAATGTTGCTGAAAAGTTCGAGCTGTGCAACGATTTGCGAACTGCTGCCTATATCTGGTCTATATTTAAGATATTCCGTGCTCTGGAGAGCTCGGGCATATCGCAACAGTAGTTTTGACTTTCTTAATCTCAAAACGCTGCTAAAAAATATGAAAACAATTTTTTAACTTTTTTGTTAGATTATGTATTTATGAACATATATACTTATAAATTTTTATTTGTGTCTTTTCATTTGCATATAATTGGGTTTGAATAGAAACCGACTGACAGATATGGCTATATTGGTTATTGATACTGATTAACAAAATATGTACTTATCAGATCGAAGATATCAAGATTAATTTATTTGATTCTTTTTAAATATTATGTTTATTATTAGTGTCATATTAAGAAAGATTTAAAAAATATATACTCTAATTTATTTGATTTTTTTAAAGAATATGTTTATCTTAGTGACATATACTAAGTAAATATGGACGCAGTGCCTCTTTTTAATCTCTCAGACTGACGTCTCAATAATAATACAGTGTTATTTAGAGTACATTTGATCGTAACTGTTATATCAATTAAAACCAAGAACGTTTCTGTTACCATTGTAAAAACTGCTCAAAACAGGTGGAGCAGAACCTTTTTGCAGCTGTATGGGCGAAGGCGTTAGTGGGCGTGGCTTGAGAAAGCTTAACTGTAATCTACCTTCCAAGTTTGGTGACTATAGCTCGAAAACTGTAAGGCCGGGGTGGTTAAGGGCGTTCTTGTGGGCGTGGCTGGGAAATCCAAATCGCAATCTTTGGTGGAGGTCACTGGAAAGTTGAATCCCAAATTTAGTTAGGCGCTCAGCAAAGCCTCCTATCTATTTTAATTTCGCATATTATTAAGCAGGCGTCTAAAACAACTTTCCTTGATATATGTAAAGCTAAAAATATAAATAGTAAAATAAGTTACACATCAGCACATTCAACAACAAAATTTTTTATTATTTTTTGGGGTTTTTTCAATTTGGCAAAAATGCTTCGTGGTGTTACTAATGTTCTTATGAGTGGACGTTGTTCAAATTCTCCACAACTCCAAAAGCGTCATGAGCACAAAATTCCCGAGAAACTTCAGAAGGTTGCAACGGATAAGGATCCAGAACTCTCGGCAATGGTCATGTACTATTATCACAAGGCCGCTCAGATCATGGAAAAAGAGTTGGTCAAAGAGATGGACCAGTATCCCCATTTCAAGCCCGAAGAGAAGCAGGCACGCGTATCAGCCATTTTAAATTTGATAGGGAACGTGAATACCTCTCTGGAGGTCAACTTTCCCATTTACCGAAAAAACGGCTCTTACGAAATAATAACGGGCTACAGAGCGCACCACGTACGACACCGTTTGCCCCTGAAGGGTGGTAAGTATCACAGTATGATCACATGTTATTAGGCTAGCTCATTTAGTTATCTACCCAATTTAGGACTTCGGTTCGCAATGGATGTGGATGAGGCAGAGGTGAAGGCATTGGCCGCGATTATGACCTTCAAGTGTGCCTGTGTCAATCTGCCCTATGGTGGCTCCAAGGGTGGCATTCGAATCGATCCCAAAAAGTATTCGGCTAATGAATTACAGACGATCACTCGTCGATACACCATGGAGCTGCTAAAGCGCAATATGATTGGGCCTGGTATCGATGTGCCCGCTCCAGATGTGAACACGAGCCCGCGTGAGATGGCCTGGATAGTAGATCAGTATACCAAGACATTTGGCTACAAGGACATCAATGCGGCGGCGATTGTTACCGGAAAGCCCGTCCATATTGGTGGTATTAATGGAAGATTCGCGGCAACAGGTCGTGGCGTTTGGAAGGCTGGCGATTTGTTCCTTCAGGACAAGGAGTGGATGGACTTAATAGGCTTTGAGACTGGCTGGAAAGATAAGAAGGTTATTGTCCAGGGGTTCGGTAATGTTGGCTCTTTTGCCGCCAAGTTTGTACAAGAAGCTGGGGCTAAGGTAATTGGCATTCAGGAATTCGATTTTTCGATGACCAACAACGATGGTATTGATATCAATGTAAGTGGCCATACTAGTTTATCAGTTGACATAGGCTAACGGGCTCTTTTCTCTCAGGATCTTATGGCGTTCAAAGCAGAAAAGAAATCCATAAAAGGCTATTCAAAGGCTAAGGAGGGTAAAGAAAGCCTGCTCACTGCTGAGTGCGATATATTGATGCCTTGTGCCACGCAAAAGGTTATTACCAGTGAGAATGCCAAGGACATCAAAGCCAAATTGATACTGGAGGGCGCCAATGGACCTACAACACCGGCCGCTGAGAAAATTCTGCTGGATAAGGGAGTATTGATGGTTCCAGACTTTTATTGTAATGCAGGTGGCGTTACCGTATCCTATTTCGAATACCTAAAGAATATAAATCATGTGTCCTACGGCAAAATGAACTCGAAGATCACTTCGCAGCTCATCCATGGAGTTATGAACTCGATAAATGAATCGTTCAATCGTTGTAATGAGGGCGAATACGTAAGTCGTTTTAGAATCGATCAGACTGAGGGTATCATACATATCTAATTAACCATATTATCCACAGCCCGAAATCGAGCCAAACAAGCACCTTCAGCGAATTCGCGACTGCACCAAGGAGTCGGACATTGTGGATGCCGCCTTACAAACGGTTATGGAATCAGCGGGTTCTGGAATCAAAAGAGTAGCCAATAAGTTCGAGCTGTGCCATGATCTGAGAACTGCTGCGTATATTTATTCCGTATTCAAGATATTCCGTGCATTGGAGAGCTCCGGAATATCGCAGCAGTAGTCTTCGTTTTCATGACGAAATTTTCCAAATACTCCAAATATATGTATAAATGCCAATTTCATTATAACGTATTACAGTTGCTTATTCAAAATAAATGTTTATAATGGAGACAAGCTTATTATCCTTTGTTTTAGACCGGTCATTTAAAGTTTGAGCATAAGTCGCTTAACATGTTCGTAAGTAAAGTAAGTTCAAATACTTTAATAGATACTTTTCCTGTTTTTTCTTCAAGACATTTATTTCGAATACAAAGTTTTCAGATTACCGAGAAGTTTGTTCCGCAAATCGATTTGATATATATCTGACACTCAATAAAATTGTTTTCTCAATTTTATAGCTCCTAAAGTCTCAAAAATCGGCATGTTAATGCCCATCATGATTATATATGCACATGAATATATATTTAAAGGAGTCGAAATTCGAAGAAAATAGTATATTCACTTTGTGCTGAAGTGTGTAATGCATAGTTCTATACATCCTTATAACTCATTTATGTTTTAAGAACAGATGTATACGAAATATAGTAAAGAGCAAAAATTAAGTTTCAAGTTTTCAAACAGCATTTCTCGGTTACCAAAAATCACTTTACAAGCGGCCATTTTTGTTAACATTGGCCTGTTTTTAGGCCAACAAATACTAAACCAGCCCAGAATTGGTAATCAAGTGAATTTTAATACCCCACAACCGATAAAAAACAAAATTTCGCGATTCTATCTTTTGAAAAAAGTTTTTTTCCAAAAAACAGTAAGGGAGATAAGATAATCCACAAAAGTTACTTCCAGTAGGCAAAACAAACATAAACTAGTGAAATCTATCCATAGCCTCGAAAAGAGTATAAAATCCTCGACACGCCGAAGATAATCCATCCCAACTTGTTTAAACTAAGATTTATCAGTGGTGTTTTTTTGTGGATAAGTAGGTTTTGGCTAAAAAGTTAAAATATGTATTTGTGTCATAGTTAGTCGAGCGCAGTTTTTCAACAGCCTCAGAGCTTACAAAATATAAAAGATTGATTTCTCACACACAAATTCTTTTGATTTTCAACACACGTGAGATATTTTAATTGATTAAATAATTTTGGTTATTTCGCAAATTTAGATAAGTTTAACAATTAACAGCAAGCACAATGGACGTTGAGCCGTTCAATAAAACTGCATTCCTCGAGGGCTATCTGCTCAAGCATCGGGAGCTGGGTAAGCGTCAGCGGGAGTACAAGAAATTGCTCTCTTGCAAGCTGAAGACACGTAATGAAACGATCATCGATGCTAGCTATGAGAACACCATTGATCGACTGGAGGAGGAGAAGAACGATCTGCGCGCTCAAATTTGGGTGGCTGCCGGATCAACGCATATGAAAAAGGACAGTCGCTACCTGCGCCAAATACACTGTCATGTGGACTGCCAGGAGAATCTGGCCGAGGACATTAACAAACTGAAGTCATCGATTTGCAACATGGAGCGTGAGATCAGTCGCGTTAGCAAACAAATCTACAATCTGAATCGACTGACGGTGCCGGAGCAGCAGCATCAGGCTCATGTGGCCAAGGTGCGCAAGAAGATGGTCATACTGGAGAACTCGCTGGAGGTGGGCGTGCGCCAGGAGTGCGCCTTCACGGCGGCCAATGGAGAGCTGCGGGAGCAGCTCATTCGCATCCTCAATCATCGCACGTTCTTCAACGACTCCTACACGAAGATGGTGCAGAAGCTGAACAGCGACAAGAAGTACCTGATAGATCTGATCGAGTATGCGCTGAACACATTCGATGGCTGCATCGATGTCTACGAGAAAATCGATAAGATCACGAAGCGTGAGTCCAAGGAGCGCGAACTGCGCCGCATCGAGCTGCAGAGCATCATGCGCAAAGTGGCCGCCGATGCGGACAACTCGGCCTTCGTGGAGTGCAAGGGCAGGGAGCGGGTGCTGGCCGATCTGCCGGCGAAGGAGTATAGGCGGCGCGATGAGTTCCGGCGCAAGCACAACAAGAAGATCAATCTGTACAACTCGGTGCTCAAGAAGATACTCGACTACACCAACTCGAACAATGTGGAGGAGGTGATCGAGAAGTTCCAGCAGCAGGAGAGTCTCTATTACTCGTTTTTCAACTATGCCAACGAGATGAGCTACCACATTACGTTGCTCAACAACTCGGTGAACCGCCTGTTCGAGGACATTGTCGATCTGAAGCGTGACAATGCCAACACACTGCAGGAGCAGATTGATCTGATCAGCTCGCTGGAGGAGCAGGCGCGCACGAAGCAAGCGTCCAACGTGGAGCTGCAAAAGACGCGCGAAAACAACGATAGCCGTCTGGAGAATCTGTTGCAGGGCGTGGAAATGCTGTGTGACATGTGCTCAGTGGATACATCGCCTTTGGCTGATCTCCTGGGCGATCACACGCATGTGAGCCTGGTGAATGTGGAACGCTTTCTCCGGCTGCTCGAGGCGCGCGTCCAGGACATTGTGGCCAGCGTGTATGTATTCGAGCGCCAGGACGAGGGCAACATGGACTATGTGGTGAAGCAGATCGAGAAGATATGTGAGCTGCCCACCGATCTCAATGACATTGTGCTCACCCAACAATGTCCCGAGTGCGCCGAAGGCGAAGCCTTCAACATGGACGATGGCGGCGATGGCGTTGCCATCCACAGCGTCAAGGAGGCTAAACAAAAGCTCTACGAGAAGATTACGCAACCAGAGATGCAGTATCGTCTCCACAGCATCAGCCAGTGCCGTTTGCCACGCTCCAGGATGCTGGCCGCAAAGCGAAACGTGTAGATGATCCTTGAATCACTCAAGTGTGTCCATGCTAAAGACATTCATCATATTTATGTCATGGCCTATTAAAGAAATTAACTGATCGTATCTGGTTGTCTGTTTCTTAAATAACAGTATTCATTTATGCTACTTTATTGCTTAGCTTGAACGAAACGACTTAGCTTTAATTTGTACTATCTGTGCTATAGATATCATAACTATATATATAGAATTTTCATAATAAGTATATATGTACATATGTGACTTCTTCTGGCTTAGCTAGAATGTATGCTAAATGGGTGAGACCTGATCTTAAGCTGTTCCAAACGCTTGTTTGCCATCTTCCAGACCCGCCCACTGACTGATAAGAAAATCAATCCAGCTGTCCACCTCAGGCGCAGATGTGGACTCTGAAGTGTCAGTTGTAGGTAATACCTGGTTACTGCAATCGTACATTTTGTTCAACTTCTCTATATCCGAATCGGAAAATCCAACACGCTGGCCCATTCGAAAAACGCCCTCCGTTCGCTGTAAAATACATATATGAGTATAAATTGATAACAAACTTAAATAATCAATATATGTCCAACTCACTTTAGCTACTATAGTCGGCTCGCCGTTAAGTGAGAATGCTCTGGCCGAGTAGTGCATCACGCTGCCGTAATCGTAGGGCACCCCGAAGGCTTCCGTATTGTGCACCTTTCGAAAGTTCCGCAGGGCTCGTTGGCGTATGTTGCTGTACTGTATGGCCACATAGTCATCACGCTCCATGCGACTCTGCTCGTGCATAAAGCCGAGCACGTGCATCAGTTCGTGGAGCACGGTGCCGGGTCGCCTAAAACAACCGGGTGTCTGCAGATTTACCTTCTGTTGACCACCCACACGACCCAATGCCGACCAACAGCCCGACCAATCATTGTCGATCGATATGTAATCGCTTTCCGTGCTATGGGGTACGAATCGGATGCAGGTGCGCCTGTGGTACTCCTCAATGGCAGCTTGAATGATAGCTAGCTCAAGTCGATTGAAGCTGCCTCGTATCACGTAGGGCACCAAGCCTTTGGGCCAGCGCGATGTCTCAGTGATGACACCATTCTTCATGGTGATCTGTGGTATTAGTATATCGCCTTCCAGGTAGCTGCCCAGTTCCTCGGGATTCACATCGTCTGTGTCGGCGCTGAAATTGCCCACTCGTGCGGCAGTTAGCTCCCGATCCGGCTTACCAAATAACGCGCTGCCGTAGGAGCTCAAGTCGATGGAGTCCTTACTTGGCGTTGATGATGATTCCTTGTTGGATTTCAGTGGAACTGCCTGGGTGAGTGTTCCTCCCAAAGCTAGGAACAAAATAAATCTGTACATGCTTAGCCGCCTGATTGCTTACTTTAGTTAAACTACGTTGAACTCCAGTATCCAATGGGCTTTTATATCTAAGTTTATCTCTGGCGCTTATCAGTTTTTATCACCCGAACATATTTTACAGGTTGACCTTCAGCCAGAAACTTAATGTTGTTGTCGAATTGTGAGCTTCTTCTCTTCTTGATAAACAACTATAGGAAAACATATGCATAAAACTACTTCAATATTATTCTCTCCCTTTCAGCACATATTTCCGCATTTTAATGCTGAGTTTATCTGATGATACAAGTTGATGAGATTCTGAGAGGGTTTCTCTGCTTTAACCGATAAGCAGTATCACTCAGTATCACTCTGACCTTTTGATTTATGGATTTATAAGTGTGAGGAACTAGACAGTAACGCGATAGACCGTGTTTTTGATTTATTAGATTATTATTATTACAGCTCATAAAAAGCTATTATTATAACATTTGAAATACACAATAGCTAGACAGTCTAAGAGAAGTATCAACAAAGGTTCACAGCAGAGCCCTGAACTGTTATTTTAAAAATTGTTTTATTGGAGATTATAGTTTTTGTTTGAAAATATACATTTGCATGCTTACTATTTGCTACCTTAAAGTAAAGAATATTTAAACAAACAAGAGTGTTTCGACTGAATATTTGTATCTCCAAACTTGTTATATACATATATGGAATTATTACAGCAGAAATCCCTATTAAATAATTGCAGGAACGACGTTCATAGCTTAAAGACCCAAACATTTAGAATGGAATTGCACTTAACATTTTTATATCAACTTCAAAAAATTCAAAGCTTATAAAAACAAATTTGTAGTTCCTTGATTAATATCGAATTGACTGAAATTCCTGAAAACCCTTTGGTCAAACAGTAAAAACAAGAAACTCTATGTATTAATTTGATTTGTGCTAGTTTATTCATTATATACTTTGATCAGGTGGAGATTCATGATAACTAATCCTAGACTATATACGTATGTGTAATGCATTAAATAATTGGTCGCAGTTGTGATCGCATGATGTACGAGTAGATTCATTTGGGCAATTCCATTCTAGTTGCTACTTTCAGGGGCGTTTTCCTGCTCGCCGTCTCCGAGACCCAATCCGCTGATGAGGCCGCTGAGGAAACTGTCAACGATAGGATTTCCACCGGGCACCATTGCAGCTGGGGCTGGAACGCCTGCAGCAGGACCTGGCGCTGGAACACCAGCGCCGGCAGCTGGCGCAGATCCACCCACATAGCCGCAGTCGTACATGCGATTCAGTTTGTCCACATCGAAGTCGGAAAATCCGTTGCGTTGACCCATCTGCGAGGCGCCCTTCGATTGCTGTGTGTTACAAAAAGAAAGTCTTACAATATGATGGATATGCAAGCTAAGTAGTCTGTCAACTAACCATGGCCACTATGGTCGGTTGTCCGTTGGTGGAGAAGGCATTCGCCGAATAGTGCATAACGCTGCCGTAATCATAGGGTACGCCGAATGCTACCGTCTGGGCGGCCTTCTCAAAGTTGTTCATAGCCGCGGACTGAATATTCCTGTATTGGATGGCCACAAACGAGTCGCGTTCCATGCGATTCTGCTCATGCAGAAAGCCCAGGGCGTGCATCAGCTCATGGAGAGCGGTGCCGGGTTTGCCGAGGCAGCCAGGTGACTGCAGATTCACCTCCTGCTTGCCGCCAACGCGACCCACCGATGACCAACAGCCCGAGTTGCCGCTCACAATGGAAATGTAATCGCGCTCAGCGCCGCGTGGCACAAATCGGATGCAGGTGCGCTTGTGGTACTGCTCAATGGCACCCTGAATGGTGGCCATGTCGCGGGCATTGAAGCTGCCGCGTATCTCGTACGGCACCACACCGTTGGGCCAGCGCGAGCTCTGTGTGGTCAGGCCGTTCTTCATGGTGATCTCCGACTGAGGCACGAGCATGTCGCCCTCAAGGTAACTGCCCAGCTCCTCGGGATTCACATTGGCATCGTCGGCGCTGTAGTTGCCCACCAGGGCGGCCGTTAGCTCTTGATCCGGTTTGCCGTACAAGGCGCTGCCGTAGGAGCTCAAGTCGATGATGTCCTTGCCAGGCGCTGGCGGCTCTTCAATGCCATTGTCGGGCAGCTCAATGGCCTCGGTGTCGTCGATGTCATCGTAGGATGCCAGCGGCACTGCCTGTGCACATGCCAGGCCCAAGATGAGTAAGAAAGTTAGTCTGCACATGTTAGATTGATTGATCGCTGCTTTGGTTGCCTTTTGCTGGCTGAAGTTTGACTGTGCTGCGTTCTGAAGAGGACTGGATTTATATACTCAAGTCTGCACGCTAGAATCACACCTGCCCGTTTTTATCAGTCCCGCCGGCAAGGGGCTTTTATATGCATAAACATATTTTACCGGCAGACCTTCAGTCGGGCTGTGGTTCTGGTTGCTATCGTCATCGTCTTCGCTTGTCACACGCTTAATTGTTGGGCAAATATTTGGGCAACGCTCACATGGAGCAGCAAGTCATATGTTGTTGTTTTTGTTGGGTGAAATTATATTCATAAAATGTATCAGTAGTATGTTTGCATACACAAAGTTTAACGACACTTTCTTAATGTAGTTTTGCAGTTGTTCGCACAAAACAATAACCGATAAGCATTATCGCGCTGGCCTTTTCGCAAGATAGATTTATGTGTACAACGAGGCGAGAATTTACTTGTATAATTCCGCTGGGATTTGGAGTGGAAATATCAGCGCAGACAGCTTTAGAATCCAGTGAGAAGATATGCATAAATATATTTTATTCTTAGTATGTCCTTGATGCAAAGAAGCGACACGAAACTAACCGAAAATGCTTAGGTCCACTCTCGATTCACGACTTAAATAATGTTTTAAATAATAAGAAGTTCGACTTTACAGTTCATATAATAAAAAGCCTAATAAATTTGAACTTCTTAATATGTGTAATTTCTAGTGGATATCAACTCAGCCAAGAATACAATGATCGTAATAAGAACAATTCGCATACTTAAATACTGGTTACGATCCACATGAAACACAACATTGCGGCAACATCAAATGGCTATGGGAAATACATTTGAAAAAATCCCTTGCTCTTGTTTTGGCTCATTAGCTGGAACAGCTGTGTAAGCCGTGTGCATAAATTGGGTTCAAGTGCAGCCGACAGCAGCTAGCAGTACATATATAATACATTTTTTTTACTTGGGAGTATCTAATGAGTAATCAACAAAATATGTTGGGAAAACTTAGTTGCTGGCCTTTTTGTTTGTTTAGTTGTGTTGTGTTGTGTTGTGTTGCTTGGGTAAGTTGTATTACTTTTCTCCTATGTATCGAAGCTCATTTCTACAACCATATTTGAATCCGAATTGGATAGCTCTTCTTCTTCATCGAATTTCAGATTCATTCTGAAGCCAGTCAATTTATCCGTATTGAGGACGCGCCGACTGCTAGCCGTTATGGATTCACTCACATCTCTCAGTGCCTTGCTACAGATCTCATCAATGGTGGTGCTGTCATCCATTAAATCCTCAATACAATTCTTCAATATGGTGGACGTGACAATGCAGTCACGATTGAGCGCCAGGCTCTTGTGGAAATACTCAATGGCCTCGTCCAAATTGCCAATTAGAGCGTGAATGAATCCAATCGAGGTATATGTGGTTCCAGTTTGGGGCTTCAGCAAGAGCGCCTGCAAGTATCAATGTGCCGTTAGGAAAATGAAGGTGGAAAATCCAAATAATGCTCTTCTTACAAATTGAAAATTGTGCAGCGCCTGTCCGTATTTTTGTATCTTGCGACAGGAGTGACCCAGGTTCACAAAGAGAGGCTCCCAGCGCGCTGACACCTCCTCATTGTTGGCCTTGGCGCGCTGTTTAACAATATCCACGGTGCACTGAAAGATTGTGGCAGCCCCGTCAAAGTACTCATACTCGTATTTGATGACGCCTAGCTCATGCAGCACATAGACATCCATTGGAGCTATGGTCATGGCTTGCAGGAAGAATTTCTCAGCCAATTCGAGATTTTTGGTAAGTCCACACTCGACACCAATATATAGCAGCGGCAAATGACAGCCGCGCATTAGCTGTGTGGCCTTAAAGTAGGCGGCCATTGCCTGTTCGTGCTCGTTCTCATTGGCAAAGGAGTGGCCATAAGCCAGCCAGGCGGGGCCATAGAGACGATCCAGAGATGTGGCCTTGGACAAATAACGACGCGCCGGATCACTCTTCCCGATCATATCGTAGTAACAGCCAACGGCATACCAGGAAATGGCCTTGTCCGGATAGCGATCGACCAATTTGTGAGCCACATAGAAAAGTTTATTGAAATCATTATTCTCCACAAGGCACGCAATTTGTATGGTCAGTGCGTTATTGTGGAACGGATCAACTTTCAGCAAGCTGAAAACAGAGTGCATTAGCGACAAAAATATACGTGGCAAATATAGAAGGCATAAGTACTTATTTAAGATCTTAAGGCAATGCTTGTAGTCGCAGTCATAGAACGATTTCTCCGCATCCGCAGCCAGTAGATCTGTGCTGCGCTGCACTCGTGCCAAGCAGTCGTTAAGTGAAATTAAGGTTTCCACTTCAGGTTCGCGCGAGCAGCGACGATGCGAGGCGTCGAAGAGCGAACGCTGTGTGGCGTCGATCATGGAGGAGGCGCGGGACAGGCTCGTTTGCAGCGAAAATGAAGGAGCCTTCAGATCCTCCAGCACTCTGAAAATTACCACATTAATACACGATTATTAGCAAGTCAATCTCAACTGGTACACACTTTTGGGCGGGCGACATAAACTGTCTTGGTGTTATTGGTGTTTTGGGCAGAGTGGTGTTGGGCAATGGTGCGTCCGTTGAACAAGTTTGCTGCACACGAACAGTAAACTCCTTGATATATTTGAGCACATCCGGATTGACAATGGGTGAGATTTCATCCGCGTTGCGTGCTGATATCAACTCATAGTACTTTTTAAGTCTTGACTCGTACAGCTTGAGGATAAACTTGGCGTCCGCCTCGCTGGACTGCTGTGCGAGCGGCAAATGGTGCATTAGTTCAAACTCTGAAACAGCAAAACAAAATCATAATTAAATCATGTTCCAATTATAATGCTTTCTCCCAGGATTGTTAAGCCTGGCAACTTACCTTCCCAAGCCATAAGCATTTCATGCTGCACCAACGCATCGAGCGCCTCAAAGCAATATATGGATTTGTGCAGAGCCTGCACATAGAAATCCATGGCCATGCCGCGATTGTCCAGTGCCTCATAGACCTTGCCCTTCATCAGGAAAATGGAGGCGAACAGCTCGTTGCGATTGTTCTCCTCGCCACCGAAGAGGCAGTTTGTCTCCAGGCAACAGCCGCTGGCTGCATCCACCGGTTGATTCACCAACGATGTGGTCATGGTATCCACATCCCCGTTTTGTATTATGTTCGCCGCCTCGTTGTACTCTTTGGCCGCATAGAGGCTCTCCAGCAGCAGATTCAAGCAGGGCAGCGAAGTCTTCTCCAGCTTGTAGTGCTGAATTGTGTGAGCTGCGCGATGGAACTCGCCTAAGAGGAACATGCACTGCGCCTGGTAGTAGACATCGCGCGGCTCTTGCCCGCTTAATACGGCCACCTTTTCAGCCCAAAACAAAGCAGTCGAATAGCGGCGCTTTAAAAACAAATATAAATTTTCACATACAGCCTTGTGTGATTGAATTTACATTCTTAATTTGTGCTTACCATCTCTATGAACTGCTTGACCAGTTTGCGATAGACCGCCAGATCAATATGCTCATTTGTGCCCTCGGCATTGCTGTTTTCACTATCCCCCCCAGGCATTTTCACAACTATTTGAATATATGTTTAACCAAATTGTTAACTTACGATTGCCGGCAAGCACGATTAGTCTGGCAACGCTGTTGAAGACAGCTGTTTTTATGCCATTCACACAAAATCAACAAAAGCACTGGGAGAAATTGTTTGCTCTGCTTGTGAATGTGTCAACCTTCAAAAACGGTTAGCATAAACCGTTAAGTATGATTAATTAAATAGTATTTTGTATTCAATATAACAATATTCAAACATTGCCCAATCCAATTGTATTGTGAAGAACATCGGCCACATCGGCTTTTTACCAATTCCTTTGCAACTTGTCTGTTGTTGTCCTGTACCACATTTGGGGGTTGAGTTGGAGGATTGGGGCAGTATCCAACATACATAGAGATTTCATTTGCGCTCTCTCAGCATCTGCCGTCGCCAGGCTTCAGTGTATTTCAATTGCTCGTTAGGTGAGGTTATTGCATTTCTGACTTGAACGGCAACAAAAGTTGGACCCAGCGGCAGTGCAAATAAAAACACTTCTTTTTTTCGATGCTGTTTTAAAATAAAAAGAAATAGGAAACATATACAACGCCTTCAACATCTTGTAGCCTATTTTTACAAGTGTAAAGCAAGAGACTGCTAACTATAACAGGAGCCACAGCAGTAGCATAGTAAAATAACGAAAAGGCGTGCAAAGCGCACAAGTTGAATTAACGGTTCCAAGCCGGATAGCACAGTGTAAGAAAAAAAAATGTGCTTTGCATGCATGCAGTAAAACGGCAAAAACTGAGTGCAAAACTGAAATTTAATTTAACAAAATTTATGTGAGTGAGGCGTGCAACAAAACTAAACATAAGCAGCAACTACTGTAAATTTCGGGTATGTAAATATGTACATGCATTTCATTCATGCAGACATACACACACACACAACACACACAGACACACGCATGCTTGAGAAATCGTACGGTAAATGGGCCGGCACAGCAAATTGTTGGCAAATTAAAATACATATTGGAGGCGTACTAGAAAAGCAAGTCGATGTCACAGAAGTCCCCCCATGTCGTGTCTCAGATGCTCTCATCGAGTGCAACTTCAATTCCTTTTTATAGTGCGTGTTGTTTTCGTGCTGCTGATGCTGCTGCTGTTGTTGTTGTTGTGGCGTCGTCACTGTCTTCTTTTTTTTTACTACTTTCCGTTGTTTCATGAGTATTTTACGTCGCTCACGCCTTGCCAGACTCACGTCATTTTGCCCAGCAGCTCGAGCAAGAACAGCAACAACAAATACTACTCTCATGTTAGTCGACCACTTTTTACAACTACGAATACGCACAGAGAGGACCACGGGCAATAACAACAACTACATACATATGTACATATACATATGCAGCAAGAACAAGAACAAAAACTACCCAAGCTTCGTTGGCGCTCACTCATTGTTGTTGTTGTTGGTTCTGTTGGATTCTGCGGCGCTCTGCTCATTTCAGGCTGATTTATGGTTCTAATAATAGCTTCGCTTCCTGTTTCTCAAAAGGATTACAGCCGCTGGCACACGCACACTGTCGCACAAATAGATTTGAACACATCCTTTGAGTGCCCTGTCCATTTTGAGCCCTTCACCACTTTTAGCTAGGCATGTATAAAGAAGAATATTAAAATAATTACTGAGAACATCAAAATTATGAAGCAGTCAGTCGCTCGCACGAAAGCACTTCCAGCCGACTTGTCGTGGGCGAAACGAAACACGGGAGGCATGGCGCAAATTGGTTAATTACAGTTATGTTTTTGCGGGGATACGCCTTGATCGATTTACAACGTTTAACGCTTAAGTGAGCTCATTTAAACTGCGTAAGCGCTTCTCTGCGTGCATTAGGATTCCAAATGGGAGGCCCGCAGTGAGTTCCGCAGTTTTTATTTAAACTGTGTAAACTTTTCTGAATTTAATACGTGTGCTTAAGTTGTTCAGTGCGTTAAACATTGCTCCGTTATTACGGTCCCCGCACAATGGAATAGGCCATAAATAAAAGAGTTGAATAGAAGTTTTAAGTATGTAAGTTACTCGTGTTCAAAGAAAAGTATCCAAGTTTATGTATAGAAAATCTACATATATAATAATAAATAGTTTATTTGAGATCTGTACAAATTTCTTGATCAATGTCTTTGATTTAAAAAAAAAGACAGTTTATTTATAAAGTAATTGAAAATTTCTTAAAATTTTGATATCATAGTTTGTTTGCATATCAAAAAATATTCGAGAACATAATAAACAGATGAGATAGAACTCATTTTGTAATACATATATATCGTATAATTTGATATAAGTATTGTCATTTATTAACTAATTGACCAGTTTAGCCAAGATGATTACCAATTTTTTTTATCGTTTACTTTAAAACAGGTTGCTCCACATTGACGATAAAGAATGAATCGATGACCATTTGCATCAGCTGATACGGCCACCGCACTGCTAACTGTCTGCTGTCTGCTGTCCACTGTCCACTGTCCACTGTCCGCCGTCTGCGTAGTGAAGTGAAGTGTCGAGTGGTGCCAAATCCACATTCACAGCAACAGCAACAACTAGAATTGCCAGAATTTGGTCAGCAAACATGTTTGCCTGAGGCAGAGGCCAGCCAACATTTTTGGGCAGCCGCATCATCAGATCGAACCTTACTCAAATAAAGGACTCGCTGCGCGGCACGAACCATTGAGAGCGTATGTCCGAAGAGCGAGCGAGCGAGCAAGAGAGAGCGAGAGAGAGAGTCTGAAAGTGTTGGCTGAGAGCAAGTGAGAGATTAGTAGCTTGGGAGCCGTGTTGTGCTGTTGTGCTGAGTTGGCCAGCACAACAAGAGGCCAAGAGGCGCGAGCATACGGAAGTGGCGACATCTGTTTTGCCGCTTTGTCAGCTTATCCGGCAGCCGATGCCATAGCCGACGACAGGCGACCGCAACGACGACGACAAGGAGCGCGCACACGCCAGGACTAACGGCAACGTGAAATACAAGTGTGGAAATTGGAATTTTTATTCAAAACAATGCCCCTGCTGCAACAGGTATGTAAATAATAATAAAACCAATTCGCACTCCCAGCCGAACGCCGTGCCGTGACGTGCCGTGCCGTGACGTGACGTTGGCCGTAATTGAGCCGCTCCCGTACGACTCCCAGATGGGCAAAGAGAACCAGAGCGCATCAGCTGGCCGGTGTGACAGTTACACGCCCTGCAACCCGCTCAACCCTCTCAATCCCTGCCCTGCCCTCACCAACGGCACGCTTGCACCTTGAAATGATTGTGTGTATTTATGCCCCTGTGAGGCGGCTCAACTTTAGCCGCTGACTGATTGTGTGGCTGTAATGGTAGTAGTAGTAGTAGTGGTAGTAGCAGTAGCAGTAGTAGTAGTTGTGCTGGGATGATCCTAATAGGATTAGTGCTTAACTTTATACGACTCACGGTGACGCGGTGTGTCAGTTATACCTCCTCCTCCTCCTCGCTCCTCCCCCCGCTTCCCCATTCGCTACCCACTGCACATTTTTATGCCAGCGCAGAAGAACTGTACTTAGCTCTCGATTGCGTGGAGGCGGGCTCGGGACTCTTGTTGTCTGTTGCACATTAAGAGTAGTTAGATTCGATTAAACTTGCGGCGTTTGTTTATAGCGCCAGCTCCTAGACAGTGCAACGCCTCCATTCAAGCTGTCTGTCCTTTTATGCCGCTGTGTGTGTGTGTGTGTGGGTGTGTGTGTGCCTGCCTGTGTGTGTACGGGTGTGTGGATGAGTGTGCGCGCGTGGAAGGCGTTTAATTGTACTCTTTGTTGCGCAAAATAGTTGCGTGATTTAATTTGCTGCGCTTTTATATATTTTTAATTCATTTAAATGAGTTGATTCGATTAGGCAACAAGGACCAGATAATAGCTTATACTTCTGCCTAGTAACAAGCGTAACCTCCACCACATATAAATCAAACTAATAAAGCAACAAATTGCATTGCAAAGAACTTATTATTTACAAATTGGCATTAGACCTGATTACATTTGGTCGCGCTATCTCAATATGATACTTAGCTGAAATATATACTCTATTTTACATATACTCTTTTTGCAGAACTCGATTTTAGCCATATTTGCCTTGTTTTTGAGCTATCGCCTTCAATTTCACGCTTCAAAGCGATAGAGTGATGAAAAGCAAAGAAATTCGTCATAAACTAATTGAAACTAATATAATAAACAAGGGTAACTGCGAATCAGTCACGGACTATTCTATATGCATAAGCGTTAAATATGTGCTAGTGAAATCTGTCCAAAGATTCGAGAGAAATATAAAATTTTGATCTATGTTATTATTGGAAAAATGTTAAAATATTTTTATAATATTGAAAACAGTGAGAATAAGAAAAAACATGTTGCGGGAAGTAAATTGTTTTCCAACGCTCACAATATTGTTATTTTTGGTTTTTGTAATACTAACACAGTAACTCGATTTTCGTCCCGTGCCTGTCTTTGATTATACTCTTTTCGAAGAAAATAGTATATTCACTTTGTGCTGAAGTTTGTAATGCATAGAAGACAGCGTCGGAGACCCCCAAAAATTACTGCCAGTATGCTAAGAATGACAATACAAATTGATCTAGCCATGTCCGTCTGTCTGTCTGTCTGTATGTATGCAAACTAGTCCCCCATTTTTTGAGCTATCGTGATTAAACTTTGCACAGAGACTTATTATTTAAAGGTTTAAAGCACATTGGTCGGAACCGGCCTGATCGGACCACTATATCTTATAGCTGCCATACAACTGGAAGTCGGTTTTGGCCATAAATCCCATGTTTCCAAAGTTATCGAGATAAAACTTTGCACAGATACTTATTATTCAAACACACATCACATTAATTGGAGCTGCCTGGATCGGACCACTATATCTTATAGCTGTCATACAACTGAAAATAAATTTAATATATCACTAGAAAATTTAAATTCATAGATATCAATTTGTACAGCTAATGAAAGTGCTGCAGTTGGCAAAGTAAAAATTGTCTAATGGTTCGAAAAGAGTATAAAATCTTCGGCATGCCGAAGATAATCCTTTCCCACTTGTTTTAACATGAATTGCGACAACAAATTAGAGCAGTGGGAAATTCGTACTTATTACATAAGAATATAATTTCATGTTTACTGTAATTCTATTCCTAATTTTGCAATTGTTGTTATATATATTGCTATATATATATATATATATAGCTGCTGCAGTAAGAATTCACAATTGAAATTACAGCTTTGAGGATAGCTTTAAAGTGTGAGAACAAGTAAATGTTATGTCAGCTGAGATAATTGCGACTAATTCCCTTCCCAAATTGTCACTCGTGTCTCGGTGCCTTCCGCCCCAGTGGTACAGTGGCTCATCCTCCGTCTGTGCTTAGTCAAGTGACACACATGTAATCATTATAATATAGTAGTAGATGTGGCACAGCTTACGCACATGTTCCCATTGCTGTCATGCCTAAACGATCCCAAAGTCCTGTCAATAAATGAATGTGGGTGTGTGTGCGGATGTGTGTGTGTGTGTGTGTGTGGGAGATATTACAGTAAGACGCCTCCGTCCGCCTCCATTTGCATTGCCATTGTTGCATGCGTAAGCATCTCATCGCTATCTCTCGCTCTCTCTCTCTCTCTATCTATCTATCTGTCTATCTATCTAGCTACCTATCTCTGTCTGCATCCTCGTCTGTCATTCAGCCACAAAGTTGCTCATTGTCGACTTTAACGGGACCGTCTATTGCTCATCATTCAGCCGTTTGCGTAGGTGGGCAAGTGGGTGGGCGCTGCTCGGCCTGACAATGGAGGCTGTGCATTTGTTACAATGTTTACACAAATATTTAAGGATAATCCGACGATTTCAAAGGGGTTATTATGCAATTTTTCTTCTCTTCTCATTTTATTGTGGCTGGTGAACAACAAAAATGTGGATAGTAAAAATAAGTAAATGCAAAATGTCAATTTTGTCGTGTAAGCGGCATTCCCATTGATGGGCGTGGGGGCTTAAAGCGCAATGGGTGTGGGGGAGGTATGACAAACCATTGTTGGTGTCTTCCCATGAAAAAAAATGCATATTTATACGTACATGTATTTATTCATATTTATTTGCTTGTAATGTCTAAAAAAAGAACGGCGACTCCTTCATGCAGTAATGCTTCCTGTGGCTGTGTTGCGTTGCGTATACTTTATATTATTTCATTTCCTTTACCCGTCGTTTTATTTATATATATATTATGTAATATATTTTATTTATGTGCCGCTGTCCTGCTGTTAAAAACGCCTATAAATAAAGTTCATTTGTCGTTTGAACAGCATTTTATTTTCAAAAGTTATTTTTGCTTTCTCTCTCTTTCTCTCTCTCGCTCTCTCTCTCTCTCTCTCTGTGTGCTCATCATACCCCGCAGTGACACAGTTTATTTGTCTAGCATTGAAAATGGCCAGAAAAGTCTTCAGTGTATTAAGAAATTTGCTTTTTATATATGTATGTAGCTGAAAAGCTTTGCCCAATTTGTCAGGATTTTCACCTTAACTCTTGAGATTAGTTAAATTTAATACTTAATTCCAGGTTTATGCCATACAAGATTTTCTTCAGCTTACTTTGCTCCAATTGCCAGTTATTAGCTTGCTGACTTCATTCTCAATAGGCAAAACGTTTACATTAGAAAAAAGTCCAAATGAAATGAATAAAGAATCATTTCAAAATGCTGCAATAGCAAATCATTGTGCTGAGCATTTGCAGCTATAAATATACATATTTGCCGCACTTTATATACATATATATATACATATATATAAGTGTATGTATATATACGTGTATTTACTAGAGTTTTTTAACAAAAGGCAGCCAGCCTGACAGCTTAGCGACTATGGCGATGGCCAGCGGAATGTCTTGGAATGCTTTCCACCAGTCGCCGTCGCCTTCGCCGTCGCCGTCTTCGAAATGCCGAATGGTACAAGACGGCGGTCTCGTAGTCGTCCTCACAATGGCGGCGAAAGCGCCCCGAGGCACATCATTAAAATGTCGATACCAAGCAAATCACACGCCCGCCGCCAGCCAGAAGGATATAAAAAAATGCGACGCGCTTTGCGGTGCAGGACGAAGCCTGAAGAGTTGCCTCCTGCTCCTGCTGCTGCTGCTGCTGCTGCCGGATTGCATGAGGGCTGAAGTGAAGTAGCGGTGTTGCGGGTGTCACTTGGGCGTAGCCCGTGCAATATGAAGCGCTGACATTAAAAATTGCAAAAATTCAATTGAATATACTTTAGCCAGACAGCGTCGCACACACCAACTACCATTTAATGCAGCAACTACCATGCGTGGCTGCGGACACGAACGTAACGTAACGTAACGCAACATAACGTGTGGCAACAACAATGCTCCCTGTGCGACTGTGTGTGTGTGTGTGTTATCATTGAAAAGCGAACAAAAGTGCTGCTAAAGAAAATAAGAGGCAAACAAATGTACAAAAACAATAAACGCAACCACAAAAGGCCAGCAGCCAGCAGCCAAAGCGGAGTTTGTTGCTTTTTAAATAGGCATGAACAAGTTTTGCCAGTCAAAATAAAACAAAGTAAAAAAAATGACATTAACTGCATTGCTCGACTCGAATATGCCCTGTGGCTTGCATTTCGAATATTGAATATTAGTCAGTGATTGTTAAAAGATCCATTTCATTATAGTAAATAAACTTCTAGAACTCAAAGTTATCCTTCACCTGAACTTTTTATGGCAAATAGAGTGGCAGATACTTTAGGAGTTCAGTTAGAGAAGTTCGACTGCATTTCAATGATTTCAATATTCAAGATAAACAAGCTAAATTGTAAACTAAATGATATTATTTTTTAGATCCTGCTGGAACTTAAATTCATTACTTTAATATACCGTTCTGCACACCATTCGGTGGGGCATGCAAATATGCATCATACACCCCGTTGTACGTACGCCATCCAATGTTGCTCAACTCGCAGAGATAATACAGTGCGCAAAAAGCGCGTGTTTTATTTCCACTTAGCACTCACACTCACACACACACACATACACAGATAAACAGTTATACGCCCATACACACACACGCACACACACACACACGCACGCACACAGTCATATTGAATGCCTGTTGACGGCTGTTTAAAAAATTGTCTTCTTTTCTTCTGTAGTGCTGTCTCTGTCTCTGTCTCTGTATCTGTCTCTGTCTCTGTCGCCCTCTCGCTACTCGGTGAAACAATAACAACGACAGTGGCAACAAAAGCACACAGGCATCGGAAATGTTGCCGTTGAAACTGAAATGTCGCTATGCTCGCTACTCGGTTGGGCTGTCGTCCTTGTTGTCGTCGTCATTGGTATCCTACGCCCATGTAAACGGGCGGCTGCTCTGTCAGAGAGTTGCTTGAATTACGATATTGTTATTATTAAATGGATGCATGACGCAGGAGCAGCGGCAGCAGCAGCAGCAGCAGTAGCGTTTGCTGCATCTGTTTGATACTAGTTCGTTCAAAGCATCATTTAATGCTTTGCATTGTGTGTGGGCTGTATGCGTGTGTGTGTGTGTGTGTGTGCAGTTACACACTTGCAGTATGTATAGTAAGCAACATCGTGTCAAGGCACAAGGCACAAATCAAGTGCTGCTGATGAAATGACATTTAACATGCAACTCAATTTAATTTGCCCCGGCAAATGGTATCTCCATGAAGAGAACAACACATTGCTGCTGCTGCTACGGCTGCTGCTGCAACTGTCTGCTGGTGTGGAAGCGTGTTGCATACTTGTAGGCGCACTGCAATTACGTGCCACTGCCACTGCGTTAGTCCTGGGCATTGTATGCGTCGTATGACCTGCAGGCATTTGCATCCCATTCAATCGATGGCGCCCACGCCCAACACAGCAGTTGCCCTCTGTGCTCGCCTGCTCAGAATGGAGTAAAATGATGTCCTTGTGCTATGTGGGTGTGTCTGTGTCTGTGTGTGTGTGTGTGTGTGTGTCTGCCTGCTGTGCTTTTTAATTTGCAATATTAAACGGTCGATTGTTGCCCAAAAAGGAAATCAGAGATAAGCGACAAATCTGCTTGAGCAACATTGTGACTTTGTCAGGCGCACAAGTAATTACAAGACAAGCTCAAGTCTTCAAATATCAAATATTAGAAAAAGGTGCGCTGCTGCACAATTGTTAGCACTTGGCACTTACGATAATTAAAGGGCATAATACTAAAGCACGCAAAGTAACAAGTATTTCTCTGGTGGTTAATTCTTTAGTCTAAACTGAATCGATTTTGAAGTTTGAGGCCAATTTGTTCATGGTTTTCCATCTAAATTTGTTATACTCTTTTCGAAGGAAATAGTATTGTGCTGAAGTAGGTAACGCATAAAAGGAGACCCCCAAAAGTTACTGCCAGTATGCTTGATCTAGCCAGGTCCGTCTGTCTGTCTGTCTGTATGTATGCAAACTAGTCCCTCAGTTTTTGAGCTTTCGTGATCAAACTTTGCACAGAGACTTATTCTTTAAAGGGACAGCACATTGGTCGGAACCGGTCGCATCGGATCACTATATCTTATAGCTGCCATACATCTTTTTAAATTCATATGATATCAATTTTTACAGCTGGCAGAGTGAAAATTGTCTAATAGTTCGAAAAGAGTATACAATCTTCGGCACGCCGAAGATAATCCTTTCCCACTTGTTATACATATAAGTTTTGATCAATTTTAAAACATAGTCTACAATCAGGCCAAAAATAACGATCATTTTAACATATAAATTAATTTTTGGTACCCTAGAAATGCCAACCTTCAAACTCTTCAAACTCACATATCTTTGAAAAAACTGAACGTATTTTTAAGTTTGAGGTCAATTTGTTCATGGTTTTTCCTCATCATTTATTCTACATTTAAGTTTCTTCGAAAAGAATATAATCGAGCCAAGATTCGCCATTTCTCAATCAATAGTTTTGCAATCCGAGCACTTGAAGGAGATAGCTTTAAAAACCCGAAAATCGAATAAGTTATTGAAGATTTTTGTGTTTTTCTAAGCACTATCTATGGCTTGTGTTTCATAAAAAATCGAAAACTCGAAATTACTACAAACCTAAATGCAGATACAATAAGGAGCACAAACCATGATCAAAACTCCCATGGGTTTAAAAATCGGATAAATTTTGACAAAGTTATGGGAGTCTTAAGTGTTTTTAAGGACTATCTGTGCTTTATATTGGCATGTATTGCATAGAATAATCCGTTTAAACTATGAGTCTAGCCAAAGATACAAGAAGAATAGAAATAACTGCAAGTGTGTCTGTAATAAAACAGATTGCAAAATAAATATCCGACTGCAAAACAGATTTGAGCAATACATCCATTATCACTTAGTTAAGAGTTTAAAGTTGGACACTTCACGTAGCAAGTTGTCAGCGGGGTCTATAAGGAAACTAAATTCAAATGTGTTTGCCAATAACTTTTATTCTTTATGGACCGCCTCTGCTCTCAAGTTTGCAACATGTAATCGGCCATAAAAAATTACAACTGTGCATTAACCTTTTGCGCTTTGCTGGCCACTGGGGGTGGGATGGAGTGGCTCGAATCGAATTGCATTGAACTGAACTGAACAGCGGCGACAACAAGGACGCCATCGGCAACGAGCGCTTATCACTACATGCCATCAAATTTTAATGTCAAACCCTTTTGGCCAGGACATAGCTGCAGCAGCAGCAGCAGGGGCAGGAGCAGGAGCAGGGACAACAGCAGTAGCAAGCAACATCTAATAAGTGTTGTAAACGATGCAAACATAATAATTTGTAAGACTTCTGAAAGCGGAAACTTGTAATTTTCTCAAACAGCCAACAGAGACCCCGGACCCTGGTCCTGGTCCTGATCCTGTTCCTGTTCCCTGCGCCCGCTAGCTTCTGTGTGTCCTGGCTGCACATATGCACTATAATGCACCCCAGAACATTCCAATCGCAGTCAAGCGGTTGCCAAAAAAAAAAAAAATAAAATAAAATAAGAAATAAATGCAAAAAGAAAAAAATAGAGAGAGCAAAGAAGAAGATGAAGCAAATGGCTAGCAAATGTACAGCAGCCAAATCGAATGGACACTGGATAAATAACAACTGAGTTATACTGCTGACTCGATGGCTGCCACTTGGCGTCTATACTCTCGAATGCCGAGATATTTCGAATATCTTCATGGCGCAATCAGAATCTGCAGGCAAGCATCAGCGTGGAGTCAAGGAGTCAAGGCGCTGGCCACCAAGCCAGCACATCAGCAGCACCATTGAATCAAATTTGGAAAATCCTTGACGTCGAAGACAAACAAACGGGAAGGGCAATGGCAATGGCAATGTGGTCGGACAGGCTAACCATGGTATGGGTTGGGGTAAATGTCCAGGCACGGAGTGTTGGATTCGTATATATGTGGCAAGTGGTTAAGATTTTTTGTCGTATTCAATTTCCTAGTTTATGGGTTTTTTTTTAGGAACGTGAGGGTACTTTGACTAGGTCAAGCTGTTTGTGCTGCACACAAAACCTATTTTTAAAATGTTAAAAAATTTATATTGCATGCTTATTACTACAAAAATGTTAAAAATATACTAAAAGCATGATTGATTAGCGTTCATTGCTGAGCTTCATCTGAGCAGTTAATTTGGATAGTTTAGGCTCCATTAAAGCAGTTACAAAATTTCCTCCTTTTACTGTTCTTACTACTTATGCAAATGGTTCATAATTTATTGTTTTTAAGGTAGCTGCTGTCAACAGTTAAAATGCTTGTGTTGATTAACTAATCTCTATTTTCGAAACTCTTGCCGTTTCTTTAAAAGAGCGTTCATTATTCGTCAGTAGCAAAACATCAATAACAAGTCACCCTAACTAGTTTCTTTGGGGCTTTGGTTTTTCCGGCAGCGAAAGCCGCTCATGTAACGAACGCAATCGTGGCGTCGGCATTACAAAATGGCTGGAAGACTATTCGCAATTTGCATTCATTGACGCCGTTTTTATCGCAGGCTGGAAACAAACACTGAAATCTCCATGCGAACGCAAATGTAAATGTGTCAACAGGCAACCACAATGCCGCCTTTCAGCTGCTTGCTTGTCCAGCAGCCGTCTCCACATGTCTCCCAACATCTGTGACTGGCGTGTGTGTGTGGGCTTCCTCTATGCGTGTGTGTGTGTGTGTGTGTTCGGGTGTGCGGGTGTGTGTGTGTGTGTGTATGTGAGTGTGAGAGTGCGTGTGCGTGTGTAGATGCTCTTGCCATTTCCGACTTTTCACGTACCTTCATCAAGTTGTCATTCAATTTTTAAATCCATCGCAAGTTTTGTACTTAACATAGTTGTGACAAGTTGACAAAAAGTCGGTATGCGTTGGCTGACTTCCATTTAAAACTTGCCACATCCTTGATGAAGACATTTAATAAGCGGCGTACGAAGATGCCTGTCCTTCTGCAAACTTTAACAATAGAAAACTCAATTACTGTATTAAATTAGCGCATAGGAATATAAGTTAAACGAAAATCTTTAAATTTACTATACATATGGCATTTGTATACCCTGAACCCAATAAAAATGGGTAAAAAGGGTATAAGGTATGTAACAGGCATAATAAAGCATCTCCGACCATATAAATTATATATATTCTTGATCTGTATCAATAGCCGAGTCGGTCTAGCCATGTCCGTCTGTCTGTCTGTCTGTCTGTCCGTCTGTATGAACACGCGGAAATCAGAGACTACAAAAGCTATTTGGAATATAAGTTCTCGTAGTGCCGGGACAGATCAAGTTTATTCAATTTTATCGATAACTCGTCCCTTAATTGTATCGATAACTCGTCCCGTTCAAAAGTTATCGATCAATTTCGATTTCGGTCTAGCGTTTTTGGGATATAACTTTAAACTTATAAGAGCTGGAGGCCCAGTGAAGAAGCAAGCTAACTGCTTAAACAGCTTGTACTGCTTGCAGCATGTGTATGAAAAAATGTAAGGACTGGGTTCAGGGTATCTCCTAGTCGGGCACTCCCGACTAGAGCACTCTTACTTGTTATACTCTGAAGTACCAACAAATTGAAAAATTAAAGGATATAATGAAGTTGCGCAAAAGTATTTTAAATCAGTAAGAGATAAAATGTAAATTGAATTTTCAAATGTATACAATTCAAATGTGAAATAAATGTAATGGAAAAGCTATGAACAAAAAGGCCTACAGCCTGCAATTAGGTACAGTTTGAGAGAAATTTATAGGGCTCAAGAAGTAAAACCCAAGTGTGTGTTTAAGAATCTAAGGGTATCAGGGTTCGGGATATCACGTAGCTGGTTAAAATTTGCCCTTGCATCACAAACTAATCGCATCGATTAAATTAACTCTTCTCAACGGCTTATCACCCACCAATTAAGGGACTTTGGCTATACATGAAGCTCTGTTACTTCTGTTCAATGCGAACAAACATAATCCCCATATGGCTGAGCATACAAGGAACCCATTATCCACATCTATCGTTGTTACCTTTGCAGAGCAACTATCGGTGCTCCGTCCGTCTGTCTGTCTGTATGTCTGTCCTGCATTAATCCCCACGTAATGAGTTGTACGCCATTTTGCGCTAAATTGTTTGGTGAGTGCCTGATAACAATATTTGCACTAATTTGGCATTTTTAAGTGTGCTCCACTGACACTTGATGCGCTTTTAATTGCGCCGAATGCTCGAGTGTACTTTTGTCGAGCCAGAGAGCATGTCTGTGTGCAGCAGCTGAAGGTGATGATGGTGCTGCTGGTGCTGGTGATGGTGCTGGTGGTGGTGACTGGGAGGCGTTAGTTGACTATGGCTGTGACTGTGGTTTGCCTGCAGGGATCCTACATCTTCTGGCTGCTGTGTGCCTGCCTTGTGGGGGCGTCCTCGTGCGGTTGTCTTGCCACATTGGCTACGTTGTTGCAACGTCGCCTGCCGTCATGCGGCAAGAAATGCAAAAGATAAACGATTCATTAGTTGCCACAATATTTGGCTGACTTTAATGGTCGTGCGTTGTACATATATACATACATATCTTTTACAATTTCAAACACAGCCCACTCGCGCACAATCAATATTGCCAGCCGGCATCAGATGCGAATCAATGCGAAATTTGAAATTTGATTTGCCCCCGCTTTTACTACTACTACTATTTATTACTATTCAAATTTGTTGCATACTTACAGTACGAGACGAGTGATTGTACCGCCGGCGGAGGCAATATGCGTGCCTTGAGCGGCGCCAGTGCCAACGATTTGCTGCAGAAGCATTCGATTAGCTCAATACTGGAGCAGCATCAGCATAACCAGCAGCAGGATCTGCTGGGCAGGCGCAGCGATGCCACTGATGGACTCATGTCATTCATAAATGGTTCGTTTCTTAAGAATTGAATTTTGATTTATTATTACGACAATTTAGAATCATATTTATACATTTATTTTTATTTATTATGCTTGTTGACTTGTCAGTTGCGTTTGTTTCATCTTTTGGTTTACTTTTGAGTGGGTTGCCATTGGAATTATTGTCATGAGTAGGAATCATTTTTTTTGGCGTTCATTCATTTAACAGTCGCACAGGCATTTATTGTCAACTTTATTAGAAGTCTGACAAAAACGCACGTATAAATTTCAATCATTTTTTACCTTTTGAAGTCGGCACACAAATATCCTTCGATACAAATTACAATTATAATTCTTTGTTTTGTTTCAAGTAATTTAAACCAGGAACTCGATCCCCTGAACAAATTGCATTCATAAGTGTACACGCCGAATTGGCATTTGCAAAAGGAAGCGCAGTAAATTTTCTAGTAATCAGGTCAAATCCTAAAATTTTAAATACCAAATTTCGTGTGTGAACTACGCGCAATCCGGCCAAAGATAGCATTCGAGCATTTCAGCATTCGAAATAAGCAAAAGAGCGAGCTGGAAATTTAAAGACCATGTTGGGAATTGAGGAACTATATGTGAGAAATACGCCAAGTGCTCTGCCAAGTGGGTCGCCCACGCAGGAGACATTTCAATTTGGCATGAACTATGACGCCAAAGCCAACGGCAGCAACACCATCACCAAGACCCTCACCAGCACTAGCAAATCGTCCAGCATCACCATTGACGAGAACCTTGGCATGATGGCAGCTGGTGATGGCGATGGCATACAGAACTTGGCATTCGACAATAACGCAAGCAACAACAACAACAACAGCACAAGCCAGTGCAATTGCAGTAAGTTGCTGCCCCATTGGGCTGGCAGTGCCAAAAAGACTTGCTTCGTTTTGGGCTAGGGTCTGCGACATCAAACTCTCAGCAGCATATTTGCGCCTAATTTATTAGAAGCATTTTGAATACTATTTGCAAAACGCTTGAAAGGCCCGCTTTCTGGTAGCCAACAAAAAACCAAATGGCAATGGTCAAGTATAGTATTTATATTCGTAGTTGTAGTTGCTGCTGTTAGTTGTTTGATTTGAACGATAACTTTTGAAATGCCTAATATACATATAGATACACATATACATATACGAATGTACTTGATTTGCAGATCCAATCACATTGAACGATCTGCTTGGCTTGTGTGGCGGCAGCGGCGCGGCAAGCGCAGTTCAGGCAACAACAGCAACAACAGCCCCAATGAAAGTAGCAACAATGGCAGCAGGCATTGCAAGCGGCGCCGATGGTAACGGCAGCAGCAGCAGCAGCAGCGGCGTTAATAACTTGCTACTTGGCAATTCGGCGACTGCTGAAGCTGCCGCTGCCACTGCCACTGGCGATTGCGGTCAAATGTCGGCGACTGCAGCACCACTGTATGCACCACTGACGCCCAGCTCAACTCAGTCCTCGGCCTCGCCAGGCACCAAGTCAAGTTTTGATTACTTTCAGGTAAGTTTGCCAACGCACGGCTCGCTCTTCCCTCCTCTGTGGACATGATGAACATATCTTATAATTGCACCGAATTTGCACCAACTACTATCGAACTTTTGATGCTTGTCTCTCTGTACTCGTACTTAACCAACGCTCGTGGACTGTATACAAAATGTCTTATGATTTTTGATTGACTTATCTATATTGTGTCTCTCACTCTCTTTCTCTCTCTCTCTCTCTCTCTCTCTCTCTCTCTCTCTGTTCTCTACCTCCCTCTTTAACTCTGTGTGTGCGTGTGCGTGTGTGTAATTTGCTTCAATTTCTTTTATTTCTTTTCTTTCTTTTTTGGGTGAATTGGCGAACTTAGTTTGAAAATGTTGCACAAAGTAACCCACTTAAGGCTTTCAAAAGATCAAACATCAGCTTCGATTGCTCTGCACCTTTATCGCCAAGTACGCCTTCATCTATTTACAATCGCTCCTTTCACAGTTCACCTTTAGTCAGGTAACGATAATGCTGCACCCATTTGAATCTCTCCAGCCATCCTCTCACACATATCCTCAAACTATTTGCAGTGACAGCAGCAATTCCTCCAGCGCCAATGGCCTATCGTTAGATTCGATTAACATGCTTTATCAGCAGCAGAGCTTCAGCAACTTGGGCAGCGGCAACAGCGGCAATCTCGGACTGAATCTGCAGAATGCATCCACGCGCTCCAACTCACCGGAAAGCCAGAACAGCAATCAGTCCTTCAACGAACCGAATCTTTTAGATATGATTGTAAGTAGTGTGCTGAGCGATAAAGGTTGCACGATCTAAGCGAATTGTGTTTTTTTCTCCAGAATTTGCTCTCGGTGAACAGCAACAAGCTGGCATCGTTGCAGCAGCAGCAACAATTTCACCAACAGCAGTTGCAGCAGCAGCAACAACAGCAGCAAAAGCAGCTGCAGCAAAAACAGTTACAACAACAACAACAGCAGCAGCAGCAGCAGCAACAGCAGCTGCAACAACAACAACAGCAACAACAACAACAGGCCCAACAACACCATCAGCAGCAGCAGCAGCAGCAGCAACAACAACAGCAGCAGCAATTTTCCAACATCAATCGAAACTTTGAGCCGCAGCTCTTAAATGGATCGCAGCAAAATTTTGATCTGAGCAGCAACGATTGCCTGAATCAATGTAGTCTAGACAACTACTCCATTGTGGACATGGAGCTGGCCAAGCTGCAGAATCTGCAGCGCATCAATACGCTCAAGTTGCTGCAGGCTCAAACGCAGCAAATGCCGTTGCTAAATCACCTGCTACAAAGCTATGCAAGCAATTTGCCCACTGCCGGCAACACAAACAGTATTAACAACACTCCAGCACATAGTTTAGGCAATCTTGGGGGCGGTTCCGTCAATACCGGCGGTGTAGGTTTGGCAGCCAGCTCGAATGGCACTGGCAACGATTGGCATTTGGATCGTGTCGCTAAGTTCTATAAGAACTCGGCGGCAATATGTGAAGCGACATGCACTTGGAGTGGCCAGTTGCCGCCACGCTCGCATCGCATGTTAAACTATTCGCCCAAGGTTTTTCTGGGCGGTATTCCCTGGGATATCAGCGAGCAATCATTAATACAGATCTTTAAACCATTTGGTTCCATTAAGTAAGCTTATTGCCTACCATCAGCATCAGAGTCTAGTGAAATTCATCACTCATTCTTTTTACATTGCAGAGTCGAATGGCCCGGCAAGGAGCAGCAGGCGGCACAACCCAAAGGCTATGTCTACATTATATTCGAATCGGATAAGCAGGTTAAATCCTTGCTCTCATCTTGCGTACTGCAAGTTGATGATTCGCATAGCGGCAGCAATTATTTCTTTAAGATCTCTTCGCGTCGCATCAAGTCAAAGGATGTAAGTCTGAAATTTCAACGATTACTTAACTATACCAGTTTAATTATTACTTGCTCTATTCAGGTTGAAGTTATACCGTGGATAATAGCCGATTCGAACTATGTGCGCTCCAGTTCACAGAAATTGGATCCCACCAAAACCGTTTTCGTTGGTGCCTTGCATGGCAAACTAACTGCCGAGGGCTTGGCTACAATAATGGAGGATCTGTTTGATGGCGTGCTTTATGCTGGCATTGACACGGACAAGTACAAATATCCGATTGGCTCCGGGCGCGTGACGTTCAGCAACTTTCGCTCTTACATGAAGGCTGTTTCGGCCGCCTTCATTGATATACGCACCACCAAATTTGCAAAGAAAGTTCAGGTGGATCCATATCTGGAAGATGCTTTGTGCTCAATTTGTGGCGTCCAGCATGGGCCTTACTATTGTCGCGAATTGTCTTGTTTTCGGTATGTATGCATTGGTAATGCAAATCATTAATCAACTTAAAATTTCGTTAACCTGTTGCAGTTACTTTTGCCGTAGCTGTTGGCAATGGCAGCACAGTTGCGAGATTATTAAAAATCACAAGCCCATGACACGTAATTCAAAGTCGCAAACCTTGGTGGGCATTGGGCCGTCAACGACTTCTTCAACGATTTCGTTGGCGTCCTCGAGCAACCGTCTGAACACAGATCAGAAGCTACATCAACAGCAGCAGCAGCAGCAGCCGCATAGTCATCATAACAATCATCACCAGCAGCAGCAGCAGCAGCAGCAGCAGCAACAGCAGCAGCAGCAAAAACGTATACAGCTTCAACAACATGCTAATCAGCAGGCAAGCAACTTGAACCTCTTGTCAAATTCTGGCACCGCCAACGCTGCGGCCAACTCTTTGTACAAATACCAGCAGCAACAACCGACTATTTAAGCGTGTGTCAACTCCATACTTTGTGCGCACTTGTAGCGTGCCGTTTTAACATAATTTCATGTTAGTTGGAATTTTAAGTGATATCAAATTTTTGCACTTTTAGGCAACAGAGGATGCTTAACCTTTCCGAATGGCCAGAATTGGACGAAAATTATTTGTGTTGCACACCCAATCACAATGAACGTTGTAAACTAACACTCATGTATTCGATGTATTTGCTTGAACGGTACGAAATTAAGTAGACGTACATATAAATATTTTTTTTCTTTTTGGCTTAACACGAGCAAATTTCACATAATCAACTCGTATACATAATATTTTTTGATAATCATGCTTACATATCAGCATTTGAAGCGGGTATTCGAATGCTAAACGGAACCTCAGCTACTTGAAATGGGCCATTTCAATTATGTTACTCTATATTTTTGGGCTAAGAAAGCTGCATATATATTTAAGACGAAGCCATTCTGGAAACAGCACAAGTTATTTTCTGTTTAGTTATTTCTTTTTCGTTGAAGGTTTATATATTTTGTTATTGTGCTATTAATCAGAAATTTTATAGCTTCTTTTTTTATTAGCCAAAGCAGAAATATTTTTTGGATTTGTCCGTTAAACGTTTAACACAAATTCCAATTTTTAAATACAATTTAAAAATTGTGAATTTACAATTCGCTCTTAAGTTTTGTCACACTGAAATTGTTACATAATTATGAGTTCTGTTTAGTTTATGTTTGCCTTAGATTTAAACATATTTGTTGAACATATACATTGATTGTTGAACTTTGTTTTTCTTTCTTGGCCGTCTTTTGGCCAAACTATATAGTTTTAAAGCTTACAATTTTGTTCCTATTATTTATGTCTTACATTATTTTTCATGTATTTTTGAGAACGGATCTCGATGCTTTGTATGTAATAACAAACCATTACATATTGTACTTAAACAACGCTTTAGTTTAATATTAAAACACATTATTTTTTGTACACATGCTTAAACACATTCTATTTCACACAAATATATACACACAACAAAAGAAATTGTTTTCAAAATTCGTACGAGTTTTTTCTTGGAATACCTAACCTATGCTTAAGCAATACTAACCCTGCGCTTCCCATGCTGATACTTGCCAGTTTGTCGTATATCAAATATTAAATTCAAACGAATTTAAGCATAGATACAATCAAATTAAAAATTACTTTACCATGCAACTAAAATAATCCAAATATGAATTGTATATTGAAAACGCGCAGAAGGTGTGTTTTAAATCGGGAAACTAAATAAACAAATATTTAAGGTATATATCAAAAGGTTACAATCGATCTTAGCGGAATGATGAATTATATGAATTTTGATGGCATCAATTGTTTTTACGATTTTGCTTCTTTTTTTTCTGTTGTGCCAAATATGTTGTTTAATGGACGTAAAAATGTACGAGAATAATTTCTCATACATTAAGAACCTACAGGGATTTTACGGTAGTCTTCGAATAGCGCAAAAACCAAATGTTAATATAGATGCCATGCAACTAGTTGAATTTGTTTAGTTTCTAATAGACCTACGCAACAATAAGCAATTTTCAATTGATACAAATCTGAATGAAACACGGGTTTTACGATAAACTTGGATGCCTCTATATATAACGGTTTCTGTTGTAGCGCCTAGCTTAGTTTCTTTTGCCTAGGAACTTAACCACATGTACAATATGATTTAGTTGGCGATAACTACATTTAGTTGATCTAAGTAATTAAGTAGATATTAAATCTTGAAAATGCTAGACAATTACAATGCATAGTTATTATATACATACATGCCTATAATATGTACTTCTTATAACATATACAAGCCTATACATAGTTAATGCCTTCAGTAAAAGCAGTAAACAAAAACAAAAACAAAACAACAGCAAGTCACCCACTCAAATGAAAAAATATCGCTTTAACGACAACCACAAATCAAAATGCTTATACATACACATTACTATTTAATAAACCATATACATGCGTGCAAACCAATAAATATCTATTAATTTATATGTAATGAGAACAAAATCAGGTGTCATCACAAAAAATATAGGATAAATGGAATATGAACATATAAAACTAAGTTCGAAATGCATATATTTACCAATCTCATGAATATTTCATAACTTAAATGAAAGCGAATGAACATATACATATATACATACGTATACATATAATGAACATATACCTTAAACTAGATAATAATTTGTATATATTGAAAGATATTTATATATATATACATATATATATATATATATATAAAATGGTGCTTTAGCTGAATTATAATATAATTATATGTAATTCTAAGACTTGTATACCCAACAAAATAAGAAAGAAAGACATATTGTTTCTCTTCAATGAATTCTTACCAACAAATGGAAAACGAGTGCTGTGGCAGGCAGCATCTTTTTATTATAGCAAGAACGAACATAATATGAAATTGTAAATGATTTCAAGAAAAAAAAATAAAAATGTTTTTAACATCTAAAAGGACAAATACTCAAGCAATGCAAATCAACATTTTCGTTTATATAAAACACAGTCATAGAAATATCTATACTTACACAAGAACATACAGACATGCTTAACTTTTAAATAACTAAAATTTATATACTTTTACTAACTAAATTAAAAGAAAATAAAATACTTTTAAATGAACATTTTAAGGCTATTCAAGGGAATCACCCAGGCCCAAAATTGGTACTTAACCTAAAAAGTCGTACATATATTTTACTTTAATGTTTTTAACGCTTTTACGAGCAAACTGAAATGGCGTTTTTAAATATCAAAACAGTTTTAAGCATTTTCCACAAAGCTTTCTTCGTACTATCATTTAAACGATCATTTTTTTAAACAATACAAGCTCAGATACAACAGACAAAAATGTTGATAACAAATTAAAGAAATTGAATGTATCAATGAATTGAATAAAACGAAATGTAATGGAACCAAAATCGAACGCTTCCCACGCAAAACCGATAATATTAAATTTTAGCTAAGTAAATTAAAAAAACAAAACAAAAGTATGCAACGTTCAACAAACAGCGCACTAAATACCTATAAACATTTAAAACAATATATGTATTTTACAACGCTAATTAATTCATATGTTAATCTACACTTATTTTTAAGCGACTTAACACTATAACTTAAAAATTCATATTTTTAAACTCAGCTAAGGTGAAATGCAGTTATACACAAGATATTAACTACTCTTATAAACAATATCTATACATTCGCCGATATCTTTACCATAAACTAACTAAACTATGCTAACTATATATTTCTAGCTATATTTATGAAGAATATTTTTAATAAGTATAATATTAAATACAACATTGAGCAACACAAGCGACATGTGAGACACATTTTGGGGGAACATAAGCAAAAAACATTTGCAATTGAATTTTAAACTAACAATACTTGCACGGCAAAATGTTAAAAACAAAGTTTAAGGAAAAATACAAGCAACAAACAAAAAAAAAAAACAAAACAACACGTATTATGAAGGGTTTTTAAAAAGACTATTATACACACATATATACACACAAAAAGAATAATAATGATGAACATTAATAAGCTTTTAATGCAATAATCAAGTACCATATATTTTAATAATGGATAACTTAAAAGATATTTGAAGGATCACAAGTACGTATACATATATACATAACTTGTACGCGTTATTGCAAATTCATATTGTTAAAGAATAGCGAAGAAGAATAAGAATAGTAATTGGGGTAATTTAGCTTCGTCTGGCATTAGCTTAGCAAAACTATGTCAAGGGAAGCGTTCTCACCCTAATTCTTAATGATTTTCCCACCTTATATAGGAATATAAACAAAATTACTGCAGTGCCATTTTAAATAGCTTCCGATAAGAAAATATTAATATACATACATATACACATATTATATAAATAAATATATTATATTATATATAGATATATATACATACATGCAACCAATACATGAAATACGTACATACCTAGTATATGCATACATACATACCTATTTATGTATTTAATATATTGTTATGAGCTAAAGTTCAAATTGCATTACGGTTATTACGTAAACAAATTAAGCAAATGGAACAAAGTTGAACATATTTTGAATGCAGACATTTTAGAACTTTTTGATGCTTTTTTTGTAATGCATTTTCAAAATGCATTAAAATCGACTACAAAGCAAATATATGTATGTATGTATGTACCCCATTAATACTTCCTATACGTGCATACATATGTATGTATGTAGATCCTGTAGTCTAAACAGCAAAACTATTAAGAAAAAATAATAAACAAACAAAATAGTTAGGCATATTAACTAATTAACGAAACCCAATATCTATTAATATCAACTAACAAGTTTTTTAATGACTAAACGTATATGATAAATCAAATATATGCGCTTAATTAAGTTATAAATAAATACATAAATAAACAAACTATGAGCTAAATATATAAAATAAATATGATGCTAAACTATACAATATGAATTAAATAAAATTTTATCTACATAAATATATGTAAATTCATACATTCTTATTAAAGAGCTTAAATGAGACAGCAAAGTAAAAGAAAACCCCAATTATTATAATAATTGTTAATATGTATTTACATGCTTTAACAGCAACCAATTTATTTGTATACAATGGATCCATTATATAATATATAATGTTTTCAAACCCGATATAATTCAAAGAAAAGCTCAAAAAAATACAATAACAAAAGAAATAAACTACACAATCAGGTGTGCAAGTAACTTTACAACTACTAAAATTATAGAAGTGTCAGTACTTACACAAATCCCGCGTTCCGCATATGTTTAACAAAATTACACAAAGGGAATGCATTACATACAAGTCTTGTGAAAGAAAAACCACAAATTGCTAATTCATTAAACAATAATCATGACTGCTAAGTAAACTGACACGAAAATATTAAAAATATTATATACCCTCAAAGAGTCGACAATATATGAGCCTGTAAATGAACTAAGTAAACATAATGCTGAGTATGCAAACTAAAAATGTATTGTATTTGATATACATGCAAAGGGAAGGAAATGATAATAAAGGACACACAGACCAAAATACAAACAGCTTATTTATTTTTAAAAATGTTCAAGGTACTCTTCGAGGAATATCATTGATAAAAACACATGTACATATGTATATATCATAGGTTTAAAATTTATATATTTTTGCTTACATATTTAATAACTAAACTTGTGCGAGTGCGTGACAATAATGTTACTTAAACACAAGTTTCCTGCCCTACATATCACCTCACACGTTAGGACTAGCTGAAAATGCGTTAATATGCCGATTATTATTTGTTCAGTCTTCTCTTGGCAAAGATTTGATAAATTCCCAGACAAGCAGACAAAGTGCCAATGGTTCCCACTTGAAAAGTGGACAGTTTGCTACCCCAGAGATAGCCCTTGGGTAAAGTGCTAACAGCGTGTACAAAATCCAGGGATATGCGAAATACGGACATCAACTCCAGTCGATGTTTAGCCAGCGATTTTACATCAATATCGGTAGGACTATAAAAAGTTACATGTGAATAGCTAAAGATATCAGAGAGTTGTCCACTTACTTGCAAAGCTGGTGACTACGATTGAGTTTGTCCTGATTCAGCCAGAAATTGCGTAGAGTGCTACAATTGAAATGGGAATTTATGAGCTGAAGAGTTAGGTAGTTATAAATTTACTATATCGAACTAACCGCATTAGATTCAAGTAAACCGAAAGCACCCAGAATATTGAGTTGGCATTATCCCAATTGTCTGCATGTTTTACATCCACAATCTTATGCTCGGACAGCCAACAGATCTTCTCAATCGGGTAATATAGCAAATCCACAATATTGGCAGTGACCCCCAGCAGTGCCATAATGCGATCCGGTTCCTTTTCGCCCAATCCATACTCCAAAGCATACTGTATCATGGGTATATCATCAATAAGACGTAGCGTTGCCCTTGCCCCAGATATTTTTGAGCTGGCAATTGCGTAGCGTTTGGCCAATTCCGGATTCCGCTTGACATGATAACCAGCCACAAGCTTGGCGCTGTAGCACAGCACTTTCATCACCTGCAAAGATAAAATAGGTACAAATGTACATATATTTATGTCAATAAATCTTCGACATATATACATATATAAGATTACAGTTTATTAAGTGTTTTAAGGTGACCTTTATAAGTTGTGTTGCACTTTCTTAAATTACTTTGCAGTTATAAAGAGATAAAATATTATCAGCGATAAAAAGAACACAACGAAGGCAACAAACATCTTAATAGCTGTTTTCCACTAAAGTGGTTCTGTTGTCGCTTGGGGAATTCATTTATGTGGGGCACTTCACTACATTACATTTTATGTTTACTTTGTCCTTTATTAATATTGAAGGGTATTTGTCTTTGTTTGCTTACATTGCAAGCAATCAATAACTATTAGTTAAATAAAATATGTGGTAATCTAAACAATGGCCCATCTATGTTGTAGAATTACTGTTACCATAGACACTTACTAACCTTTCTCTCGTAGCGTATAATCTTTTTGACTTCGCACCGGGTTAATGTTTTATAGGCCGTAATCTGCAACATTATCTTGACTTAACCAACGACTAACGTCTATCAAATACTATGGACTGATAAAACTCAAGCCATTGCAAATTTCATATGAGAAGCGCAACAAGAAGTAAGGCAAGGTTCAAAATGCCGCTTCCGACTATGCGCAAGGTGACGAAAAAACAACAACCAAAAACCTGTTAGTGCGGTAGATCAAGCCCATAGAAAAGCAATACAAATGAGCTGCCACGCTGCATTTTTAAAATAACAACCAAAACCAAACGATCATATCTTATGTGCCTGGCCAATTGGTTGAAATGTCTTACCTTATCCCGGCCGCCATAGGAATCTATAATATCACAGAATTCGTTAACAAACTTTGTTGTGCTGCTCATTTCTTTTTTTTCAGTGTTGCTCCCTTAAAGGTGCAGTTATTGGACTGAGCGAAATAAAACAAAGAAAACGAAGTAAAAGCAACCGCGCAAACAACCGAACGACAACACAACAAAAAATTACTATCACTTTTCGAACAGCTGTGCACTGGTATCGATAATTTTTGCGGCTATCGTGTGCACCACTAGTGAAAACTTTAACGTTGCACAACACTACGCATACACACACAGCACGGATGCATCAGTGAGTTGCAGGACAGGATTAGGATTTGTTAAAGGACCACGAGCTGAAATATGAGTTTGCCGAATGCGAACAACAACAATCACTCATCATCGCCCATTTACAGCAATAAGTCTGTCATCAAGAAGAGCTCGAAAAGCGATTTAATGCGGGCCGCCGTCGGATTGTTGCTAAAGCAAAAGAATTATGTTGTAAGTAAATACACTTAATTAATTGAATGCAATACGAACTCACTGTGTATACCAATACCTTTGCAGGGTAACGAAAAGTTTCGCAGATCCGATTTCATCTTGATGCAAAACAAAAGTCAATTTGCGGTACACAAAATGCTGGACACAGATCTGCATGGCGGCAACAGCTTTACGTATTCCAATGTCCAAGTCATGACAAACAATCAGCATATGGTTGACCAACAGTTCGGACGCTTTTCGCTATTTGTGGAGGCGCAGCCAGAGCCGTTGCGTCTCGAAATGAAACGCTTCTATGCGCCGATGTTATGCCATTTGTACCTGGAGCTGTTAAAGGCGCGCGAATCAAAGGGTGCCGTCGAGTTTCTCAAGAAATATGCTCATCTTGTGGCACCGGTTGACCTCTACGATGCACCGCTGCCCACCAAGATCAATGGCTGCTCGGTGACAAACGAGGCCCAGCTGTCGGGCGCCTCAGACTGTCACATACGATTCGCCAGCGAGGCGCAGAATACTGGCGACATGGAGCTGGATTACTTTATGAAATTAGTACAAATACTGTCCGGCTGCACGAAGCTGGAAACCGCTGAGTCGGATCTGACTGTGGCACATTTTCGCGCCTCCAAATACGAACTGCATACGACAGCCCAGGTGGTAGATAAAATTGGCGCTTTTCTGCAGGGACGAGGCCATGTTCTAATCCTGAATCTGCTATACACCTGGCTGCACATTCACATTGTGGACAATGACCAGCGTCTCTCTGCTGAGGATCACCTGCTGGGCATAACCGAAGAACTGGATGTGGTAGAAGGCTTTGAGGCGGAAGACGGCTGCACATCGTCGGGTGTCACATGCAACAGCCGCACCGAGAACAAGTCCAGCAAGTCCAGCGATAAGAACCCTAAAAAACGTATGGCCGACGATACAACCATTAAGTTGGAGTCAGACATTAAAACCGAATGTGGCATCGTGGCGGATGCGCCGGCTGCTGATAAGTATAAAATGAACATTGACGCCTGCCTTAGCACAATGAAATCCTCATCAGCGCACATACTGAAAGCTCAAGTGGAGCTGCCGTGCTTCTACAGGATCAGCGAACGGTCGCGTGGTCTGACCTCGGCCCATTTGGACAACAACGAATGCCACATGCTAGCAGGCTTTGATAACTCCGCCGTTCAGCTGTGGCAGCTGAATCAGCATAGCTGTAAGGGAAAGAGTTTCTATAGACGTGCTCCACACTCGCAATGCGATTGGGAGCACAGCAATTGCACCTACGAGGAGCAAGAGGAGCAGGACAGCGACGAGGAAGCAATGAAGTGCAGCGCTGAAGATCGCCTCGATCGCAGCAAAGCGCTGCGCAGCAAATATGCAGATAACTCCTTGTAAGTAACGAAAAATATGAATTTTAAGCACTCTCTAAAGTATTCTTTCACTTCAGCAACGAATTTGGTGGCTTACAGATGCGTGGCCACACCAAAGGTGTCACCAGTGTACGCTTTTCGTCGCACTATCCGCTCTTTTACAGCGTTTCCAAGGACTGCACGTTGCGTTGCTGGCGTGCGCATAATTTGCAATGTGCGGCCATTTACAGCAGTCACAACTATCCCATCTGGTGCTTGGACGAGAGTCCAGTTGGCCAGTATGTTGTCACCGGCTCCAAGGATTTGAGCGCACGTCTGTGGTCCCTGGAGCGCGAACATGCGCTTATAATATATGCAGGACATACGCAAGACGTGGAGGTAAGCCGCATCCAAACGCAATCGAGTTAAATAAATAATAATACATTCACTGCTTTCAACAGTGCATAGCCTTCCATCCCAATGGCAATTACTTGGCCACCGGCTCGGCGGATCACTCAGTGCGTTTGTGGTGCGCCACCAGTGGCAAATTGACGCGCGTTTTCGCCGACTGCCGACAGGCAGTCACTAGTCTGGCTTTCAGTGGCGACGGCAAAATGCTGGCCGTCGCTGGTGATGAATCTAAAGTGCGAATATTTGATCTGGCTGCAGGCGCACAGTTGGGCGAGCTTAAGGATCATCCGACTAGCGTTAGTTCGTTGGCCTGGGGTTCACACAATCAGCAGCTGGCCACAACCTGCATCGATGGCAGCTTGAGGCTGTGGGACATAAAGAAGCTAACGCCAATGAGGTGAGCCGAAAGCAACTTCAAACTGTATATTTGAAAATAACTATTGTGATAAATCCACAGCGAAAGCAGCAGCGGCGGAAGCAGCACCTACTCATCATCGACATCGTCATCGTCATCAGCTACAACGAATCGTCTTTTAACTCTAAATAGTTCCTGCCAGCGCCTGGTTGATGTATTTTATGGACGCAGTAAAACGCTCTATTGTATAGGCACTTGAAAATTGTCATCGTAATTGAGGAGAGTTTTTGTTTTAAAATAATTTATTTGTAATAAGTCTGTGTATAATAAGTATTACTGTTACTATCAAGTGGAGCAATGTGTTTTTTCTTGCATTTTTAACAATTCCAAAATAGCATACTAAAATTTAATAATATTTCGTGATGCTTCGAAACGCCAGAACGCAATGTACAGTACTCGTACATAACTATGAATATACATACTACATAATCATCTTCATCGACTTGTTACTACGGATCTGTCAGCTTTTGAGCAACATTATGCTAGAAGCTGTCCTAAGTATTTCGTTTACTTAGCTTTATAAAATGGAGAAGCATTTGTAACTTGATTCAACAACAGAAACGTCGTATTAATATAGCTGCATATGTTTTAAATGTATGTATGTGTACTTAGCAAACGTACTCACAATGACTTTGGACACTCGCACAGCCCATTGGAACAAACGATACTTACTTAAAATATATTTCTGGTTGTACAACCAATTATTTTACAGTTTGTATGCAAAATCAAAGCGCGATATGAGCGATCACGCAATGGTATTTGAATGAACAGTAGTTTGGATGATACATGTTTAACAAAACGTCAGGATATTCGACTTTCGAACTTAAGCGCTAAATATATAAATATTGGTGCAGAACATGAATAAATAAATTGGTATGTAGTACATATATTTGTGTCACAGTCAAATCAGTTTTGGAATTTAATAAATCGACGGACTGTGACTATCGAATCAATGTTGGGTGTTATGTATAACAAATGAGTATAGTTTTCAACAGATTGTAATTGACATCCTTTAGCGCTTGTGACGTGCGCGTATCAATTGCAACGCCTTTGCCATTAACGGTGCCTTTTTGTTACGCATAGGGGTCGCAGCTGGGGATATAATAACATTCATATTAATGTATATTTATAATACGAATACGATTTGTGCTACTAACCAACTTGCGCAGAGTCACGCGCTGCATTAAGCACACGCAGACGGGCATCGCCCACCTTTGCCGCATTGGGCGTGACACTGGATAGCGCTGCAACGCGTGCCGCGGGCGTTGCTATTAGCTTGCCCTTGGTGCCGTACTGCTCCTGCTTGCGCTGCACGTTGCGCGGTGGCTTCACCATCGAGTCCACGAATGCCAATTGGGTTTTGCGAACGGGCGCCTCGCTGATTTTCTGTGATGCCTTTATGCTCATGGCAATTGTGCTCAGTTTGCGTTCCTTTTCCTCCTCACAGCGCTGCAAGTACGCATCGGATATTAAAATGAGCCTATTAATTATAACAAACGTCTAGTTAGCTTACCAAAAACATTTCACGCCACGTTTCCATTTCCTCCCTGCGTTGACTACGACAATGTCGCGTGACATGCATCTGCCACAGTATATCGCTATCTTCCATCAGATACGGATTGTATTCCTCAAAGTTCAATAGCTGATGCGGCGTGGCGCGCTCCAGCACTGGGCGCAGCACATCAAAGGGCACACCACCCGTGTATTCCAGTGCTAACCCAAGCAAATACAGTAAATACATTTTCATTTCGTTTTAACAAATTTGTGTCCTACCGTCAATATTCTTTTGCAGCACGCGTGTGCACAGATCAAATAGAGAAGGCACTTGAAGTATTTGTCCAGTTCGAACTCCTGAGTAAATTTTGGTGCTGCGTAATAAGTGAGATTATGAGCTGGACACAGAAGTTTTATATCTACAAACCCACCGCATTGTCTTGGATGATATGCCAGCTGCCAGCGCTTCAGACTCATTGAAGTTCCTTGGCAGCTTAGGCGCAGTGCTGCCGAGGCCATGATTGAAGACAACATCCATGACTGTTTGATTCAGCGGCATGGGCTTATAATTGTTTGATATTGTGGGCAGTTCCAACGCAATGCTCGGATCCAGGGGCTCCAGCTTAGCTGTGGGTGCTAGCAGCTCAGGTTTCTAAAATAGCAAGAACCAATCTATCACTATGCAAAAAATATGTACCTCATATTTAAAGATTGCTTTTCATTGTATTTCCAATAAAGTGAGATTTCGGTTTATTGGCTTAAAATGTATAAGCTTTTGCCAAAACTAGTTAGGATAAGCGAGATCTTTTCAGATCCAAGAGTTTAATAATTTGATCTGGAAGGGTGGAAGGATTGTCAAATAGCCAAGTTAACTACAAAACAATCCCAACCATTTTAAAATGATTTATATTAGTTTTTAGTACCTTTGTGGTAGTTTGCCTGCTGATGTTGAGATTCGAATATGTTATTCGTTTAGCTGAACTAGAGCTAGAGGCAGATCCGATTGTTGTTGTTGTTGTTGTTGTTATTGGCTTGTTTGGTGACTTAAGCTTGTTTGTAATCTTCTTGCCACTCATGGGCATATTGAGCATCCCCAGTACATCGTCAAAATTAGCGCCCATGCTGGAGTCAAATTCATCCGCCGCCTCCTTATGCTCCTCAGGCTCCACTTTGGACTTGGATTTTGATATTTTAGCCTTGCGCGAATCGTCATCTTGTCGCTGTGGACTGCGTGATCGCTTGGATGCCTTTGATGACGTTGGGGTGGATTTGTGTTTGTCTAATTTCTCTTTGGCCACCTTTTGTTCGCTGTGCTGCGATTTATCCTGCTTGGATAATATATAATTGTAATTATATTAAATGCAAATTTTGTTTTGTTCTAATGTGTACCTCTGTGCTTTTCTCATGCCTAGATTTGCTATGGTCGCGGCTTTTGTGGCTGCTGTGATGTCGTTGCTTGCTGCTGTCGCTACTGCTCTTGTGGTTGCTGCTCGGTTTAGTCAACGACTCCTTCGGTTTGCGATGCTCGCTGCTGCTGCTGCTGCTTTTCGGCTGCTCTTTGCGATGCCTGTCGCTGTCGCTATCCTTGGGCTTGACCTTGTCGTGACTACTGCTCTTGTGCCGCTTGTCGCTGTCCGTTCGGCTTTTTGAGTGACTCTTACTGCTGCTGCTGCTCGATTTGCTTTTGTGCTCGCTGCCCTTGGAAAGATCTTCATGCTTTGATCTGTGCCTGTGACGCGTTTCTTCGCCGCCCGATGAATTGCTACCTTTGTTCTCTTGATCCTGATCCTCCTCGCTGGAACGTTGACCATTCGATCGATTTGAGTCCTCTTCAATGCCGTTGCTTTGCGCCACTGGCTCCTCCTCGGCAGCGACCATAGCCTTCCATTTTGTGACTAGAGTTTTGGCAGCAACGCCGACCTCGCCGTTAATCTTGCGAAGCGCATTGACCGTCTTTCCAATGCCCGTTTCCTGCAGGTGCTCAAATGTGATGGGCAGGTTGAACAGCTTTGTGATGCAGTGCAGCAGCTGCGGGAACAGGTAGTAGATGCAGATGATTGAGGCGATTGTATAGGGGCATCTTTCACAGGGTGGTTAACAACAACATTATACATACATACAGATTATCCTAGCTACATGCGTACATACATATATAGGAGAAACCTTTGAAAGTTACAATAAGGGATGTAAAATAAAGACAAGCTGACAAGTATGTAGATGCTCTAAAGGGAGTATCGCTGAAGATTTAATATATGTATGTATATAGTATATATCATATAGTTACATATAAACTCAAACCAATCAATATTTCATATTGAACTCTACCGTAGAATACATATTTAAAACGTTTTCAAATTTCTTGAATTTTGACGAGAGATTTGTGTAAATGCAGCATAAAGTAATTGTTTTTTTTTTAATTACATTGCATGTGTTTATCGAGTTCTGTGTCAATCGAACTCTGCCAGATGGTTATTGATTAGATTGACAGATTACATGTCGGCAAGGGTATTAATGCGTCGACACTCTGCCGACAACTGGTAATGCTTCTTTTCAGCTATTGTTTTGCAACAAAAATTAAGGGTAAATAGCAGTGTCGGGTTTGAATACTATGTAAATAAGTATGTATGTATGCATGTATCTGTGTTGCATATATACATGCGCATATGCTTATGACCTGGCATTTATCAATTGCATGCTCATACATATATGTATATTTGTCGCACAGTCTCAATTTATAACTTATTTGCAAACAGCATAGATGTTTCCCAAGTTGCGGAAATACATATATTGAGCGTGGGGACCCCTTCCGAAAACTCACCACTATGCCGGGGCAGGGGAAAAACTTACGCGTGTCTCATCCTCGCTGTGGCGTTCAATACTGCGTTGATAGTGCCGAACAACATCTACCAGATTGCTAGTGGACGTCATCACGTTGAGGCAAGTGCACTAATCTTGCTCAGTTGTAAGTGTTAGGGGCTAGGGCTATAAAAATGGAACGCACAATGCAGCCTTTGGAGTTGCTTAAAAAAAAAACTCAGCGAATGGAGCACACAGCACACACAAATTTGGTCTCCTTTAGAGGAGCACAATGATTTTATTCTTCTTATTTTGTAAAGCTCATAGCTGCATGAATTTCAACAATTATACATAATAACTTCACTTAAATATGTGATTTTTCACTTTCAGCATGACGTTAGACAGCACTAATAACAGCTGACAGCAAATTGTGCTGCATTGGTGCATGCGCGATTTGGAGACACGCTATGTTGGCTGCGTTATGCGCACTCAGCTGTTTTTGACAGTTGCTTGCCAGCTATCGATAGATCAGTCAATCGATATTGCATCCAAAAACACTACATGTCTTGCAGTGTTGGCAACACTGTGCCCATTTTGTTGTGAATTATTGTTAATTTTTTAATTTAATTTGTACAAATCGTGCATACGTTTCCAAACATAGCAGAACACTTGCGGGCCAAGTCCAGCATGTGCCAGTTTCTCTAAACGGCCCCAATCCACAAAGCATACCAACGCGCCCAAATAGAAACGTGTTAAAACATGACCATGGGCGAGCGTGAGCCAACTTCGTCTCTCGTTCTGCCCGTTATACTGAGGCCTATTTTCACACAGGTAAGTTGCCTGGTAAGACGGGGGGCGTTGGCGTTGACTGTCCCAGTTAAATGCAATGTTGCGTAAACGTACGTATGTATATTGTTTACAGCTCGAGCGACGCGACGTTGGCGCGGCGCAGTCACTGCGCTCCGCCATACTTAAATCGGAGCAGAACAATCCGGGCTTCTGCTTTGACCTCGTTGCGTCGATCGTGCGACGCGCCGATCTAAATGTCAACCTGAATGAGGCCGTCTTGCGTTTGCAGGGCAACATCACCGAGGCAGATCGTAAGTGCTCACCTCTATTTGTTTGTGCACACATATGCATGTGTGAGTGCAATTGTGATTGTGTGCGTGTGTGTGTGTGTGGGTCATAATACGATTGTTTCTCTTGTGTTTATGCATTTTGTGTTTCTTTTTTTTCTGCCCCAATATGTGGCGCAGTTAATGAATATCGGCTAACACGCACCGAGGAGCCGTTCCAGGAGCTGAACCGCAAGTCCGTCGCATTGAAAGTGATACTCAGTCGCATCCCCGACGAGATCAACGATCGCAAGACCTTCCTCGAGACTATCAAGTAAGTTTCCCCAACAGCGGTCACTCTGATATGATAATTCGCAAATGTACACTTGTTATATTATCTGAATCTATATATATTTGTCTCAAAATGATTATAATTTGTGTAGTATTTGCCATATATGATAATATATCATCGTTATTTTATTACAGGGAAATTGCTAGCGCCATAAAGAAGCTGCTCGATGTGGTCAACGAAATTGGTTCGTTTATACCGGGTGTTACGGGCAAGCAGGCTGTCGAGCAGCGCAAAAAGGAGTTCGTCAAATATTCAAAAAAGTTCAGTACAACGCTGAAGGAATACTTCAAAGAAGGACAGTAAGTTGGCGTTTTGTAATCATTAGCTATGTTGACGCTGCTAGTAAATAGCAAACGGAATTCCACACACAATCAGCCGGTTTCTTTAATCGCCTGGTATCTGGTTTCTTATCTAACCGTACGCTGACCGTGTACCCTAAGCATGATGTCATCCTTTTGTTGTTCTACATTCGTTTATCTATCAATTGAAGTTCCCCCGAGCTTGTGCGCATTCTGCATTTTAAATCAAACTCAAATTGCATCAATTACTTGAAAAGGCATTGAAATTCGTTGCTTTGTGATAGGAAATCGATGATACGCATATAGTTTGATAATTGCGGCCATTCATGATTTGTCTAATTGCATTGTGTTATTCTTTTTTCTATTTTCAGACCGAATGCAGTATTCATAAGTGCACTTTTTTTAATAAGGCAAACGAATCAAATAATGCTGACAGTTAAGAGTAAATGCGAGTAGAAAATTAAATGTTTTTAATAATGCAAAAATTAGTGGCATTTTAATTTTATGTTTAACAACAAACACAACAAACTAATAAAGAAAAAAACAACAACCTAAACCTAAAAACTTAAGCAAGGAACACAATTTGCAATAGCAATCCACAGTCGCATACCAAGAGCCGATAGCAGCAAAAGCCAGTTGTAATTAAAAATAAAACGATAACTAGGCCTAGTGTATTTAATTAAGTGTAATCACACCACTAAATTCCAATACAAAAACAAAAACGCAAGCAATTTGAAACGCTAAAATGTTTAGCAATTAGAACTTTAACCTTTCGTATTTAGTCAATTCTGCGCGTGTTTTGTTTGTTTGTTTTGTTTACAATTTATTGTAAATAATTTATTCGTTTTCTGTTAACCGCAACGTAAACATTTTGTTTTTATTAACGAAAAGCGAAAGACGAATAAATTAAATGCTAGCAAAAAGCAAACATAAGCGAGACATGAATGTACTATGTGAAAAAAAAACATAAAAAAAGAAGAAACAATTGAATTTTGAACTGTTTTTAATTGTTAGAGTTTGAAATTTAAAACTATACATATAAAGAATACACTTAATAATATGTTCAATTTGAAAACGCAAAAGACAGTAGCAGAGATCGCTAGCCAACAAGACGAGAAAAAAATTATTTTATTTTTAATAAATGTTATATGAAAGTAATAAAAAAAGAGACAAAACTCATACTGTAGAAAATAGGAAAACAAACGACAAATAAATGTATTTATATTCAAAAATTGCATTTCTTCACAATTGACATGAGCGACTAACTGTTAAGCGAACTTTAACAGTAACAGTAACACTAACAGTATCAGTACCAGTACCAGTAACAGTGCATTAACATTTGCAACCCCAAAAGAGAGACTCGCCACGCGCCAATGCAAAAGCAAAAGCTGCGGAGAATATTTCCCATTTTTCAGTGTCATTTGACAGAAAAATCGATTCGTTTTCACACTGGGCCATTCTGGGCAGGCAGTTGGATAGAAATCAGAGTACAAACCAGCCGAGCAGCGCGACCGAGATGACCCACTTTTCGGTTTTCGCATTCAAAACCAACTGCTATACAAAATAAAGTTGCAATTTTTTTTCTAAACTAGCATTTAGTTGAAAGCGCGTTGTATATTATGTAAAACACAAAACCGTTAACTAGTGTAAACTCTATGCATTTATGTAAATTCTCTAGCGCTAACGTGGAAGTGGAAAAAGGCGACCTGAAAATTCAGCAGTCCCAGCAGCAATCAAGAAGCAGCAGCAGCAGCAGCAGCAGCAAAAAGGTTCGCTAAATGTACGAGTTTTCGTTTATCTAAGTTTTGTTGAAATCAAAACGCCAACGCAACGCAACATTATCGTGCAGTTTTATAATTGAAAACAAAAACGTTGGTCGAACGTATCCCGAAATTTGGGACGAACAATGAAAAACGAAGGCAGGCGAGGAGCGAACGGGCTGACGAAAAAATTTCGCTGTACACCAAATGGGGAAAAATGTCTTCTCAGCAGTAGCAGCAGCAGCAGCAGCAGCAGCAGCCAACAAACTCGCCCGCTGCTTGCTGCTCAAAGCATGTGTAACGTGAATATTTGCATTCTAATGTTCCAATCAAACTAACGAGAATCTTTTGCCCAAGAACAAAAGGCAACCATAAATTCTCATGTGAATTGTATGTGAGAGAAGAAAAAAACAATACAAATTAAAAAGAAGAGATTTCTAACCAACAAACTCGAGTGTTAACAATGGCATTTTCGAAATGGTAATCAAATAATAAAGAAAGAGTGATGTGAAAAGTAAAAGTGTAAACGATTGCCACTGAGACTTCGGCAGTGGCATATCGATATGAAACGATAAAAAAAGCTAGCAAGCCAACGTAAAATTACACACACACACACGCACACACATGCATAAACGCGCGCACGCAAAGGCACTACAAATACACTAATACAAATACAAATGCAAATGCGAATGCAAACCGAGTATTGAATGAAAACGAAATTACGTATGAACGTATGTAGATGTCTGTATGTCTGTCTATACACATGTCTGTCTGTGTGGACACATTAATGTTATTGCGGCCGCTTAAGCACAAAAATGGCATAAATATGCTAGTCCAAATTGGCAAAGCAAGTGCATTTAGTGCAAAAAGGCGCGCGCGCACAAAACACGCACACATAGAAACAACGTGGAAATGGAGCAGCAGCAGCGATTTGCGGCACAAAGCACTGGTCGTATCTGTGTGTGTGTGTGTGTGTGTGTGTGTGTATGTAGGTATGTGAGTTTCATATATTCATAGTCACAGTAACAGCCGCAGCCGCAGCCGCAGTAGCCATGTTAGGAGCAGCAGAAGCGCAAGATAAATGAAAAGTGCCACATTTTGCTTTTGGGGGCGGTTTTCACAATTGGCGCGCAGCAGAAACAGCAGCAACAACAACAGTTTGGCCGCGTGGGAGGCGTAAAAGTTGTTTGCTGCTGCGTGCGTAACAGCATACACACACACACACACACACACACACACACACACACATGCACAGATGCGTATAGATACGAGTGCGGGCGAGTGGATGGGGAGTGCAGGTGTTTGCCATGCGGTTTTCTTCTGTCACGCGCTGTGTGTGTGCGTGTGTGTGTGTGTGCATGCGTGCGTCTGTGTGTCAATATTAGCAGCAAAGATAATAGCAGTTGCTGTCGACTGCGATTACTCGCTGTGACAACTATTTTTGGACTTATTCGCCAATCGTTCAATTCGTTATTTGTTTATTTATGTTTAACCTAAAGCCATACGGTTAGTTTTCGCTAACGCAACGATCAAATGTCACGCGTTGGCAAAACGAAAACTCAATACGTCAAAAGATAGTGAAAGGCTTTGTGTGTGCGACAGGATATGCTCAATTTGGACATGTGGCAATCAGGCAATGGCACATGTGAATGTGAATACAGCGCTAAAATTGGCAAAAGTGATGAAGAAAAAAAAAGACGCAGAGCAGTTCGCCCGCTTTACCCAAAAAACTATGCTACGTTTTCAGCATGTGTGACCCTCATGTGCTTTGCTCCTGGGAGCAGCACCAACGTCATGCTAGTGTGTGTGTGTGTGTGTGTGTGTGTGAGAGTGTTTGTCTAGTTATAAATAGGCAAGATGGTTTTTGTGCTCGTTTTCTTGTTTGGCTCTATTCCTCTTTGGTATCTTCTTTCTTTCTTTCTTTCTGTTTTTGTTGTTGTTGTTAGTATTGAGGTCAAACTGTCAACAGGATAGTGAACTTTACAGCATTTCGATTCTAAAATGGTTAAAGCTTAAAGAGGCTTGAGTATGTCTTAATGTCGTAATTTTGTGTTGAATTTTGGATGGTAAAATAATTTAAATTCTCAAGTCGAGTATATTTAACTGTTATTAAATATTTTGGATCCAGAAGGTATATTCGAAATATATGTATCTTTAATCAATTTGGAGTTAGCATAGGCAGTAATGCCCAAACATAACCTTCTATAATCTCTGAAATCCTCGCACTTCTGTAGGAAATAGCTGGATCGTCATAGATGTTATGCTTATAAGTGTATACTATTTCTAGAATCTGTAAATCTCATTTTGCCAGTTACAAACTTTGTTTATGAGAAATGCGACACATCGCACCATCGCTGCAAAGTATGCAATGAAATATATGTATTTAGTGCTATCTGCACTCAGTCAGCTAAGGGAAGCAGATGTCAGCCAGTTTGAGTTCGAGTTTGAGTTTGAGTTTGAGAATGAAACTCAGTGCATATGCAAATTAATTGTACTTCTCGGAGAAACTTTTACTTGTGTACTTTGCCACCTCAACAATTAGTTGTTCTTTATTTTTCTGCTTGGAGTGCATCAAAAGCTGACGTGCCTTAAGAAGCAGGAAAACTTTTTCAATTACATTCGTTGAAGATGGCAGTAGTTGAAAGTTGAATGACCCACCAACTATGGCCACAGTCAGCTGTCGTAGTCATTAACAATATATTCAGCATTTCCTGCACACATCTATAGTATTTTCGTATAAGACATAAGCGACTCACATGTTTTGAAAATGAAATGCATGCGAATTTTCCATTTCATTTACTCTGATGGCAATTGCCAAAAAATTGGGTTAATAGACTGTGAAAGCAGCGTCAGGCCGCAACCTACATTCAATTGGGATTGGGATTGGGATTTGGGTGGCTGGCAATGTAGCAGACGGAAGACAGAGGAGAGCAAGAGAGAGCGCAGGATGTGTGCAGGCCGTGTGGCTAATCCACACTCGTAGAACTCATTAAAATTTAAACAGACTTTGCAGCTGAGACTTGATGCTGCCTATTGTTCAGTCGCTTGAACGAATGTTTTTATTTGCTGATAGAATTTTAAGGATAATGTTGTAATGAATGCCAATTACAATGACCATGGTAAGGAGCAGGCACTGTGAGATGCAAAGACGTCAAATACGCCCACTGTTGGTCATAAAGTACATTTGGAATGAACAAGTGAAAAGCAAAGCAAACACGCACACCCACACACCCACACACTCACATGCAAGAGCTATTTAACACCCACTTCATAATCATAATTACAACAAGTGAGAACGTTGCAGTCGGGCGGAGCCGACTGCGTAATACTCTGATACCATTTTAAGAACAGCTGAAAGCAAGTGAACAGAAAATTTTTGCTGGTGTTTGGGTGACCCGAAATCGGCATTCCAAGTTTTTGGGAACGGGAGGGGCATGGTCGATCTTAAGAGGGGGTGACCAGAAGTCTATCTACCAATTTTGGTGACTCTAGCTCTAAAACTGTGGAAGATATAAGCTTTCGCGATTTTTGGGGGCGGGAGGGGGCGTGGCCCCAAAAATTTGGCCGATCTTTAGAGGGAGTGACAAGAAGTCTATCTTACAAATTTCTTGACTCTAGCTCTAAAACTGTGGAAGATATACATTTTCGCGATTTTTGGGGGCGGGAGGGGGCGTGGCCCCAAATTTTTTTTACCGATATTTAGAGGGGCTGACCAGAATTCTATCTTCCAAGTTTAATGACTCTAGCTCTGAAACTGTGGAAGATATAAATTTTCGCGATTTTTGGGGGCGGGAGGGGGCGGGGCCCCAAAATTTTTTGCCGATCTTTAGGGGGGCTGACAATAAGTCTATCCTCCAATTTTGGTGACTCTAGCTCTAAAACTGTGGAAGATATACATTTTCGCGATTTTTGGGGGCGCGCGGGGCGTGGCCCCAAAATTTTTTGTCCGATCTTTAGAGGACTTGGCCAGAAGTCTACCCTCAAAGTTTGGTGGCCCTAGCTCTTAAACTGTGCGAGATATAGGCTTCCGTGTTTCGTGGGGGCGGGGTGGCTGGGGGCGTTCTAGTGGGCGTGGCCGGAAAATCCAGGACGCAATCTTTTGGGTAGGTCAGCCCTAGTCTAAATTCCAAATTTGGGGACTCTAGCTTCAAAATTGCGGGAAATATACACGTGTTATCGAATTGTGCATTCATGTATATCGATTTTCGCGATTACGGGGGCGGGAGTGGGCGTGGTCAAAATTTTGTTTCTGTAATCTGTAGAGGACGTCACCAGTAATATATATTCCAAATATGGTGACTTTAGCTCTAAAACTGCGGGAGATATAAGCATTTCAAATTAATTTTGGAGGGGGGGCTGGTGGGCGTAATAATGGGCGTGGCCGATTAACCTAGGATCCAATTTTTTCGGGAGGTCACCAGCAATATACCTACCAAATTTGATTACTCTAGCTTCAAAATTGTGGGAGTTATTCACGTTTAATCGATTTGTGATTTGAGGTGTATCGACATGTTATCGATTTGCCAGCCTCCCAGTGGGCGTGGCATAAATTTGGAATAAACTTGATCTGAAGCAGATAGCTATAATCATAACGCAAAAGATTTCAAGAGTCTATCTAATATCGTTTCGGAAATACGCGCGTTCATCCAGACAGACAGACGGACAGACGGACGGCCTGACGGACATTCGACAAAACCAATATACTATGAGTACCTTCGGTATCAGAGTATAAAAATTCTACGTCCTACACATTTAAGGACGCAGCAGCGCTCTGCTGTTAACCCGTTTACAGCACGAGTGTCTGTTAACATGGACTCACTAACGGCGCTTGCGCCAGTGCTGCCAAGTTGCCGTCTCTTGTTGGGATATTTTACTCGCACACTCTGCGAGCGGCGGCAGAGAGCACATAACTCACTGACCGCAACTCTCACTCTCACTCTGGCACATAGCGCATAGACCCATGCTGTCATCTTGGTCGCACACGGAATTCGCTGTGCATACTTTTGCAGTTAAAGCTGAAAGCAGTAAACGACATTGTTGCTGTTGTTGCTTGTTTTTGCAGTTGTACACACACACGCACACGCATACACACAGAAGCAGTGTCAGAGATAGAGCGCTGTGCATAACAGCAACTAGTGGCTGTAATGAGACGTTGCTGCTGTTGCGCTTCGCATTTGACTGCGCTGAGTTGTGCTGCACACACGTCTAATTAAAACGCCATCAGCGAGGCATACACACACGCATACACATACACACACAACCACAAAAGTGCTGAGAAAAATCTACTAAAAATAACTGCTTTAGTGCCCATTTAGTTGTGCTGCAAAATGTAGTGTGCAAAAAAGGCTTTTCGTTTTGTATTGCCATGATTTAAAGTGATAAACAACCATTTGGACAACAACAACTAACTGGACGCGCGAGTGCAAAATGAGGTAGGCTGTACACCGTGATATTTGGCTTGAGGACATGCAATAAACGGAGCTGAGCCACCAACGGATGGGCGTTAAGTAAATGTCAAAGCCCACCTGCTGGATGCTGTCATAAACGCCCCACATTGGGGCGGGGCAGCCATCCACAGCAGCATCGCGATAAGCCTGGCCATTGCCTTCAAATGTCAAGGGGCGCGGGGTAGCATGCAAAACGTCAAAGCGGTTTCGTGCCACCAACATCAACGCCACTAGACTGCTCTGGTATGCGTGTGCTCCTGTGTGTGTGTAGGTGTGTGTAGTTGTGCGAAAAGTGTGCTATAAAAACGACATCTAGGCGTTGCGTATCCATTTCCTGACTTTCCCATGACCAGCATGGTCGCGTAAAGTGATTCAAATTGAATTTAGCCTGCCTTTTTTTTGGATTCAACTTGCAGAGACACGCTAAAATCCAAATCTAGTTTTCCAATGCAATTTGCGTATCCACCCTTGTCAGCCATGGCGCTGACTTACAGCTTTACATTTATTTTTGCTCTTTGGCAGCTGCATCGTCTTGCTGCCGTCTAGACAAACTGGCGCGTCTTTTATACCCTGTAACTGTTGCAATATATAAACCGAGTATCATTTCTTTTCTGCAAGCCCAAGCTGATGGGCTTTCACTTTGAGATTTGTATAGCATAGAATACTAAAAATAGGAAATGCATAGTTCAAAAATTAAGTAAATATAAAATAAGAACTTTACAGTTTGGTCTATTCCAATTTATGAATGGGACAGCTGCATTAAAGCCCATATAAGGTTGTAGCTATTTTGCTGTGGAATACAGGGTATTGCAGTCGAGGCCACTTGCATTTGATTACTTGTGTCTTCTGTCATGCGTCTAACAAGTCGTATGAGTAATACAATTGACTAAACAATGCGTGTGTGTATGTATGCCTGTGTGTGTTTGCAATGGCAGACAGCAAAATCAAAGCGTTAGATGGCAGTGAAAGTGTCGGACGATTAAAGGCGTGAACGGTTAACATAACATGCTCATACACACGGCAAGGGGGGCGCATACGTAATATAGGAAATAATACAGTCACGAGCAGTTGTGTGGCATTTTTGAATGGACGTGACTTTGTTTTAGAGGCTGACTGCGGTCACAACGGTAATTAACCTAAAGTTCAAAGTTCAAAGCGCACACAAGCCGACGTTTGCCAAGTTCCAATTACAGCCAAGTAAGGCAGTTGACCCATTTCTATAGCTCGTAGACATGCATCTGAATAAATAAAGGCGAAAACGAGCGACAATCCGTTGGCCACCCTCGGAGTGATTTATATTGCAAAGAGCAGAGCGCCCAGATTAAGTGTCGTATTTCTTGTACATTCCGCAGTCGTCAGTGGGGCAGCCACAGCATGCCGTACGAGTCGATGCACCACCATCAGTCGGCGGCCGCTGCAGTGGCCGCCGGCGTAGCGCCAAATAGCATGCTGGACGCGCTCAGTCTGCAGCTGCGCGATGCGGAAATGCGACGCACTGAGATCGAGCGGGCGCATCAGGTGAGTCAATAGCTCAATAGCTTCAAAGCCAACCACCTAACTCGTTCTGCTTGCGACAGGAAACACTGGCACAAATACGCAACCTAAGCGGCAGCGCTCGTCCTGACACCGAGGCAGTGGAGAATCTGCAGTCCCGGGCACGTGAGCTGGAAAAGAAGGTACGCCAGCGCATTTCTGTACATGACTCAACTGAATCTGTATCTATATTCATATTAAATAGGTGGCGCTGGAGAACGTGCACTGTGAGGAGCTGCAAATCGAGCTGACCACTGCGCTCAAGGCCAAGGCATCCCGCTCGAATGCCCAGAGTATGGGCGGTGGGCAGATGCCGATGTCGGGATCATGCTCGACATCTGCGGCATACGGCATGAGCGCCAATATTCCCACTTCGGCCAGCAGTTCCACCGTCACTTGGGCACCGACAATCAGTCACCAGGACCAAGGCACTGAGATTGATATAATAATGGCCAAGATCGAGCAGGTAAGCGAAAAGCATTTCCGACTATCTATAGCCATAGAACTATATACTTTCTGTGATAATAGAAAATGAATATTGGTTTATTGAAGTTAAATTGTTAACACAATTCACAGCTTCACTTGTTATGTGCGTAATGTAATATAACTAATCTGCTACGCCTCCACTTAAAGTCGAGTTGTCTGACGACTGACACTCAAATCCGGATGACAGACAAGTCCCAAAACTGCCAAAGCTATCCGCGCTGATCGAGTCGGTGTCCACGCTCATGGTGTCCTCCAGCTCGATCTGTGTGCCGCCCTCAGCGTGCGGTGGTAAACCCTGTCGGAAACAGTCATCGCCGGAAGCGCTGCTAATCTGAAGTTGGCAGCGCATCTGTTCATTCTCCAGGGTCAGCTGTTGAATTGTACGTTGATTCTCGCTGCTAATGTCATCCTCCAAGCTGAGGCTGACTAACATGATATTCGTCATGTCCTCGATGCGCTTATCCAAACCGTTGACAATCGCCTGAAGCTTGGCCACATACTCTCCGCGCAGATTGTACCTCTCATGCAGTATGTCCCCTTCGCAGTGCGACTTGTATTTGCCCATAATTTGCTCAACGCCAGCCCTGTACTCCTCCACGGTCTGCTTCAGCTCGACGTTCTCGATCAGCTGATGAATGCGCTCGCCGTCATTGCAGTGCTTGACCAAGTTCTTCAGCAATTGATCATCGTAGGCACCGCAGCATTCGACAATTTTCTGCTCCACATTTTGACTTTCAGCCAGCAGACACGTCGACTTTTGCAACAGCTCGTTGAAGCCACCGGAAAGTCGCTGTGCCTTGATAATTAGACTAGTTACCTCACTGGGATGGTTTGCCATCTTGGCTATTTCGTTTCGGATCTTGTACTTTTAATTTGGATATTTTGCCAGCTTTCGTTCACAAGCAGTTGAACAGTTGATCATTGGCCTACTGCTAAGAAGGCTCAAGCTCAAATCGTATGGCCTACTTGGACTGGACACAAAAAGAAGACTCAAATTGTAGCCAAATATATTATAATTAATTGAAAAATGGACATCCTAAGAATTCATTCTAAAATACGACGGCCTTTGTATACTCTTTTTGAAGAAAATAGTATATTAAGTTTGTGCTGAAGTTTGTAACGCATAGAAGCAAGCCAAAAGCTTAGAATTCCAAAACAAATTGATCTAACCATGTCTGTCTGTCTGCCTGTATGTATGCAAGCTAGTCCCTCAGTTTTTGAGCTATCGTGATCAAACTTTGCACAGAGACTTATTACTTAAAGGGACAGCACATTTGTCGGAACCGGCCGGATCGGACCACTAAATCTTATAGCTGACATACAACTCGAAGTCGGTTTTGGCCATAAATCCCATGTTTTCAAAGCTATCGCGATGAAACTTTGCACAGAAACTTATTATTCAAATGTACATCACATTGATCGGAGCCGGCCGGATCCGACCACTATATCTAATAGCTGCCATACAATTGGATATAAATTTAATATTTTATTAGAAAATTTAGATTTATATAATATCAATTTTTACAGCTAATGAAAGTGCTGCAGTTGGCAGAGTGAAAATTGTCTAAAGGCTCGAAAAGAGTATAAAATCTTCGGCATGCCGAAGATAATCCATTCATACATGTTTTATCCCAACTTGTTGTTATCACAAGTTGATAAACTAATAGACAAGCCATGATCAAAGTGGTACTTCCCATGGCTGTCATTTCAGCTCTGACAAAGAACTAGAGTTATAGTTATGAACATGGAAACTTAGCATGCCAACATTTGTAACCCCCTATTGATTTTGATTGCAGGATAATCGCGTATTGGCGGAACTGGAACAGCCTCGAACTTCTGCCAGCGCCAGTGCCAGCATGGCAGCGATGCCCCACAGTCACATGATGAGCTCGGGCAATAGCGAATTTAGAACCATATCAAAGAGTGGTAAGCTGGATGCGATCCGGATGCTGGGCAATGAGTTTGATGTTTGCGTCTGTCTTGCAGAACTCGAAGAAGAACTGAATCGATATAAAAGAGCCGTATTGGGCAGCTCATCGGGCGGCGGCGTTTCAGCTCTATCGTCCGGCTACTCGAGCCTGCCGCAATCGCTGGCCTCCACGCTGGCCAATGGTGCCAGCAACAGCCTGAGCGGCACCAGCGTTGGCTCGCAGAGCTTGGCTGCCGCTGCCGGCGGTCTTACATCCATATCGGCCTTGGTGCCCAACTCAATCAGTGGCATATCGTCGAGTCTGAGCAGCCATGCCATACAATCACTGAACGCGGCTGCCTATGGGGGTGGCCAGAGCTCCGTTGAGAAGCTGCTGAGTGGAACTAGTGGAATAACTGGCATTCCACCATTGCCGGTAAATATTCACACGATGAAGGCTATGCCAACGGCATTAAGTCAGGTAAACCAACTATTTTCAATTGCAATGAACTACAAGCAACAAAACCAAATGCCAAACAACAACCGTAAATGCAATTCAATTAGTTTATGACCAAAGCAATCGCTTTGAAATGGCTTCTGGCTCCCCTTGGCGATCACCTGCTTCAAGTAGCCTTCGTGTTTGTTCATTTGTTGATCATCAGTGCTAAACCAAGTGGCTCTGCGATTGTCGTTCACTGTTTAATAAATCAATTACATTTTGTGCTTTGTTGTAGTTTCATTATTGAAAATATTTACATATCCACATTGTCATACATGCAAAACATACATAATTCCACATTGACTTACGTACTATATGCATACATACATACATACGTACATACATACATACAGACATACATACTAACAAATGTACATGTGTAATTTAGCTTTTTAGCTTTCTATGTAGTAAAATGTTTATTGACTTAGTCACAATATAATTTAATACATAATTTCAGTTAATATGGCTTTCACTTTCATTTTATTATGTAATTTGATAAAGCATCATGCATGCTTTTGAATGTACTTTTGTATATCATTCCTTCTATTATTCTCTTATTCATTTGAAAAGAATTTTATTAATTTGTGTACGTATTGCCAATTAGCCTAGAGAACTGAGCTCACTTAGTGAGTTAAAGTTTTTTTTTGCCATTTTTTAAATCTGTTTTTTTCCAATATTGAGTAAAAATAAGAAGAGCATTTTAAAAAGAAACTCATCATGTCCCCATGCTGAGTGCACTGATAAATTCTTCTTCAAATTAAGCGTATTACATCTTGTTAATTTATGAAATGCGAGATCTATGAGATTGCTGGTACACCCAAAACTTTGATCCTTTTAAAGGAGTTTTTGTTTTAAGCATGCAATTTTTGACGATGGTCCGTAATTATCATGTTATTTTGTACCGTGTCGCATCTCATTTCATTCCGTATCCTTATTTCCGTTTTTGTTATTTGTCAAGTTGTTTCTTTAAATTCCCATATTGGAAAACACTTTCAATTTCTGTTTTGGATACCGTTCACCATATTTCTGTACTATTAATCACGCAATATGTAAGAAATATAATTCAAAATATTGCTGCGACCATCTCTTGAAAAACCAGCATGACTACCCACCGCTCATTCCTGTTAAAATAATATTTGTATATGAAATGTTCGAACATGCCTCATAGCTAGAGTTTTCAATGCACAGCACATAGATTAATAACATAGTTCATACAGAAAATTCCATATAGTATACATACACATGCATACTTAAAGAACAACTACCTATCTAAACCAAAACAAATCTATAGCAAAAAGTGTACATTTCTACGCTTTCAGTTCGATGTTTAACTACTAATCCATTGCTAATATAATACTGTTCATATCAATTGCTTGGAAACGGCTTCAGTTCATATAGCAACTATATACTCATATATATATATGTATACCAACTTTCGTCTTCGTCGTAATTCATAACATGAATAAAATAACAGTTCTCAAATATGTTCTCATAGCTAATATAATGCTGTCTCTAGCTGGCTTCATGTTATTTATTGACCAATAAACGTGTACTCTGTGATCTCTTTTCCCGTTTTATGTGCTCTTTCTTGTCTCTCTCTCTCTCCCTCTCTCTCTCTCTCTCTCTGTTCTCTCTCTGTATTCTCTTTATCTCTTTTTTGTACAATAACTCGGTCTTCGATTCGTTCTCTTCCGTCTCTGCTGAAACTTGGGGTTTGCCTCGCAAACTATCCGAATCTTCTGCAATCCATGTGTTTTTATGTCTGTGTGTGTCTATACAATAACTATCTGTATGTGTATCTTTAAAACGCCCTCCTATATACTAATACACTAACCGAAAACAACAAACAACAAACAACAACAACAACCAACACAATGCAAATTGAAAACCCAAAAAAAAAAACCGAAAATCTTGCAAAACGCACATGAAATTGAAACTGAATTTGAATATGAAATTGAAATTGAAACGAGAAGCGCGGAACAATACAACTGTACAATTTACAGAGCACAACAATGCCCCTCCTGTCACTGAACTCGCATAATCTGCCGCCCGGCGGCTCCACCAGCTACTCGGCCCTTGGCCTGAGCGGCGGCAGCGGCGTTGTCGGCTCCTCGCTGACCCATCCCACCATGAGCAACATCAACATGCTCGACACGAGCGCCCTGCTTGGCCTGGGACCAGCTGGCGGCGGCATCACGGGCGCCACCTCGCTCTACGGCCTCAGTGCCGGAGCTGCCGGCGCCCTTGGCAGCTCCTATGGGCCGCCGTTCATGGATGCCGCCTCGAGTGCCTCGTATCCGTTCACATCGGCTGCCCTGCGACAGGCGACCAAGATGAAGCTGCTGGACGAGATCGACATACCGCTGGCGCGCTATGGCAACCGTAGTTCGCCGTGCTCGCCCATTCCCATGCCGCACAGCAGCTGGGGCCTGGACGAGTTCACCGATGGCCTCGGCGCCTCCATGATGCACAATCGCAGCGGGCTGGCGCTGGGCGCCCTCGATCTGGACAGTGAGTGGCGCTGCACTTCGAAGCGAAACGTAAATCCTAACGCTTGCTCATTTTTCTCGTTTCAGCTCGCAACCATGGACTGAATGGCGCCAGTGAGCCGCAGGTGGATATGTTGGACATACCGGGCAAGGGACGCTGTTGCGTCTTTATAGCGCGCTTTCCCTACGATCCGCCAGAGTAAGTGATCTTTGCTTTTTAAATCTTCACATTGTAGTTACTCTTACTATAAGAGCTAGAGACTTCATGTTCTCGTAGTCCAGGGATAGATCAAGTTGATTTCATTTGATCGATAGCTCGTCCCGTTCAAAAGCTATCGATAAATTTCGATTTCAGACCAGGGTTTTTCTGCCATAACCTAAAAGTTATCAGAGCTAGAGGCCCCAAATTTGATATTATTATCTCGAATATCCATATCGTGCCCATATCGGGCAATCCAGACTAGATCACTCATACGTGATTTGTTTTTAAAATAATATACCTTGACTAAATTCAGTCAATGTGTTAATATGTTATAAGTATATGTTATGTATATGTTTATGATGTCTTATCAGGAATGGTTTATTAACAATAAATCCATTTGAATAAACACTTATTATTATGTAATAGCACCAAATTATTTGTTATGAGTATTGCTTTGCAGCTAATACAAATTCTTAAGCTATGGACTGCTATATTATGTGGCTTACATGGTTATATTAACTCACTTAGTTCATATAAGATTCCAACAATGTTATTTATGTTTTTTGATACCACTATTACTTGCAGAGAGGCCGAGGGCGAGCTTTCGCTCTGCACCGGCGACTATTTGCTGGTGTGGACCAGTGGAGAGCCTCAGGGTGGCTATCTGGATGCGGAACTATTGGACGGACGTCGCGGCCTAGTGCCCGCCTCGTTTGTGCAGCGACTTGTGGGTGAGTTAAGACTATAGCTATAACTATGACTGCGACTATGACAAAGATCACATACTAATACTCAACACACATTGAATAGGCGACGATCTGCTGGAGTTCCATCAGGCGGTGCTGTCCACGTTGCGCGACGCCGAAGATGGCTCCATGCAGTGCGACACAACGTCGCTGCCTTCCTTGCCGCCGCACAACCCATTGCTCACACACACGCACGAGGATCTGGCACGTTTGAGTGAGACGCACACCGATCTGGAGCACGACCAGGATGACATTAGCGATAATGGTAACTATTTGCACTAACTGCCAACCATGAAGTTTCATATTTATACTCTTTTCGAAGAAAATAGTATATTAACTTTGTGCTCAAGTTTGTATCGCGTAGAAGGAAGCGTCTCAGACCCCCAAAAGTTACTGCCAGTATGCTTAGAATGACAAAACAAATTGATCTAGCCATGCCCGTCTGTCTGTCTGTCTGTCTGTCTGTCTGTATGTATGCAAACTAGTCCCTCAGTTTTTGAGCTATTGCGATAAAACTTTGCACAGACACTTCTTATTCAAGAGGACAGCACGTTGGTCGGAGCTGGCCGTATCGGACCACTATATCTTATAGCTGCCATACAACTGGAAGTCGGTTTTGGCCATAAATCCCATTTTTTCAAAGCTATCGCGATGAAACGTTGCACAGATACTTATTATTCAAACATACATCACATTGGTCGGAGCCGGCCGCATCGGACCACTATATCTTATAGCTGCCATACAACTGGAAATAAATTAAATATTCTTAAAGCAAAAAAAACAAATGCCATGCGATGCAAATAATTTGTACAGCATATGAAAGTGCTGCAGTTGGTAGAGTGAAAACTGTCTAAAGGTTCGAAAAGAGTATAAAATCTTCGGCAGGCCGAAGATAATCCTTTCCCACTTGTTTTATTTGGTCTTTGTGGCCATTTAAATGCGTCGCCTCCGATGGCAAATGTGAGCTTACAAAAATTTTGGATTACACTCATTATTATCTATTAATGTATTTTCCTAGTGCTACAAGCTAAGCTCCAATTCACTAATGAGCAATACATTGTTATATATTTAAGCAGACAGAAGCTTTAAATTGGTTGCAACTAATTTCTTATTTTATTAACTTATTTATTTCAAAAGATTTCTTTTCCTACTTTTGTATTGAAAATTGTGTGGAAATTTATTGGGAATTATTAATTAAGCTAGATAAATAAATGAAATTGAGCTCTAAGCGGCAAACTCATAAGACTATTCTCACGACAGTTCCAGCTCCAAAGCACTTGACGCTGGAACGGCAGCTGAACAAGAGCGTGCTCATTGGCTGGTCACCACCGGAGCCGGTTGGCTACAATCTGATCGACAGCTACCACGTCTATGTCGATGGTGTGCTCAAGGTCACGGTGAAGGCCAACGAACGCACACGCGCTCTAATCGAGGGCGTCGACTCCACGCGGGTAAGCTAGAGCAATTCAAATGATTGTCCCAATGACCAATGAACGACTTCGGATTCGTCTCGTTGCCGTTTAGCCGCATCGCATTAGCGTGCGCAGCGTTACCCAGAACCGTCAGACGTCCAGGGACGCCGCCTGCACAATGATCATCGGTCGAGATACTGCGCACTTGGGCCCCTCGGCGGTGCGCGCCTCGCACATAACGTGTTCCTCGGCGGTTATCTCGTGGCTGCCGGCCAATTCCAACCACCAGCACGTGGTGTGTGTGAACAATGTGGAGGTGCGCACCGTCAAGCCGGGCATGTATAGGCATACAATAACGGGACTAGCGCCCAGCACCCAATACCGGGTGACCGTGCGTGCCAAGCATTTGCGTGCCGTTGGCCAGCAGACGCCGCAAGCACCGGGCAGACCCGGACAGGAGGAGGCACCCGGCGCCTATGCCGATTTTCGCACACTGACCAAAGGTCTACCCGATCCGCCACAAGACATCCTACTGGAGGCTGGTCCTCAGGATGGCACCATTCTGGTGACATGGCAGCCGGTTAACAGACCCACGTCCACGGGGCCTGTAACCGGCTATGCTGTGTACGCCGATGGTAAGAAGGTGACCGACATCAATTCACCAACGGGCGATCACGCACTCATCGACATCGGCAAGCTGGGTGTCTTCAATCCCCGTGCCGTCACCATACGCACCAAATCACGCGACTCACAGTCGGCGGACAGTGCACCCATTTTGATACCAAGTGAGTGCCCATCCACGCTTTAATGCCAAACGGTTCGAGAGCTCAAGATTCAATTCGATTGCAGACACCGTGCGCAACGCTGTCGCTCGCCGGGGACCAAATCAAATGGGCATGGGTCCGCAGTTGCCGCAACAGGGTGTTCACGGCATGTCCACGCAGCAACAGCAGCAAATGGGCATGTCTGGGCAGCCGCACATGATGGGTGGCCAGCAGGATCACACGCAATACGATCCTAATCAGATGCAGCAGCAGCAGCAGCAACAGCAACAGCAGCAGCAGCAGCAGGGAATGCAGACAGGCCAGCAGACGGGCCAGACCCAGCCGGGTCATCAGGTTAGTGTGTGGACCGAACAGTTAAATGCCAGCTGCCATTGCAGATCCACATTGAGATCCGCTTGGTCCTGCCATTCCACTGTATATACTTATCAATAATGTTCTGTGAACTCGTTTTCTTATCATTTTGATGCAATTGGTTGTGAGTTTTCGAAATTTTATCCTAAAAACACTACCCTCCCATTCACGAAACTGTACATAAAGTTCTACGCCAGTAGAGACAAGTCGTACTCTTCCATCAACGACTCCAATCTGAATGTCCCACAAAAAGCATTATAATTTGTAAATATATATACCTGTGCACCATCAAAGAAATCAGCAAAACGATGGAATGGAAAATCTATGAAAACCAACACAAACATATATTGTAAAACTACTTATGTTCAGTTCGTTGACTCGAGAGTTTTACTACATATGATTTTTGTTTCAAACAACATCCACTTGATTCAGAATTCATAATGGATATTTTTAAAAAGGAAAAGTATTCTATCAGCTACATACTTTCTATATCTTTCCTCGCTCTATTCAATATCTTTTATGAATTGCATTTTTTCAACTTACTTACTACTCCTAAATGCCCTCTTTTCTATGAATTCTTTTGCAAAGTATAACCACATTATATACATACACTATATATTAGACAACCGCACAAAAATTCACACACAAAAATTTGTAAAAACTTAATATGAAATGAACTGTTGCAGAGAGTTGTGAGAATATAATAACTACGATTATACTTATAAGATCTAATGCAATTGAATTGAGACCTACAATTAAATCCCCACCACAAAAAAAAAAATATTAATGAATTTGTATGTATGTAAAGTTATTATTTATTTAGTTGATAACTTTTCGGTTCTGTGGACATCGTATGCCAATTTTTGCTAGTGTTTGTTTGTATTTTGTTTTGGGTTCATGAGTTTCAAGTACAGTTCACAATAGCATGTTTCAAATTGCTGCCAAATGCAATAATAATTATCAACTTAATTGAGTTATTCAGATAAACAATAGAATTTAACGTACGCGGATTTGCCCAACAATTTGTATTAAGAAAAATGCAATGCAACGAACAATTTTAAACAAAACAAGTTACATATTCATTTTCATTATATGAAACCAATACTGAAACGATACCGTTATCGATACCCGTAATCGTACCGTACCGAATCGAATCGAAACAGCCCGACGGAAGCTCCGGCTTGTTAGGTGGCCTGCTCGGTGGCCTCTTCTCGAAACCCACACAGAGTCAAGTGAACCAGAATGTAAGTTATACCCACAACATCGCTTACCATACTCATTCGTATTATTCACACACTAACACACACACATACACACAGCTAACATAAGTTCAACTGTAACACTTTGCCTAGAGTTATACTCAGTTTAAGAGTTCGCTGCATTTTTAGTAATACTTATGTCGATTTCTATAGCTTGACAAACTACTTATAGTATACAAAAAAAAAAATATATATATATATATAAAGTAGAAATATGCTTTTTCTTAAGCTTTATAATACGATTAATATGCTAAGTGCGAATACTTATTGAGCTATATTTTATTTTAAAGTCTTTATTTCATATTATATAATTTATTAATTTTGTGCAATTATGGTATTTAAAAGAGTTTTTTTATTTTCATTATCTTTGCCTACAACTAAGGTAAGCGCTTGCCTCTAGGAAAATTTTAACAGCAATAAATTAAACTTTCTGACATATTGCATATGCATATGTAATTATTGTACATATGATAGCATTCGTGTCTATAGAGAACAAGTAATTTGAAGTCACTTAAAAGCGAGTTTTGTGATTTATCTTTGGAAGAAGTAAATTTTGTTAAAATGGTTTTTATTAGCTAGCTCCAGGGGAAGTTAATTACAAATATGATTTAACTAAATAATCCTTTGCCCGATGGCCTTAATACTCTCTTAATCCACATAAAGAATACTATTTATCAACGAATTATATGCCTTCTACTAGATAATAACAAATAACAATCTTGTATTATAATAAGTATATACATATAAGTAAGTACTCATTTGAACTAGTATCCATTAGGTTTGCATAACCGCAGTTCATATTAGAGACATGTCTGTACTATAAAACACATACTACAACAAACAGATACCAACCTACCATATATACTATACATAGATAATTTAACTTCAATTCGTGCTTTCTTATTTTCAAAAACATTCAAAAACATAGCTTCGTACTTGCCTCTGACCTATCAGCCGTATACTTATGATTTCCCAGTTGCTTGTATTTAGCTCCTACTAATTAATGCGCCTTTCTTAAAACACTTCGAATTTAGACATACTATACATACACACATAGTATATATAAATATATATATATATATATAACCTCTTTAGTTGTGTCGAGCTTAAACGCTATTCGCAGACGCCGGCACATTGATAAAGATAATACCTCTCTATAGACAATGTGAATGAAAAACAGAGTACAAATTAAGAACAATCTTTGCGACAATCTAAAAGAAGAAACGCTAACAAAATTTCAAATTCATTTAAATTAATTCAAAATCATGCGCGTGCAATCGTCGATCGACAATTTATCGATACTCGATAAACAGGGCTACCAGCCGGGCGCCCCGCAGCGCGGCATGGTGCCAGGACGACCCCAGGGACCACAACAACAGCAACAACAACAACAGCAACAACAGCCGTACGGAGCGCAGGGCCCCATGGGTGCTGCTCGTTTTCGAGGACCCGTGCCGGGTCAGATGGCTATGCAGAACCAGATGACTGGCCAAATGCAGGGTCAGATGCAGGGTCAGATGTCGGGCCAGATGCCGGGTCAGATGCCGGGTCAGATGCCGGGCCAGATGCCGGGCCAGATGCCGGGCCAGATGGCCGGTCAAGTGCCCGGTCAGATGCCAGGACAAATGCCAGGACAAATGCCAGGACAAATGCCTGGCCAAGTGCCAGGCCAGATGCCCGGGCAGATGCCTGGCCCTCGGGGCCAACTCAACCAACAGCAGCAGCAGCAGCAGCAACAACAACAGGGTCAAATGATGCCTGGCCAACAAGCGGGCCAACAGCAGCAGCAAATGGCCGGAGCACAGAAGAAGCCGCGCTACTTTGTGGCAATGTTCGACTACGATCCATCCACAATGAGTCCCAATCCAGATGGCTGCGATGAAGAACTGCCATTCCAAGAGGGTGATACTATCAAGGTAAGCTAACTCTTATTTTGCTGATACACAGAACCACTTCCACACTTTGCAGCCGCAGCAGTTGCTAACTATTTAGGCGTCGCAACTAGCCGATGTCCTCCTCAATGGCCAAACGGTAAAGATCATCAGCAAATCAGCAATCAGAAAATCAGCATCAGTTAATCGGGAAATCAGCGCTTGCTCAGAATTGGATTTGGAATTGGAACGATGCCAAAGAATTGGCTGCGCTTGCCGCTAATTGAATGAACTTGAATCAGTGCATGTTTTTCCTTCGCTCCGCCCCCATTCAGTTGTGATCGTTATACATACTTAAGTTACATTTTAATCCCTATCAATAACTATAAAAAACTACAACTACAACTATCTATGTATCTAACAATACAGTATCTAACATACATATGTACATATGTATACCATTTACCTATACCCACACTAAGTAGACGTTGTTCTCTTCTCTAATAGTTTCATAAATAACCGTTAAGTTAGCAATATGCACTCTACATATACACTGACAACTACTTAGCATTATGACTGCATTCTATACTACCTGGTTGCGATTAATACTCACACCCGTCTCTTTTCCGCCTCGTGGCACAGATCTATGGTGATAAGGACGCCGATGGTTTCTATTGGGGCGAGCTGCGCGGTCGTCGCGGCTATGTGCCGCACAACATGGTCAGCGAGGTGGAGGACACTACCGCCCAAATGAGCGGCGGCCAAATGCAAATGGGTGGCGCCATGCAGCCGACAACTGCCGCCGGCACCGCACAAGTAATGCCCGGACAGGGTGTCCCACAGCAGAGCATGCGCAATGTGAGCCGTGATCGCTGGGGCGACATCTATGCGAATATGCCGGTGAAACGGATGATCGCCCTCTACGACTATGATCCCCAAGAATTGAGTCCGAATGTAGATGCCGAGGTGAATAGCAGCCAGATAGAGCCGTTAAGTTACACTGAGAGAATAGAACAGGTATAACGAACGTTTTCAAAACCTCAAATTAAACGAATAATTTCGAAAATAATTTTTAATGCCATCCATCTTATGCGAAAAACAGTTTTAATCTAAGAAGTATAACGTTACGCTTTCAAACTGAGTACAATCATTTTACCAAAACTAAGTGTGATCAATCATCTTTATGTTGACTCTCTCGATTTAGTTGACTTTACTGTTAGAGCAGGGATAACTGCCATGTGGATAAGTGCCATTACGTTTTCTCAGTGTAAAGTAGGCATTCTTTTTTTTTTTGTTTTCTCATAATTTTTTTTACCGTTTCGCTAATGTCATTTGTTGTTCTTTACGCACTCTAGCAAGTGGAATTATGTTTTAAGACGGGTGAGATCATACTCGTTTATGGTGATATGGATGAAGATGGTTTCTACATGGGCGAACTGGATGGTGTTAGGGGCTTGGTACCGTCAAACTTTCTGGCCGATGCCCCCGACCAGTACAACAATCAAATGGGGCCCGGCGGCGCCGCCGGCCGCGGCAGCTTGAGTCAACGGGGCAGGGGCCAGGGTCCTGGCGCCAGGGGACCACCGCCGCCGCCTCGAGATAACATGATGCCCGGCGTGGCTGGGCAGCGTGGTCCACAAGGCAAAAGTAAGTGAGCTTTGTGCAGATCAATTTGGTCCATTAATTTTGTTGCATTTTTGGTTTGTGTTTCAATTGATTTTCTTTGATTTGAATACAACTTTCATCAAATATGATACTAAAACTAATTCGAAAAGCAATTACAGGCTTACTATTTTTGATTTTCAATTTTGATTTAGGTTAAACAAAAAAAAAAAAAAAAAAAAGTAACAACAACAAAAAAATCTCTAAGCAAATCTCTACCAAACATTTTACACTTTATAAGATAATAAAAACTGCAGGTTTTTCAGACTACACACACACGCAGGATGATATGTAGCAACAATTCTTATGTACTAAGTACACGATTCTGTTGGTTTTATTTTACTCGTAATGCCAATATATATATATACATACATATGTATACATTTGGGATCAGCGTAAATGAAACACTTATGAACAATACGATCACTCCTCCAAAAGAAACAAACCAATTTCGTGACGACACAGAAAATCTTTCACTCTTCTCTCTTATCTGTCTAACTCTTTCGCAAAACTTCCAAATATTACAAACAGTTACAGATGAATAAATACAATTTCTATTTTCTGAACGCCGCTAATTTTAAATATATATTTTTTTATTGATTCCGCAGACGTTTTGTAATATCTTATACCATTTCTTTATATATATATATATATATATATATACATATATACATATATATTTAAATACTTTTGTTTATAAAATATATCATTATTTCAGCACCAGTCAGTTTAAAATCCTTTTATACTTGTTTTTCGTTTCAAATCGAATTATGTAATCCTTATCAAATACTATATATAGATACATAGTTGTTGTTCTTGTTGTTGTATACACAGTCTTTCCCTCTCCCTCTCTCTCTCTCTCTCTCTCTGTCTCTATTTTCTTTTTTCAATAAATCCATTAACCACAATCAATTGGTGAAAAGAAATTAAAAATTATATTTATATCCAATCGAATGAATAAATAATGATGAAGAGACTTACAAATTTTTTTGGATTCTTCTCATACTCACTAAATGAAAACTTCCATCTCATAATCCTTTTGTTATAAAATTATTTTACTTGTCTATACACCTTTTTTATACCCAAATATGTTGTCTACTTTCATCTTTTGTCTTGCGTGACTTTCCATAGCCTTGCAAAAATCTAGATGGTCTCTTGCATGTTAATTAATCCAAATAAACTTTAATGTAATATAATTTATTTCACTTTTAATAGGTTGGTTTTGTTCTTATGTATCAGTTTATTTGCATAAAATATATATTTATTTGCATAAACCAGAGACTAGTTTCTTGCACCTGATTGTCGAATGAACTGTAAATCCTTAGTTGTTCACCGATCAATTATAGAGTCAATTAAATACGATCTAATAAATTACGACTATATACAGCTCATCTTGTATATTTTTTTCTTATATATATCTTATGTAAATTAGTATATAATTCCGGGAAGCTGAAAGTATTAAATTAAATTCAAATTTAGTGCCCAGGACGAAATAACCACGTTTCCGATAATAATACATGTATCTCAATGTACATATGAGTAAAAACATACAAATGTATCTCTGAATTGAAACTCTGGCTGATTCGTTTGAATTGCGTACTCTATATACCCTGTTCCTGGTTTCAGTTTTCAATTTGTGCGACCTGCTTCTTCAAAAATACTTTGTGTTTATTTATTAATTGATCAAATGTTAGCTACTTTCTTGATGGTTTTGAATGTTGCTCTTGTTTGTTTGCTATTTAGCCTATTTGAATATTTTTGATAATTTCTATTGTTTTCTTTAGAGATATAACAACAAAAACAACAACACCGCAGGGGCTTAAAGCACATATCAAAATGAATTTCAAATAAATATGAGCAAACTCTTTGTAATTTATGTACATTTTTCAAATGTAAAATACTTACGTTTTAAAGTTTTATCTAATTAATAATCATATATCAATATTTACAAATATCATAAGTGCCATATAAGTGGCGAAGCAAAATCTATTGTCTATCTCCTATGTATATTCATTATAGTATATTCATAAAATCTCAAATGCTGCTCTAAGCAGATTTATAGGGATTTTTTCATAAGACCAGACGCCAAGCGCAAAAGGTAATATTTATGCTACTAACATACATAATATTCATAAACTTTTAACCAATATAAGCAATGTATATGTACAATAATCTTTAATCAAATGAAAAACAAATGTGAATACGATTTTGTCTCTTGCCTCTCAATATTCCTAGCGATCCATTACTTTTGGCGCCTTTTTCTGCGTTTTGTATTGTGTTTTCGAGAAATCGTTTTGCAAGCAACCAATTCAATTCAATTTCAATTTCAATCATTTAAATGCCCCGTAAATAATTTGAAAAATGATTTTACTTAATTTGTAATTGGTTTATGTTTACTTTAGTCGAATTTCTGATTTATCTTTCTGTTTTACTTTCAAACTGCGGTGAATTATGTATAACAAACACCACAAAACTCGTTCGTTTGGACCCACGCGATAATGATATTCTATAAGTATGAGAAACCCTTACCAGGCAGCAGCAGCAGGAACTCAATACTCGATTGAAAATCTTTTTGAGACTACATTCAATTAGTTGTCTTATTTTCACTTTCGTTTTATACAATTTTTGGTTTGTTCAACTTTACTTACTACTACAACTTCTTTCAAATAATTTTTTGTAATGGTCTGCTGTGGTAAATGTGAAGTCTTTATGTTATATTCGTTGCTATAGATGCTCGCCCTGCTTCCCCTACACTGTTAGACAACACGGGCCACCCTGCCCCCGATCACCAAACGCAGGTAAATACTTTTTCTCTTTTGTTTTCTTTTGTTTGAAATAAATACTAAAAAAAAAATAAATGCTAAAAAAAAACTACTCAAAGAAAAAGTTAAGAAAGCGCAAAAAAATATATAAGCACACCTCATACGCTGCAAAAGCAACAAATACTATTATTAATTATACTAATACTACTACAGCTAAAACTAACTTGCTATCTCTGTCGCTCATTTCGTTTCGGTTCTCTTTCTCAAAACAAACAATTGTGATATATATACGAAGTCATTCATCCTCACTTACAATGTCCATAATACAAAACTCAATTATATAGATACATACCATACATACGATCTAAAGAATACAATCAAGTCTCAGTTGCCAGTCGCAATGCGATAAGTTTTCATATCGATAACAGTTGAAACTAAATATCAATCCGTTTTCACTTGATCCAATGCCTACACGGTTCATTATAGTATTTGTATATTCTGTCATTCATGAATTGATCGTCCATTGTTTCGTCTCGCTCGCTCTTTCCTAATTCTTACTCATACGTTTCGTACTATCTAACTCTGTCTATATATATATATATATATACATACTCTTACAATCACTCTGTATAAATACCTATATATGTTTGTGCGTATATATCCAATGCTCTAAGAAACCATCAAAAACGCTTACAGTACAGTACATCAACAAAATTCTGCTTATTATATAGAAGCAATATACATATTTTGACTATGTATGTATAGCTAGCAACATGTTTAAAGAAACTCGCGTAGTTAATAACAATGAACAGACCACCATATCAAACAACAAATTAATTACCAACAGCAACAACATTATATACATATACTATATACTTACTGTACATTCCTGTAAACAATTCAATCAATCAAGCAATCAATCAATCAAGCAATATTCGTCCGTGTACATTTACCTACATATGTTTGATCGTTAAGCAAATACATATAATACTTAGTACATAGCTAACCTGCATATACCGCACAGTTTGTTAGTGTATTATGAATGTATATACAATCTATATACAAAATAATTGTGTGTATAGTCTGTAAATTGCATTCGCATAGCGGCAATGGCAAACAATTAGCTTCAGATTGTCTTAAAACAGACATCATAAACAGTTCCTACAGCACCAATCATTCATATTTTTTTCACGTTTTTTCTATGTTATTCGATTTATTCAGTTATCGCAACATTTTTACTATAATTTCTGTACACATCATTTGCATATTGTTTTATGTATCTTATGATTCTCAACAGTTTATTTACATACATTATTTAATTGCTTAATATATGTATTTACTCGTCTTACAAATATGAATACAGTTTTCACAGACTTGATAACAATTTCCACATTCTTCAATTGCTCTTGACATATTATGGCAGGAATACAATCAAATATCAGATCTAGTTGTAACTTTTAAGTTTGCGCTTCAAAGTATTTATTTTGTTAAATTTGAAACGAAGCATACGAATCTTTTAGGCTAGTTAAGGAGTATGTAAATACATAAAACTTACATTTGATGAAAGTACAAAACACCCAAACTCAAAACAACAAAATACCAGATACGAAATACACATTGCAAAACGTACCTACTATTGCTGATAAGATGTGATAACCCGTACATAACTATATCTAAAATATCTAAATACATTTTCGTTTTCTTACTGCGTATACGCTACTAATTACATATATATTAATTGCTACTGCTACTATATGGAATATTGGATGTAATGTGTACAAATTTCTATGTGATTCACTGTATGTGTAAACTATTCGATTTTTATTTCAAATCATTTTGCCTTCCATTTTGTGTTCTTGATTTCTTTTTCATTACTTAGTTCTTTTGTATGCCTTGTGTTTGACCCTTTTGCGTTCTTTTGCCATATATGAATTATTTGATTCACTAAATATCACAATTTTGTTTTCCTGGTTTTGCGTTAGGCTAATTTTCGTTTCCCAAAAATCAAGAACACCTCAAGTACAAAACAAAAACTACATATAATAATACAATAACAAAGATTTTACGCTAAGTGCACTCCAAAATGTGGAAATGAAACAAAATTAAGCTCTTTAAAGAGTTTAAATCGGGATTCTATACACATACACACATACATATATACACATAGTACACATACAATGGGATAGGTAACGCTATTTATTAAGGTAGTGTAAATACATTGACTTTGCGGTCAACATTCTTAAATAGAGTTTTTATGTTTTTTCTTTTGTACCTTGAAATTTAGGTTTGTTGATTTTAAAAAATAATAATCAAGATTATTATCAACTTGGATTTTTGGTTACTGCAAGTGTATGCGAGTTTTTTGAGCGTAGTTTTAGGCACAAAATCGATCGTTTAAAATCAATTAAGAAACGTTGCTAGTTCTACATAATTTTCACGTTTCAATCAATTGATTAATCACAAATATTGACAAACTTGTACTGTCATTCGTTTTGATTAAATAAAAGGAAACCCCAAGATCTCTCAAATGGAATGCACTCCTATCCACAGTTGTCAAAACTGGCTTTCTTGCGAAAGTCTTTTGAGCCCACTCTAGGGACCTGGAGTCAATTCCGAAAGACGAGATTGTCAATTTCCTTTGAACACTTAAACTGGGTTTTGCAATAGTTTCATAAATATTGAAAATATTTATATATACCTACAATATATACTAGTACATACGATACGTTGCCTAGTAGTTAAAAGTTAATAGTAGTTGCAATTACTTAAATACTAACCAATCCAATCCCGTCATTTAACTAACATACAAAATTCGTAGGCGCGCTTGCTGGATTTCAGCAGCTACTATTGCTTAATAATAAAACATAGTGTGATATCACAATTTCAATCTGAATACGCTAAACTCGAAAGAACCTTCGAATATGAAACGAGAATTTCGAATATATAATGCGAAAATACCCATAAATACAATTATTTAAATGATTAGTTGCCATTTATTTGAGACATTTTTCGAACGATTGGAACCACCCGACTAATTCGATATATTTTGGTATACATTCGATAACCGCCAACTTGCAGATGATCGGTCGCGTTGGTAATGTTGGCATGCAGCAGCAGCAGCAGCAGCAGCAACTCCAGCAGCAACCGTACGGTCAGCAACAGACGCAAATGGGACAACAGCAGCAGCAGCAACAACAACAGCAACAACAACAGCAACAACACCAACAACAACAGCAAATGGGCATGGGACAAACTGGAATGATGGGCATGGGCCAACAGCCGATGGGCATGCAGCCACAGCAGCAGCAGCAGCAGATGGGTCAACAGATGGGTCAGCAGCAGATGGGTCAGCAGCAAATGGGCGGCATGGGACAAATGGGCATGGGTCAGATGGGTCAGCAGCAGCAGCAGCAGCAGGTGCCTGTGACGACGCAGGCGCCAACGGGCGGACTCTTCTCCGGCGCGACAAGCCTGCTCTCTGGTGCTACTTCGGCTGCCACCGGTGGTCTATTTGGTTCAAAACAACCGCCCAAAACGGATCCAATGCAACCACCTGGCGGTGTGCAGCCAACGCAGCAACAAGCAAACGCCTTCGGTGTCCAGCAGATGCAGCAGCCCGGCATGCAGCAGCCGGGCATGCAACAGCCGGGCATGCAACAGCCGGGCATGCAACAGCCGGGCATGCAGCAGCCGGGCATGCAACAACAGCAACAGCAACAAGTGCCCCCGCAAGCTCAGCCGCCGCCACAAGGGCCGGGCGCCGGGCTACTGGGTGGCCTCAAGGGCATTGCAGCGGCGGCGCCCGGCGGCGATGTACTCTCGAAAGGCAAAGATCTATTTGGGAAATTTGGGTTCGGCTTTGGCAAATAACCCTGGTCATTCCATAGGGTCCTGTTATATTATTCGTAGATTAGACCTATTATTATGATTATGATTATGATTATGATTATTGCTATTGATTACGATTACTAAGCTAATATATATACATATACGTATACACAATTATACAAAGATTAAGTTAATAACAAAGACAAAAGCAAAAACCTACAAAAAAAAAATCCAAGTATCCCCGGTGAACTGTGGGATTATGTGAATGATGTTGTAATGTTGATATGATGAATGCAACTAATAGAACTAATGATAATATTTTTTATTAATAAAATTGATAGAAATACTTATAATACTAAATGCTAAACACATAAACACAATACACAAGCCACAAAAACAAGATCACTATAAACTAAATGCAAAACAAAAATACCACATAACTTGTTGTACAATTGATTTAATATATTGAATTTCCAGTTTAAGTAAATTGATAGCAAACATAATAAAAAATATGAAAATAAATATAAACTGACGATAATCGCAACTAACTAAAAACAAAACAAAGTGAATAGCAAGATGTTGTATTGCTGTATTGCTGCTTTACACCCACAGAGCCCAACACACACACACACACACACACACACACATATATACAAACAACACACACATACACATATACATAGATATATACATATTATATACGTGTAATAAGGCAAATGATAAAGGATGGAGTAAAAATACATATATTATATACATACATACATTATATTTACAATTATTTGTTAACGCACATTGTTAAATTTGCTACTGTTGCTGACCAGTTTATAAATACATACGAGTAATAAAACAAAAACAAAAACAAAAACTAAAAGTAAAATCCAAAAACATACATACATATATTATATATATTTAAAATATATTAAAACAAAAAAAACAAAAAAACACATTTAAATTAAATTTATAAATCAAAACCTAAATAAACGAATGAAAAGTTGAGCAATATAAAAAAAGGAGACGGACAAAGAAAAAACTATGCAAAAAAATACTTATACATTAAAAGGTCATATGAGGAGCATATGATACAAAATACCACATACATATATACGCATATACTACAAACATACATACATATAACGACTTCGCAAGCTTGTCAAAATCCAATCGGGCTAGGGAAATCCCCGTTATTCGTCCTTCACAGCAGCCAAAAATACCAGAGATACCATAGCATACAAAGCTCGAAAGCAATAGTCGCAAAATCCAAATTCCATTCCATTGATGAGCTAATTCGAGTGTACCCCCAAAGCTTTAAATCTTGTTGTTACCTATGGAAGACAAGCAAGCAAAACTAAAGCGCATAAGCCACAAATTGCAAATACAACAAATAGGAAAGCAACAACTAATGAATGTACATGTATGGACTACGTAAATGTTATAAAGACATAAGGCATTATTCACCTAAAATACAAATATGCATGCCATTTATGTAAGCAAGGCATGAAACATGGCAAATTCTCTATGAAAAGTTTCTACTGTTTTCTTTGTTCAACTACAAATCAAACCTTCCAACTATTTACTATTGACTATCCATAAACAAACATATACATACATACAACAAAAACAAAAACAAAAACAAAAAAAAACGATGCCAATTTCAATGGTTGCTTTACTTAAATATATAAATTCCATACATACATTTGTATTTGTATGCGTACCACTTTCATTTCCGTAATTGCTTTTTCCTGTATACAAGATTGAAAGATGTTTCCTAATGTTTAATAATTGCTTTAGCAACAAAACATAAAAACCTAAAACCAAAAAAAAAAAACAAAACAAAACAAAAGAAAACAAACATACAAATTAATTGCGTGCATACAAACAAAATACAATGCGTACCTCTTGCTTTACGAAAACAGAAAGTATAAAAACAAAAACAAAATATTAAAAACCAAACAAAAACAAAAACTATGAAATTATAAAATGTTTGTAAGGAGCGCATAGTAATTATAGTATTATTGAGATACTATGCATAGGCTATGAGGGAATGAATTGTGAGCAAAAAAATATTACTTAATCGAATGGCAGTTTTCGGCACTGGAATCCTTCGTGGACACACACACACACACACGTACACAGATACACCCATATATACATATACAAATCGACCATATAAACTACAGAAATGAATGTTATGCAACACTGAAATAAATGTAGATTCAAAACTCAACTGTAAATTGTAAACTGGCAAATAGTCGCAGATACATCTTAGATAATTACTTATGTATGTACATCAGCAGAAATAGTTGAATATGATTCCAGTCGATGGACGGCAAGGTGTGTTAAATACTTACATACTCAAATCTATATAATTAATGAAACAATTGTTAACTTTTCCCACGTAAATAATTTTTACCTTACAATCAAATCATTGTATTATTTAGCCAGCAGAAAAGCAAAACCAAAAAGAACACGAAAAAACAACAGACACCTTAATTTACAATTAATTCACAATATACACAGAACAGGAAACGACTGAAATCTTCGGCATATCCGAAGCTTTTATACCCTTGCGTATTAATACAAACAAATCACATGTGTCTCACTCCGAATTGAATCCGTTGGTTTTTTTAAACTTTTTGTAAACTCGGGAGCAGAATGCATTTGTACATATATATGTTGTGTAATACGATCCAGCTTTGTGAGCGTTAGTTTAGCAAGGGTATACAAATGTCAGCCTCAATAAATACACTCTACTTAGCAAGATTTACTTTTTCACAGTTTATTTAAAACGAAACACACATACAAAACAGAACAAATACAACCTGTTGAACACAAATGAAGATAATAGCGAAGAAAAAGCAAAAACTACGCAATACGGAATGCGGAATGATAAGCAAAACAACAACAACTAAATTGTTATACGGTATTATTATACTTTTTCTATAACTTATAATTTCCTTATTGAATAACAAAAACAAAAACAACAAAAAAAAACACAACAAAGCGAAAAAATTATAATTAAATAACAATTTAAAAAAGAATGGAATTTGTCTTTAGTTTTTGGGCATTTAACAATTTTGACAAATTTGGGCGCATTTTCTAAAACTTTGTGAATGGTAAATTGAGAGAGCTTTATAGTTTTACTTTTTTCGTATAGTTTGATGATCCAGCGACCCATTTCTTTGCTGAATTTGCAATTATAATGAAAACTCACTCGATATACTATCTTATATGACTATCTTTATTGCTTACTGTTCGCAGCTGATGTACAGAAAGGAACTACGTACTTAATTCTGTATGTGTATGTAGCATATTTAAACAGAATACAATCATGTAATAAAATGCAATTAAGTTGTAGATATTTACAGTGTGGCTGCTGTGATAAACACCAGTAGGTTGACTTAATATATCTAAATTGCTATATAACGCTCATTTAAGCGCAAAGTTGTGATCAACACGCGACGACAGACGACGGACGACTAACGATAGATGACACGTGGACAGACGCCAGTGACGCCACAGTAATTAAATGTTAACGCTACAATGTGACGTGACGTGACGTGACGTGAGTCCACATGGAAATCAAGATTCGTCGCCGGTTCACCCCGCCTGCCGACTCCCTCGTCTAGCGGAAGTGATGAACAACAATGTTGTCTACTGCTTCGCTTCCAGCGGCAGCAGCTCCTGATCCTCACTGCAGAAGCGCACGTTGCTGGCCACGGGCAGCATCTGCTGCTGCTTGAGGCTCATCTGCTGCAGCATCAGCACCACATTGTCCTTGGCCAGCTCCTTGGCCACGGCCATTAGCATTTCCACAAACGTTGCATCGAACTGCATAAAGCGCTCGCAGTGTAGCACAATGGGAAAATCGTTGCGATACATTATGCAAGCGGATCGTATCTCCGAGCGCAGCATATCGACACCCGTATAGTATATATCCGACTGTGGCACCACATGCACATAGTAGTTGGACTCGTGCTGCAGCAACAACAACAACAATAACAATAACAATAACAACTATTAGTGGGCAAAACGCACCTGCTTGAGGTAGACCTCGATTTTGGGATTGCCCAGACGCAGCAATATGCAAATCATGCTGACCACAATGCCAAAGAGCAGGCCCATCTCGACGCCAGCGACCAGGCACATGATGAGACTGCCCGTCCAGCTGAAAAAGTCCTTTTTACTCGTCGTCCACAGCTCCTTGATGGGCTTCAGGTCAATCTGTGCATAAAGCATAAGATGTTTCAATACCATCAGCATATTATTATTAAGAATTTTTTCAAAATTACGATTAGTCGTAGTACTTCCATCACAAGCACATAAAAACAAATTAACTATAGCTAAATTTTAAACAGAAACGGTTGAGAAAAATATGAAAGTTTTAGTTGGCCTTAAGCATCTTTTCAAGGATCTGTGTTCAAACTTAAGGCCCGCTTAGCCAGATACCCTGCTACTAAGCTAAGTGTTAATTTTGATCGATTTGAAAAATTACAAGCCACTTAAAAACTGAAATTTAGATGTTTAAGCAGCAATACATTTAAAATGCGATGGATATTCTTATATTGGACTCACCATAAAGACGACCGCTGCAATGAGCACAGCGGCCAGCGAGGCTCTGGGTATATACTGAAAGTAGGGCGTCAATATCGACAGGGCGGACAGCACGATGAGTCCTGTGTAGATGCCGGCCATGGGAGTGCGCACACCAGACGCCTGACTGACCGCCGAGCGTGTAAAGGCGCCACAAGTGGGCATCGCACTGAAGAAGGAGCCCGCCAAGTTGCAGAGGCCGAGCGTCAGCATCTCCTGCGAGGCGTCCAGCTTGCCATCCTTGACTGCAAGCAGAAGAGACAGCATTAGCAAGTGTACGGCATGCATGCGCAATATCACGCATACGCACCGAAGGCCTTGGCAATGGCAACATTGGCCAGCACAGCCACAATGGGCACCAGGATAACACCACTGCCCAGCTCGTGCAGAATGTCGGTGAAGACATACGTGCGATTCTGGTACTCAAACGCAAAGGGCGGCAATTTGATGGTGGGCATGGCAGACGACACCTTCGAGGAGAGGGCAAAGGGCACCGCCTCCAGCGAGCTTCGATGCACCCACATGTAGACCATGAGGCCGCTGAAGAAAACCACCAATGCGTTGCGCGATATGCTGATGTACCACAGCACCTTCTTCAGACGCTGCGTCAGTGGCGTGTCCTGCTTGAACTTCACTTGGGAGAGCAGCTAGAAGAAGAAGAAATACAGTGACAGGACATAGCACAAGGTTCAAACAAATCAAGTCGCAGTGAGAATAAGAGTTGAATCTAAATGTGTGGCTTATACTGAATGTCAAAACCAAAACGCTTTGGCAAGAAAATGTCTTTTAGTCATTTATATACCAACATTGTCATTCAGAATTCATGAAGCCATCAATGCATTGCTTTTAATACCCTGAACCCATACAAAATGGGTAAAAAGGGTATTATGGTTTTGTGCAAAAGTATGTAACAGGCATAAGGAAGCATCTCCGACCATACAAAGTATTTATATTCTTGATCAGTATCAACAGCCGAGTCGATCTAGCCATGTCCGTCTGCCCGTCTGTCCGTCCGTCTGTCCGTCTGTCTGTCTGTCTGTCTGTCCGTCTGTATGAACACGCAGATATCAGAGACTATAGCTCTTATAGGTTTCATATTTGGAATATAAGTTCTCGTAGTCCCGGGACAGTACAAGTTTATTTCATGTTATCGATAACTCGTCCCGTTCAAAAGTTATCGATAAATTTCAATTTCAGACCAGTGTTCTTTGGCCATAACTTGAAAGTTATAAGAGCTAGAGGCACCAAATTGGGCATGTATAATCTCGAATATCATACACATATTACAAATATTTCACTTTTTGGATACCACCCCACAATCCCCCCAAAAGTTGAAAAAACGCATTTTTGAGCCAATGTTATGTCCTAAGAATTTCAGAAAGATCGGACAATAAACACAGAAGTTATTTAAGATTTTACTTTCCATTACATGTATGTATACACACTGATAGATAAGTATGAAAGTAAGGACTGGGTTGAGGGTATCTCCTAGTCAGGCACTCCCGACTAGAGCACTCTTACTTGTTGGATATTATATTATACAAATTGTAGCTGGCAACATAAACAGGTATAATAATTAGATTGTGCTTAAAGTTATTCATTTAGTATTGCCAAGCGTAAAAGATTTAGTCATAATTTTCATCGACTTACCCGCAATGAGAGCAGCAGGCAGATGCAAACAATGCCCAAGGTGGCATCCGTGCTGCGAATATTGCTGAAGAAGTCACCAATCGACGGGATCTTCTTCAGTCGAATGCCGAGCAGGCTCTTCGACTGCGCCAGCACCACAATGACAGCGGTGCCGGATGTGAAGGCCTTTGTGACGGGCGACGGTATAAAGCTGACTATGAAGCCCAACTGAAAGATGCCCATCAGCAGCTCGACGAAGCCGGCGAGAAAGGCCAGCACGATGACTATCTGAACCGGCTTGTCCGCACAAAACTGTAGCGTCATGATGGCCATCAGACTGGTCGGCCCGATCGACACTTGGGGTATTGTGCCGAAGAACACGTAGATGATGGACCCAATGAACGCCGAGTACAGGCCGTACTCCGAGGAGAGGCCCGCCAGAGCGGCATACGCGATGCTCTGCGGTATGATGGTCAGGCCCAGAGTGATGCCGGCGATGAGATCGGCCAAGGCCTGCGGTCGATCGTAGTTGCGTATCCAGGTGAGTATGTAGATGCGGCGCAGCAGCCAGTGTGCTTCCTTGGGTGCACTGTACTTGCCCTGCATGTCCATGTCGACGGTGTGCGCCAGCTCGTAGCTGTCCTCGCCATTTTTGGCCGTGTACTTCACCTTGCCATCGCAGCTGGCTGCAAATTATACCATGGTAAGTTGTTATTAGCAAATGTGTTTTGGTTCTCGATGAGGTCATCTGATCCTACGATCGTAAATGGTGGGCACTGCGGATTGGGGGCGACTGCCAGCCACTATGCCCCTATGCCTCGATTTGGCAATGCCCAACGTGTGCTTCCACGGCCACCGCATTTCGAACTGATTTTCGGTTTTGCCAACAGTTCAACGCTTTAAGCTGATTCTGTTTGTTTTTTTGTCAGGGCGTATTTTTAGCGCTTTTTTCCCTATAAACAAGCCGTACGGCTTGTGCTCGCAAGCTCAACCGAAGCCGAGATAGACTCCAGCTTGTTTTTGTTTTTTCGAATTGTGTGAAAACGTAATTAAGTGTCTATAGTCATGCATGGCGTATGTGACGTATTACATCTGGAAGCTCGAAATAATACGAGTAACGCTAAATAGTCGAGCTTCTTGAGCGCGCTTTGAAGTGCGAGTTACGTACATTTGGGTTGTCGTATAGGAATCGATCGAAGCACCATTCAAAAACCAGTTTTTATTAATTATATGCAAATTTAAACTTTGCTTACGCTCAGTTCCGAGTAGAAAGCCGGCAATGTTGAAGTTTTGTATTTGATTGCTGTACAAGGACAATCTCATAAGTACAACTATCTTATTAATTATATGTAAGCTGTTGTTTATTTGCTATGCCCATTTGCATATTCTTTGAACCATGTCTCATCCGCTGTGAATCCCAAAGTCAATGCTTCAAGATGTGCGTAATAATGAATAATAATGTACGCAGTATTTAATTTTTAGATTAGCACTAATTGTTCAAGTGCTGGTGTCGCTAACAATGATAATTCCTGAAAATGGCCCAATGCGCTTATAAATAGTGTGCTATTTCAAATATTGAGTTGACTCATCAAATTTTGTGCTATTAATTGAGTGCCAAAAAATTCCACTTGGTGTGAGATTTGTATAAATTTTCTCGTATCGCTTAATTCATTGAAGCATTTTGCATGCCTACAGAGCATGAATGTCAAACGACTGACTTTTTTATATTTTTTTAATAGATGACCGTCATTTTACTATGTCAATTAAAATTAATGTATTATTTCCGTTGTTATTTAACTAATTCTAAACTTGATTAGGCGCTGATTTGGTTTTTATGCAGTTGCTATACAATTTTATTGTGTTTTTACTTGGCTCATCTGCCAGTCTTTAATTCTTATTTCAATTATCAATCATTTTCGTATTTGTGATATAATCAAAAGTGCGACAATTTATAAAAGCAGCAAAACTTGTATTTTACGCGTTGAAAAGGACTTCAAAGGACCTATGTACCTTTGGTTTTATTTCAAAGCAGCTTGCAAACTCTCAAGTTTGGAAAAATGTTTAGTTTATAATGCGTACCTGACACGATCATAAGTATTAATCCGAATTAACTATTGTCTATTTAAAATTGTGCTAGTTCATAGCCAAATCAAAATCATACAACAAAAGATAAGTCTTCTCATTAAATTCTCAAAAAAATATATCCGTTCAGTTGATCAACATAGGGTCTTAAATAACTTGTAATTCTCACAAATTGATCAAGTTCAGCTTGAGCAATAATATCACACTATTTATATAAGCGCGTTAGTTATTATTAAGTTAGGCTTTTTATTCAATTGAAATCAGTATTATTATAAATTGTAGTAAAAGATTTTGCACAAAAAGCTGATCCGCTCACATTATTTTTAACTCAATCACTGTATAGTATTTTAACATTTTCCCATTTTCATTTAAAAACCATTTTTAAGGTGTCTCTTCTTTTAGAGTGAGTATTAAACACGTACCATCAAAGGACAAATTTTTCGTAAATGGCATATTAATGTATAACACCCGTTTAGTTGAAGCACAAGGGATATATATGGATAATATGTTGCCAGGATTTCAGGTAGCTTATAATTCAGAAACACGTTGGTCCAAGTGCATCGCTTCGCAATCTAAAGAAAACTGCCGAATGAGTGAATTTTGGAACGATAAATAAGTGAGAACGGCCAGATTTGTCTGATAAACATGGAAAATGAAAAAAGTCAAGAAAACGGCGACATTTTTGTCAACCTACGCCCGATAGCAACAACAATGAGACACTTAACGCGCTTTCGGCAGGCAGATGGGTAAACAACCTTTGGGCTATGGGTCGGTGGGAGGCGGGCGGTGGGCGGTGGGAGGCACATATGTGGCTGTGGATAGTACAATACACAGAAATGTGGGATGGGTTGTCCGACTAGACAAGTGCGAAACACATAATATGTATGTACATATGTATAACTGGATATGTGACCAAAGAAACCAACTTCTTTGATAAGGTGCAACGAGCGAGAGCGAGTGAGATAATACATTGCGGATCTTTGGATGATAAGAGACAGTATGTAGTCGAAAGCAGGGCGGCAGGTAGCCGATCTGTGGATGCCAAGTATTTTTCCGTCTGATGATCAATCAGTAATCCAAAATTGCTAACAATAAATAATCAATATTTAAGCTAGAATTTAGACTAATAGACACATAACTAATATATGTACATTTCAATACATTAATTTGGGCAATGTGATAATCAATGGGCCTGTCACAAGATGTCTGCAACGGCCTTAAAATCTGTTTTATCAGTTAGTCATATTGTCAGTTATAAAAAAAAAAATGTGATGCTTCCGGACAAGTGCTAACTACCCTAACTATGCAGCAATTACAACCAAACTGAGTGCATATATCTACCATATATGCATATATTAACCTTATCACGAGGCTGCAAGCAGATAATATTTTAATGTGTTATAGCCATTTATCTTATCTTAATATTATATATATATTCTAACCTCCATCATCTGGCCTAAAAATCTTCAATGAATTTATTTCTCCATAAAAAAAGTTAGCATACGAAGGTCAGTTGGCATCTGGGCCCAGATTATTCATATGACGGCCAATTGGCCTCCTTTGGCGGGCTATCAGCAAAAAGTAAGTTTACAGCGCCGCAGTATATCACAAACACAAATCTATTTTCGCATTAATAGTAAAGATAAGAAATAGTTTAGTTTATAAATAGATATTCTGGGGCATAAATATTTGAACATACTTATGAAGATAATTTGTGATACTAAGTAACTCGAAATTTTCTACTTCAGCACAAATGTATTATTATGTATTGTTGAGTGCGCGAATTCGCAGTATAAATTGAAAAAACCCTCAGATTCAAAAGCCGCGCCATATTTCAGTGCTGTAAACGGTTCTGCTTGAGTGCTGTATAACACGATTGCTTATATTCGATAAATATATTTGCTTATCGATGTCAAACTTCTGATTAATTAAATATAGCGACAAATACAATAAATAATAAAAAAACAAAATAAATGAAATTCATTACTTAGACAATTGTCAATTTTTCAGAATTAAGAATCACAAACATCGATATGTCACTACATTTTCTTACTCATTATTGGGTTGTAATAAATATATCGATATATATTGTCATATTAGTTGAATTAAATATGCAGTTCAGCTAAATTTTGTGCAACCTTGTTCGTTTATCGCAGCGAATAAAAATATAATTAGGAACAAAAATATATTTATCTGACGTTAAACGACTTAAGCGCCGTCGCTATTGCTCGTTTTCTTTTGCCAAAAAAGCTAGCCAGTGAATAGCGCAAAAATAGGAGACGAGGCAACCATTGAATGAAAGCAAAAATTCGCAAAATTCGAGCAGCGAGTGCGAGTGAAAAAGAGCAAAGGCAGAAGAAGAAGAAGACGGAGGAGGAGGAAAAGCAGAGAACGACCAGCCACAAAGCACGAAAGGCTAACCCCCAAACAAAAAGAAGTGCGTGAATATTTAGAAAAATTAACGCCAGACCGCCATTAGTGTTTTTGTTATTATCGTCGTCGTTGTCAACGTTCTGTTTGTTGTTGCTCCGCGAAGGTGTTGAATGCTGGCCCCGGAAAAGACGAAGAAGATCGGGCGACAACTCCTCCATTAAGCGAGCATATTGTCGACATCGTTCCGTCTCTCCCTCCACCCGTTCTCCGTATCCCGCGTTTCCGTTGTGTGCATCGTGACGTCGCCAAGCGAATTTCAGATTCAGCCACCCAGCCAAAGGCAACGCGAGAATAGATAAAAGGCAAACGAGCAGAAACAGCAACAGAAGCAGAAAAAAAATCAAATACACCGAACAGAAAAACTAGACGAAACCGAAGATACGCATATAAATAAAATTGAAATCAGAAATAAGTTCAACTGAACACAAAGTTCCGTGCGTGTTCGTTCGTTCGTCGACTTCTGGTGCTGGCAATTGGCCTGCCCATCTTCTATTATGAACAACAATAGCAAGCGGAAAAGTCGACCTAGTGGCGGAGGTGGCGGCGGTGCCAGCGGCGGCATATCAAGGTAAGAAGAAGCACAAGCAGCTTGCCTGCTGCAGTTGCAAAAGCACAAAGCGAATGTAAAGGCAGGCAAACGCACGAAAAAAAAAGAAAAGAAACGGTTGCAGCTAGTAAAAAAAGAGAAGAAATACAAAATAAAACGCTCCAGGTTCCGTTGCTGTGAAAGGTGAAAGCGCGCTTATCGTTTTATGGTTTTTTCTACTTCAATATTCTTCTTTTTTTTTTTTTTGTATAATACAATTGCGTATGCAAAGGAATGTGTTCAATTGTAATGGAAACTAAATCAGCAGAAGGGGCACAAGCAATCTGGGCAAATTGCAATTACTTATATAATACGCCAATCGTTTTTGGTGCAAGTGTGCGTGTGCGTGTGTGTGGTGTAGTTTTATCATATTTTGAGCTTTGTTTACATTTCCCTTTCAAAACGACCAAAATGAAACAGAAACAAAACGACATAAAATATGCAGCAGAAAGCACAATGAATAATTTGTTTAACAACATCCTATTGCCCAGCTAAGCACACCCACGCGATAAGTGGACCCCCCGACCAATAAACATGTGTGCGCCACCTCCCCTCCCCACAAGCCCTTTTTATACCCTGAACCCATTAAAAATGGGTAAAAAGGGTATTATGGTTTTTTTAATTTTCAATTGAAATATGACTGCAGTGCATACATACTTACATACTATGTGTGTGTGCGTGTGTGTTTGTGTGTGTGTGTGTGTACATACAGCTGCTGTACGTGCACGTGTATGTATGTAAATACAAGTGCGCACAGTGGTACCACGCCATCGCTCTGCAGCTGAAAATGATATGATTAAATACCTTTTTCAGCTCAAGCGCACGTATTGCATTTTCATTTTCGACGTCTGCTTGGGCTCTTTCGTATGCAGTTTTTCTTGCATTGTCAGCATTTTGCTGCCTCTGCCTCTGACGTCGCTGCTTTGGCATCTGCCTTGGCACACTTCGCCTCCCGCCGTGCGCATTGAATTTGGGTCACTTTACAATTTGCTGACCGTATCGCATCGTTCTTTTTGTTTCTTCTCCCATTCTCTGTTGTTGCGGCATTCTGCCTATGCACGCACACACTTGCATTTGAGCCCCGCTCGTATGCATGTACATACATGTATGTAAATAAATGTGTTGGGAGTCTCAGCCTATTTGACTCAGTTCATAGGTATGCGCTATCACACGACTACCGATTCCCTTCCGGTCCACCTTATCAATGAGCGCAGAACTCACTTTAAAAACACAATCAATTATTTATATTCATTGACGAAAATGTGCGCAGTGCATGTGCCATGAATCACCGGCCAATGCAACACCCCTTTCCACCATCTTCGCCTCACTTGTCCAGTTCCATTCCCATTCCCATCCAGCGACGTACTGTTGTTGATGTTATTAATATTGTTGTTGTTTTCGTTGTTATGTGCGTGTCTGAGTTCATTGTGCGTTGCGAGTTGTGACTTGGCCATTTCACGGTCGTCGATCCTACACGCTATCAAAACAACCCCAAAAGGCGTTCGTCCAGAAACTGAACTAGTTCTAAAATCATATCTACACACTTATCTATTGCTGATTTTTTCAATTTAAACTGGATCTTTCGTATGTGCTGGATTTGTTCCAAAGCAAATTATTCAGTGTTTTTTTTGTTTAAAATATATATAATGTACAGTGAACGCTCGTAAACCATAACATTGTAAATTGAAAATTTGGAGAAATTAAAACGTTCATATCGGTCAGAAATACGAACTAAAAACTCGAAAACCATAAAAGTTACACGTTTAAAAATTATAACTATTTTATTTATCCAAAATTGGGGCTTGTCTTCAAAATCTGTTGATTTTAGGAGTAAAGTATTATTACTATACAACTAATAATAATACCAATTAGCCATCGATGACTGCATCTCAATTTGTTGTAAAAATCGGTAGATTCTTTTGCATATTTCAAATGAGTTAAAATTAATGCAACTAAATACAGAAATGAGCAAGCGCACGAACCCTTTGAAAGTTCTTAGCAACTCTTACAACTAACATAAAGGGGGAGCAAAATGTATGAATGAAAATTATGAAGCCCAGGTGTAAGGTGTTTATGTATATATATATATATATATACATATATATATGATGTAGTTCATGAGCAGGGAGAAGTTTCAAAATTGAGTTCACTGGACTGAATCAAAGCACAACTCTACCCACCCAAACACACTCATATGATATGACCAGCACATATTTACTCTGAAACAGAGAGCAGGGCGTGGTTGGAAGGGTACGGGGCACCAAGGGGCTCACTAACAACAACGTCGAATCGATATCGTAGCGCAGCAGCGCAGTGCAGGCGACGCCGACCCTGAGCAGCGTGTTCGGGTTCGATTGCTTCGCTGTGTTTTGCTCGCTTTGTTTTGTGAGTAGAGCCAGAGCCAGAGCCTTGTGCTTTTTGTCGGCGCTTATTCACTTTACGTCGCGAGCAGAATCGTCCAAATTGGAAACCTTGCAAATGGTTAGTCGTACTAATTGCTCCGACTGTTGGCTCTCTTCTAGATACAACGCCAACGACAACAGTCTGCGACCTGCGAATAACAAGGCAGGCGGCGGCGGAGGTGGTGGTGGCGGCGGCGGTGGCAGTGGTGGTAGCGGACCTGGACGGTCGTTGGCGCAGGGCGTCTATAATAACACCTATTTCATGCACTCGGCAACGGCGCTGGTCGGCAGCGTTGTGGAGGTTCGCCTGCGTTCGGGTAACGTTTATGAGGGCGTGTTCCGCACATTCTCTGGCAACTTTGACATCGCACTGGAGCTGCCGGCATGCATCAAGTCCAAAAATCAGCCCGACGAGGGCAAAACAGTGCCCAAACACGTTATATTTCCGGCGGACACTGTGGTCACTGTAATAGCCAAGAACTTTGATTCACAATACGCAACCACGGGCTCCTTCCAGACCGACGGCGCCATATCGGACAAGTGCAATGGTAATGCCATAATCTATGTCTGTAAACATCCATTTAAACTGAGTATATTCTTCTCACAGGCACGCGCTTCGATGAGAAAGAGCTGGAGCCGTGGGATTCGGGCGCCAATGGTGACATTGAAATTGAACTGGACGGCGCCGCCAATGGCTGGGATGCCAACGAAATGTTCCGCAAGAACGAGAATCAATTTGGTGTCACCTCAACGTTCGATGATTCGCTGTCATCGTATACAGTAGCCCTCGACAAGGGCGACTCCTTGGAGTTCAAGGAGGCCGAGGCCAAGGCTGAGAAACTGGCAGCAGAGATTGAGAACAATCCGACGTGCCGTGAGCGTTTGGATCTCGAGAACGGTGATGAAGAGGCGCTCTTCGCTGCCGTTGAGAGGCCACCGCCAGATCACGAGCTGGAGCGCGAGCGTGAGCGCAATGAACGCGAAAGAGAACGCGAGCGAGAGCGTGAGGAGCGCGAACGTGAGCGGGAGCGCGAACGAGATCGTGGCAACAAGCCACGTGGCGGTGGCGGCGGCGGCGGCGGTGGCGGCGGCAATGGCTCTGGTGACTATCAGCTGCGTGAGACAATGAGCAGCGATCGCTACATCACGAAACAGACGCGCAGCAATAATGGACCGCCTCCATCGCATGTGGGCATGTCCTCGCAATCATCCGCGGTGGCGTCAGGAGGATCGCGTGATCGCGACAATCGCGAGCAAGTGATGATGGGTCAACATGGCATGGGTCAAAGCGGAGCTCCGCAGTCGCAGGCCGTGCTAATGCTCGCTGGCAGCTTGAAAAATACGGGCCCACTGCCGACGTCCGCTAATGCGTCAACAGAGACGGCCACTGGTAGCAAGTATGGCGGTGGTGGCGGTGGTCCAATGATTAAGCGCAAAACTGTGCCGCAAGGCGGTAAAATTATACGCGGTAATCCGCCCAACAGCGTCGCTGCCGGCAACGTGTCCAGTGTGGCGCAGGGCAGCAGCGCCAATAGCGTTGGCGGCAAAAGCGGTGGCTATCAGTCCTCGATGGGCATACAGAATCAGTACTCCTACCAGGGCAACTCACAGATCATTCACGGGTAAGCGAATCCATTGCTTAATATGTGCAGCGTTAAGACTAGCAATACAGTGATCACTGGCAAATTGGATGTGAAAGAATTGTTAATTTGTGATCAAATTTAATTGCTAGAAAATCTTTCTTTATGTAGAAAATATTACTTAATACTTTTTATCAAAGTATGAATTCCAGGCTAGTTGCTTGTTTGTGGTAATTTCCTAGTCGAAGATTACAAATTTTCGGTTAATACAATGTTACAGTCGGCGATTGGAAAATATTCTAAATATTTTTAAATTGTTTGTAACTTTTGGTTATAGTTTCTGATCGATATGGACGATAAACGATTCTTACTTCCAAAGCTATCATTTCCGATCGACCACTGTGTCTTAATAGCATATGATTTTTTAACTCAACTAATTCAATGCTTCCATCTTAACAGCTCCACGCAGTACCGCAATCAGGGTCACTTGGGCGGCGCGGGTAAGATAAACGGCGGCGATGCTGGCTCAAATCCTGGCAAGCCGCTGCCCCAGCGGCCGATGCGCCAATACCAGGGCTCGCAGAGCAACTCCTCGCTCAATTATGGAGACACACAGCCTCTGGGCAAGCCCATGCACAGTAGCCACGTTCACGGTGGCCACAACAGTAACTCGCCGCCTCTGCAAACAGGCGGTCAGCAGCAGCAGCAGCAGCAGCAACAGCAGCAGCAACAACAGCAGCAGCAGCAACAACAGCAGCAGCAACAGCAGCAACAACAGCATCAGAGTCAACCGCAGCAGCAGCGTCAACTGCGCTCACGCGACAATCAGCTGCAGGATCTGCGACAGTTTAACCAGGACTTTCAATTGGCTGCTAGCAACAATTCGCCACCACAGCAACAACAGCAGCAGCAGCAGCAGCAGCAACATTCGCTGCAACGTGGCGGCTTACAGCAATCGACATCGCCGCCGCAGCAACAACAGCAGCAGCAACAGCAGCAGCAGCAGCAGCAACAACAACAGCAGCCGCAACTGGTGGCTATGCAGCATCATGTGCCGCCGCCACATCACCACCAGCAACTGCCACCACATCAACACTATGTGCCTCAGCAGCAGCAACAACAACAGCCGCCACAGCAACAGCAGCATACGCAGCATATGCAACAAAAGGCGCCACCGCCGCAACAGCAGCAGTTGGTTGTGGACAGTCAGCACCAGCACGTGCCGAAGCAGCAGCATCAAGGCCCGCCACAGGCACAGCCCACACAGCAGCTGCAGGTGCAACAGCAGGTGCAACAGCAAGTGCAGCAGCAAGTGCAAGTGCAGCAGCAGCAACAGCAACAGTCGGCGCAGCTAGTGCAGGAGGTACCCAGCCAGCCGCTGCCGCAGCCCATTTATCATGTTCTGACGGCGCCGCCCGTTAACGTACAGCAGCCGGCAACATCGCCTGTGGTGATCACATCACCGGCAATACTGGAGCAGCAGTTGCCGCCGCCATTGCAGGCCACGCCCAAGCCGGATGCAGCGACGGCGACCAATATTGCTGTGGGTACTAGCTCTAGTAATAGCAACACCACGCCCACTGGCATTACCAACACACCCACAACGGCCGCAACCGGCGGCAGTTGCACTGGCACCGCATCCGATAAGTCCACACCAGTGGCCACTGGTGGCGTGACGGCCACTGCCGCTGGCGGCACAAGCAGCGGCAACAGTGCAACCGGTGGCGCTACGCCAGTGGTAAAGAAACCGCATGTTCTGAATCCATCAGCCAAGCCATTCACACCGCGCGGTCCCAGCACACCGAATCCGTCGCGTCCACACACGCCACAGACGCCGGTGCCCATGCAGGCCATCTACACGACCACGGGCGCCCATATGCAGACGGGCAATCAACAGATATATATGGTGCCGCAGCCACATGCATTCCAGGCACCCACTCACCCAGGCAGCCAGGCGCCGCGTATGCGTCGCAATAACTATGGTAAGTAGCAACTGCAAATTCCCAGAAATGTTGTGCTGATCACTAATCTCGATTGTTGTCTTGCAGGTCAAATGGGTGGCTCGCAAATGCATGTGTCGGCCACAGCGGCCACTGGACAGCCGCTGATGGCAACGGCACCGATACAACAATTCATACAATATCAGCCCTCACCGCATCCACCACATTTCCAGCCGCAATATGGCCCGATGCCGATGCGCGTGTATCCGGACCAGCCGCAACAGTTACAGTTCTTGGCGCAGACGACGCCATCGACGACGCCATCGCCGGGACAGCCGCATCAGAGTTTCCATCCGCCACCACAGCCCTCCCCTGCCGGCGGGGGACCGCAACCCGCAACATTCACAACCCAGACACAGCCAGCATACCAGCTGATGTGTCTACATCCCACGCAGATCATGCCCAGTCCCTACTTCCAAGCGACAACGCCGCAGCATCCGCCGCAGAATCCACAGTTTCAGATTTTAATGCAACAGCATACCACGCAGTAAACTATGCATTCTTACCGGAAACATTCGCGGCTGCCGTCATAATGGAATCAACATCAACGTCAATATCTCACAAGAAGCCCATCCTATACACCACTACACCCCATCATCGCCTCGATCATGCACAGCAACACGACACATACAGAAACACACACATTCGCATAGACATCCACACTGGTAATTTTTTTGGGGCATTGCTTGAACGGTTTGAGCATCGAGGAGTTGTATTCCCCCCTCAAGCCATTCATACCGTCATTATCAGGTGTGTGATAGTGCACGGCTCATCCTGCAGCATCCTTCATACTTACATACACACATCGCAAGCGAAACACCAACACAAACAACAAGAACAACTAGGAAATTATAAAATATAACTAAAACCAAAAGGGGAAACTAATGAATTTGTCAAATTGCAAAACCAACAACAAACAACAAAGATTCAGCAACGACAAAGGCAGTGCTGAAATTGAAAAAAAAAAGAATAACACGATAAGAGTCGATATCGATGGTATTACTTATTTATGTATATCCAATCTCCATGACTGTTATGTGAATCGAGTTTCTTGTGCACCGCACCGAAATCGAACAAATTCAATTGGTTAACGAGTGCTGAGAATAAAAATTAAATCAAAAATTGAACTGAACTGAAAGCAGACACGTTAAAGAAAACCTAATTATAAAAGGGAAACAAATGCAAATGCACTTTTGTAAAATTGCTTAAAGCCTAACTCTTGAATTCACAATTCGGTACTATTGCTATCTATATACGTACATAACTAAAATATATAATTTAATGAGCTTTGGCGTGCATTAGATAAACACACACACACAATTACATAGTAACAACTGTAGACGAGCACGTAAAGCTCTCATAAACAAACATAAGCAATGAGTGACACGCAGATACATTAAAAAAACGTGATTATTCCAAATTTGAAAAGGAATATTTTCCCTCAATCCGAGCAAAGTTGTACAAAAATGAAAAAAAAAAACCTTATTTAATTGGTATCTTATATATTTAATGTTATTCACTTTGGGATTCGACTGGTTTGAATACACACCAATCGCTGTTTTCAATAAACACAAATTGTTTAACAACAAATCCCTCTCTGAATAAACCTAAACATGTAAACTTTGCTAGCTTTTTGTGGATATAGAGCGACGAATGTGAATTGAAGAGTCCATTAATGATTTTAAATATTGTTGTAAAAACTGATTGATTTTGTTTAAATTTAATTTTGTTTTCACTTCTACATTGTACTCCCAAAAAATTTCCAAAACTTTTTTAGTTTAAAATCAATTTATTCTTTCTTTTTTTTTTTTGCATTATTGACAACATTTGTAAGCGCGCGAGTCTGAGTCGGGCTTTTGGGTTCTAGTGCCTCCGTTGTCCATCAGAGAAAACGTCTTAATCCTTTGCCAGTCATCAATCAGTTCGATTATATTCAGTATGATCAATATGCATCTGTTGTGGTCCTGTTTTGTTTTGTAAAGTTTCCTTAAATGAAAATGAAGAGAAAGAGAAAATAATAATTATTAATAAAATAAAAAAAAAAAAACAAAAACCACAAAAAAAAAAACAAAAACAAAACATCTAAATAGCTTGTGTATTTATTACCGATCTGGAAAGAGCGAATTTCGTAAATTCGATGCTATTGGGTAGAGTTAAATCATCGGATCTAGTATAATTATAAAAGCGTGTATGCCTTTTGTGCGTCCTGTTGACATTTCTTTACCCAAACTCGTCAAAATGGCTGTGATATGATAAAAAAACAAACATAAGGACACAAACATTTTAACGACATGGTATAAGAAAGTAAACGTATACATATATCACGAATTGTCCTCTGAGACGCGACGAAGGATAATGACAATGCTTAAAGCAATTCGCACGAAACTCATCAAAATGGCTGTGATATGACTTGATAAATCCCACATTTCACAACCCCTTGAAGAGTTACGCAAGAATTGTGTGAGTGTAGAGTGGAGAGTCATCGTCGTATACTAAATAAACACATATGTACATATATTACCAATAATGAGAAACAAACACTTGTTGGCTTTGTTGCAATATTGTTTGGTAGTACTTTTTGCTATGTTGCCCTTTGCAATGCCCATCAAAGCTGGCTGTGATACGATTCAATTGCAGATATATCATTCTCAGCCCTTTTTGATGACATTGAAAGTAAGACATGTACACACAAACAAACACACACACGCACGCACGCACACACACATGGAGATATATATATATGTACACTCATGTAAACGAACTCCAATACAAATCACGTAACCAAGACGCTAGCCGGCAGTGAGGACGACGTAAACGTTTTTGGGCGTAACGTAAACCTCAAATTAAATTGAATTCTTGTGAATGTATGTGTTGCGTGTGTGTTGGCGTGTGTGAGTGTGTTTGTACGTTTGTACGTATGCATGTTTGTTGGGCATTCGTAGTTAGCGTCTAATTCTAGTAATTACAGCTATTCTAGGTACATATTTATCTGTTCCTTACTACTCCTATGTTCTGTAGGTTAAGTAGCCGAAATTTACTGCATGTTGCATGCGCGTGTTTGTGTGTGTGTGTGCGTGTGTGTGCGTGTGTGTATTGCTGCTCTGTAAAATGACAACGTCGACGGCAAATGCGACCACCGCCCTCTGTCACAGCTTAAATGTCTGCCAGTCTGTCTAACTGTGAGCTGCTGTCTTCACCATTTATGTACGCATGTGTGAGTTGCGTGTGTGTGTGTGTGCGTGTGTGTGTGTGTGTGTGTGTGTGTGTGTGTGTGTGTGTTCATACACCCTTAGCGTGCGCCCTTTTTAGTGTTGAGCGGCAGTAGCAGCAACAACAGCAACCACCATTCGCATTTAGTTCTTGTTTAGGGAGTGTTACGAAAGATTTACGAATTTTCAAAATTCAAATAATTAGTGCAAATTCAGGGCATTACAATTGACTGTGGCATTTCGTAACGTTTATGAGTTTAAATATGTACATACATATATATGTAAATGTATGTAGCCATACTTTTGAATGTATGCGCGTATACATAAATAATTTGTGCATGATTGTATTTGTAGGGTGTTGCCCAGTCGGCTTATTGATTTGTATGCTAGCTGTTGTTGCTGCCGCTGCCGCTGCTGCTGCGGCTGCTATTGCAGTCCATGCAACCGAATTGAACAATACATATAAATATGTATGTATGTATGTATGTATGTATGTATATACATATGTAGATACAGAAGTACACACGAGTAGTGAAAAACCGTCGAAAGGACGGACCATCCCTTATTTGACACATACCCGGCGCGCTACTCTCGCTGCCTTTCTCGCCCAATCTCTCTCTCTCTCTCTCCCTCCCTCTGTATCTCTGTGTCTCTTTACTCCTGTGTTTGCACTCTTTCTCTACCCACCAGCTGCCCTGTATGGGTGTGTGTGTGTGTGCCTGTGTGCGTTTGTGTTTGTGTATTACTACTGTCGCAGACGGGCTTGCCACCCACCCTATATCCAGCAGCAGCAGCAGCAACAACATCATTATCGTCAACACAATCATCGCCGTCGTCGTCCTGGTCGGCATTTGTCGTGTGTATACCGAAATACGTGAAATTCATTTATGGCTCGTATCCTTTTTGTTGTTGCTACTGCTGCTGCCGCTGCTGCTGCTGCTGGCGCTTTGTTCCTGTTACGGGGCGAAGGCCGCGATGTCCTCGTCCTGGTCGTTGTCTCTGCCTCAGCTTCTGCTTTTGCCCACTTTTTGTGTTCCGCCCCCAATGCCGCTGCGTATTTCATGTCGTACTCTAGTACTTGTGTGCCTTCAATACAGCGAATCCTTGAAAATCCAAGAACTAATTTCTTCATTAAGCCGATTATACTAGTGCGGCATATCTACAAATATCGTTGGCAAGCGGGGTGCTCCTCTGGGCAGCGATACAGCCTCCTGCATTTTCATTGCATTTTCTCTGTATCCTGTGCGCTTCGCAGTATTGTATCCGTTAAATGGCATGGATCAGGAGTAAAGTAGAGTAAAGCGGATGTGAATTGCTTGCATACCATTTGACATCCGCTTTATTTTGCCAGATCCAAGCAGTCTAAATACTTGTGTATATGTATGCTTCGCAGTATATACCAGCATATATATGTATATAGTTTTTTGCGCAGTTTCGAAATGGCCGCAAGCACTGAAGAATAAAGAAAAAAAGCAACAAACGCCATGTTCTGCAAAATTTTCACCATTGACTTTCACTTTAGTTTTTCACTTCTTGAAACATTCAGAATCGAATATCTTTTTGCACAATTCTCAAGTCCATGGCTTGCCGTTGATTTATCAGATATTTAATTATTTATTTATTGTGTATTTACCACTCAATTGGCAATAATTTATTAACCGGTTTTTCTTGTGACGCTTTCGTCTTTTTACAACCACACACAGAGAACGGCACGGACAACCAACTGCTGTCTGTTAGAGCTGCCTCTGTTAGTCGCAGGCTGCCTTTCGTTTCGCTCGTTTTCTTCGCTGTACACATTTGTGTGAGCGTGCGAGCGTGTGTGTGTCGGTTGGGCAGCACTTCGTATTTGCTTCGGCTCGCACTTACTTCGTGTTTCAGTATAGTTTTCAGTTACATGCGTCGGATGCGCGCGCGAAAAAAAGGGCAAAAAAGGCGCGCCCCCATCCGTCAACCACCGAAAATGTACAAAATGTATTCCGTGTTTGGTTGCCTCTACTGCTTACGCTCACGAGAGCGGCGCACACACACTTGCAAGCTCTATGGTTACATACGCAGCAGCAAGAGAGCGGGATAGAAAGTGAGAGGCTCTCTCCCAAATCCTGACGCTGTAAGCGCCCGCTGGCACTGTAAACGAGCATGTTAAACAACATGTTGGCAGTTGAGTCACCCTGTTGACATTTTATGTCTCAAAGTAACGGACAAATGTAAAAGTGTTTAAATGTGACAGTTGATTTCGTTCTGAGGAGAGAGAGAGAGAGAAAGAGCGAGCTGGAAAGCAAAAGGCTTTCTCCCATATCTTACCGCTGTTAATGAGCATATCAAAGATAGATCACCCTGTTCGAGCTAACGGATAAATACAAAACAACTGTAAATTTGAATGTGTCAGTTTCTTTATTTCATTCATCCGTGTACACAAAAAGGGTTCAACAGCATGAAATGTTGTAAATGTAAACAATGTTAATAAATATTACACTGTGCATGGTCGATTGTAATAATAACAAATGTGCGGATTGGGAATGTGTTTTGCTTTCTTCTTCTTTCTTTTATAATTGGGTGGTTTATCTTGTATTTGAAGTTAGGTTCCAGCCGCATCAGCATGTAAAACAATTAACAATTCTGGAACCATTCCAGGGTTACGAGAAGCGTCGAGGCAGCTGAAACATTGAGGCCAGCGCGCATCAATAGAAAAGTCTGGCAAGTTAAAACTAAAAACGAGATGCATATATCTACTTTTTTTCGTTCATGGCATGATTGAACAATGCCGAATGTCATAATTATATGTAGGTATGTTTGTATGTGTGTTTATGTGTGTATATATGTAATTTCGTAGTATGAGTATGCGTTTGTTTTGTAGGTATGTATGTATGTATGTGCGTTGGTGTTGAGATACATTTTAGAATCATATAGAAATACATATTGCAAAAGTTGTTGGCAAATAATCAAAAGGTGTTCCCCACTCGCCTCCTCTCCTTTAACTATGTTAGCCTGCGTCCACTGCATTATTTGTATGTACGTAGTTTACAACACAAACGTTGTATATGATAGTATAATAATGTTTAAGAGTAATAAGAGCTTAAAATGTATTGCAACAGGGCCAATTTCCAAAATGCTAATATTAAATTTGAAATTCATTCGTTGAATGAATTATTGTTAGTACATGTATGTATATGTATATGTATATGTATATGTATGTAAGTATGTATGCATTAACGATACGATATTCGCACGTGAATGTTATGTGAATCTTATCAACTAGGGGCATCTTGATCTTGAGTGCTGAAGAAATGCTACACCTACCTACTAACCAAATGAAGTGGGAGTCTGTTGGCTCCTATTAATGTAAGTATGTATATGTGTGTCTGCTTGTGTGTGTGTGTGTGTGTTTGTGTGTGTCAGTGTGTGTGTGCGTGTGTGGGTCCGGTTATTAAAATTATATTAACGATATTAAAAGGTATAATAAATAACTATAAGTAGCATACATAGATGATTCGCTATATGTACTATATATCCTCTTCTAATTTAATCAAATGCATATGTTCAAATATATTTAAGCCCCGCCCCAAATCACCCCGTCGCCGTCGCCGCCGCCGCCGCCGCCGCCCCAGCATCAATCAGCATTCTTAATCTCGCTCAGGCTGCGACAGGCATCCCTCTCTCGCTCCCTCTCCCTCTCCCTGTCGCGCTCGCGCTCGCGCTGCTCCTCCTCCAGTTTGAGCACCTTGCTCTTTAGGCCACATAAGATCTCCGCCGTGGCTATGTTCTTGATGGTGCTCAAATCCAGATGCTGGCTGTGATTGTTGTTGTCATCGTTGTCGTGCTCGCCATTGCTGTTGCTGCTTTGTTGCTTGTTGTTTTTGCTGCCGCCATGTTCTGTTGCATCTGCCCGCTCCCGCTCAGCAGCATGTTGCTGCTCCAGTTCCAGATTGCGATTGATGGCGTTTAACAGCTTGTGCTTGCCCAGCGCCAGAGCCAGTCCATTGTTGTTGTTGTTGGTCTCAGTGTTGCCCTTGTTGCCGCTGCTGTTGTTGTTGTTCGAGTCGGTTTCCATATCCAAGCCGCGATTGTTGTTGTTGTCATCATATTTGCGCTCATAGGCGGCGAGATCCTCATCGTGTCCATTGTTATTGTTGTGGCTAAGCTCACCTGGCGACGCCTCAAATTCCACTTCGCGCTTCACCTGCAGCTGTATTTCAGGCGGAGGCGTTGGTGTTTGTGGGCGTGCCCGATTGCCATTGACATTGGGCGTTTGCACAAGATTCAAGGCTTCCTCATCATCATGCTGGCCGCTGTTGTTGTTGTTGTTGTTGTTATTGTTGCTGGAGTTCTTGCCGCTGCCGCTGTTGTTGTTATTGCTGCTGCTGTTGGTCAGATGATGATTCTCTACGAGGCGTATCTTGAAGCTGTTGTTGTGCGTTGCTGGCGGCGGCTGCGGTTCCGGTGTCCTTGGCACAATCGTTGTGATTTGCTCAATAATATCCTGGCTGTGTGCATAGGCATGGTTATTGTTGATAGCATCGTCATTGCGCTCGGCGCTCGGATAGCGTTCGCGCTCCCTCTCCCGCTCCCGGTCCCGCTCCATTTCCATCTCCTTCAGGCGCTTCTCGCCGCCCAGCTCTGTGTTGTAGTGCATCAGGATCTTGCGCTTGGCCAGATACTTGTGCTGTTTGCGTGCCGAGTCCAGCATCTTCTTGCTGTTCGCCTGCAGGATCGCATAGGAGTTGCTTTCCGCCCCGGGCACACTCGTATTGCTGGCGGTGTTGCTGTTGCTGCTGTTGTAGCTGTTGTTGTTGGTGCTGTTGCTGTTGTTGTTATTGTTGCGATTGAGATTCTTCATAAAACTCTCGGTCAGCGCAGCCTTCGACTTGATATGCTCACGGAAGCCGGCATATCCCGCTCCCTGTGCCTGCCCAGTGACCGGGCTGGCCAGAGATTGAGGCGTCGAACAGCGATTGGGGCCATTGGCCGAGGACGGTTCCAGAGCTGTGGCTCCAAAGCCGGCGGCGGCATGTCCACTGGTTATATTGACGCTGTGCGTGCCCCGCTCGTAGCGGCACTCGGTGCCATCGCTTTCCCGGGGCGAACTGATGTCGCTGGCATCGCTGTCCAGGTTTTTCTGCAAGATAATGAAAACACGCCTATAGCGATGCTATTCGCAAATGCAAATGGGGCTAATCTCTACCTCTGTGTGCAGCCCCTTGATCTTCATGGCCTCGGCGACCTTGAGGAAAACAGGTAGATCCTCGTACTTGACGTTCACCTGGCCGCTGTACATAAAGTCGAGCAGGCCGGCCATGTGGCTGGCCTCAACATCGGCCATCAGCAGTATGGGATGACTGGATGGGTTCTCGAGGAAGATCTGCTGGAAGTACGGACTGCAAACGGACAGGACCTGCAAAGGGAAGAGCAGAGCAAAAGGGGGGCAACTGTTAGAGGCAACATTCCGTCAAGTGCGCCGACTGTTTACCAGTTTGTGTGCCTTAAATATCTTGCCGCCAGCTGCGATGGTCACATCGACCATCTTCTCGTCCTTCTGCAGGGAGTGAAAGCCGCGGCACATGTTGCCATGGAAGTTGTTCCACGACAGCAGGTACTGATCTATGGTATTGGGATCGGTGTACGGCTGTTGCTGCTGTTGCTGTTGCTTGTGCTGCTGCTGTTGTTGCTGCTGTTGTTGCTGCTGTTGCTGCAGCTGCTGCTGCGCTGCCTGGTGCTGTGTGGCCGTGATGTGGATCTGCTGAGCGGTGGTAGGCGGCGAACTGGGTCGCGGCGTGGGTGGCTGATGTGGGTGAGCGATCTGATGGTGATGTTGCTGCTGCTGCTGTTGTAGCTGCTGCTGTTGCAGCTGCTGCTGCAAATGCTGCTGCTGTTGCTGCAACAGATGCTGCTGCTGCTGCTGCAGCGCATGCTGCAAGCCCGGCGGCGTCGACGACGAGGACATGCGATGAGGATGCGGCGAAAGTGACGGCTGGTGGCTCATGAAACGCTGCTGCTGCTGCTGTTGGGCCTGGTGATGTTGCTGCTGCTGCTGCTGTTGATGTTGCTGTTGCTGATGCTGCTGTTGCTGCTGTTGCTGCTGCTGTTGCTGCTGCTGTTGGCGCGCATGCTGCTTGATCTTGACCATGTTCTCCTGCTGCTCGTGCTCGCGCTGGCGCATCAGCTCCTGCTTGATCTTGAACTGCTGCATGGACAGATCGTCGACGCTCTTGGACAGCTTCACCATGTCGTTGCTGTTGAACTTGTTGCTGCTGTTGTTGTTGCTGCCCAGCATCGGCTTCAGGTCGAACTTGTAGTCGCCACTGGCGCCGCTGGCAGCCGCTGCCAGCTTGCGCTCCGCAGCCAGAGCGGCGCGCTCCTTCTGCCGCCGGATGAGCTCATCGATTTCCATATAGGCGCCACTGGTGGCTGCCGCAATGGCGGACGCAATAATTGGATCATCCTCGAAGACGCTGTCGTCGAGTGTCTCCTTCAGCGTCTTGGTCGACGAGAAGAGGCGTAACGAGGGATCGTTCACCTGGTCGCTGAAGTACACGTCCATCAGTGTGAAGAACGGCCACTCGCGCCGCTTGGGCTCCTCGGACATTTTGATGGCCTTGTACTCCTGCAGCAGATTGTTCCATTTCTTGATGATCTTCGACAGTGGCAGCGGCACATTGAGCTCACGTTCCACAACGCTACGAGAGAAAGGAATCGCGGGAGAGAGGAGAGAGATGTGGATGCGATATAATCGCAGATTAGACGTTGGTGTTACGTGTGGTCTGTTTTTTTTTTTTTATTATTATTTGAGTATTCGGTACTTACGCCCAGGCATATTTTGAGGCGTTTCTTTTGCCCGTGAAGAGTGGTGAGAGTTCAGCTCGTAATCTGATCAATGATTTGACTTTTTCAGCTTCCCCTGCAAAACAGAAATAAACAATAACAAATGAGTTTCAAATTAAACAATTGCACGCGTTACGCAACCGGTTGGGTAATAATGTTCAAAAGCCGAGGGATTGGTATATGTAGCTACTTAAGGCTCTAAACAAACTGAAATAACACGGCCGAACGTAGGTTCCAACTGAATCTAAATGATATTACTGTGCAACGGGTATATGAGTTAACCTAGATATAAGAGACAGAGATAGGGAAAATACAAAAGCAGCTACGAGTAGGTTGTAGCCATTAACAACCATCATGTGTCGAAATATTTGAAACAAACGAGTTGTGCTTTGCGTTAATAATCTAATATAGCTGAAAGACAGTTTATAGTTTGATTTTGGTGATCTGCACGGGGCATTGATCTGACTAGCTGAATGTGGCTGCAACTTTCCACTCGCCACTTGCCGCTGCAATTCAAGTTTAAGCCGCACTGCCGATAAAGACCTCTAGCAATGGCAGCAAGGTTTCAATGAACCCGCCAAAGCAATTCGCATCGCTCGAGTCGGCTAAATCATTGCAATCTGAAGATTGGCTCGAAATCGATGCCTGCTCGACTCGGGCCTGCCTGCCTGCCTGCCAGCCGAATTGGTATTCGCATTCGAATTGACTGCTGGTTAATTGCTATAACGAATCTAGCAACTTTTACCAGTTAAGTCCACAAGCGAGACCAAAAGCAAAACCAAAAGCAAAACCAAAAGCAAAACCAAAACCAAAATCGAAACCGAAACCAAAGCCAACAGCAAGATCAGCTCAAGCCGACTCGCATCTTAAAGCTGTATACATGTGTACAATGTATTTATGGTATGTGTATGCTCATCAAGTATACGCCATGAGCAGCAGCAGCAGCAGCAACAAGTAACAACTACAACACTCCACTGGCGTCCATAATGACTGAAAACTATTCAACGTTGAAGAATTCATTAGCAGATTTCACTTTCGCTTATGACGACGTTCGCTCATTTCTTTTGCCGTCTTTCCTTATTTATTTACCGTAATTTCTACTCGTTCACTTTTTTTTCTTTCCATTCCATTCCAGCTCTTTGTTCGTGGATATGTGTGATGGGTTTTTTTCTTGTCTTTTTCTTTCTCTATCTCTTTCTCTTTCGCCACTTCGCTTCTTTCTCGTTTCTTGACTCTTGCTGCGGTTTCTTGTTTTCTTGTTTGAGCCAGGCCAAGAAGCCAGCCACAAGCTGCGCGCCTGCTACCTTGCTCACTTTTCGCTTGATTATTTTCTTACCCAAGAGAAAATGACGCGGCGCAACCAAAGCCGGATCTAAATGAACGTTCGCTACTCGGGACCACCACAAGGCACTGCTGGGGCTGGCGAAGGCTTTTGCAGACTGGGCTGCCTGCATTCTAGCTGGGCATTTACTTTCTAAACTTGACTTCATTAGCCTTAAATTGCAAATATCTGGACATTTAAATGGATTACGCTGGCAAACAAGTAATAGCCAAAAAACATTGCAGCAATTCAATTAAAGTAACATCCTAAAATATAAGATCTTACAGCCAATAAATATATATATATATGTGCAGTCCATGATCAAGGCAAGGACGTTTTGTGCGAGATATGGATCAGTGGTCAGTTTTACAATTCGCCAATTGCTGTTTGAGTCATTTAATTGTCTAGCTGCAAAGCTTTAACCTAGCCCAACCCACCAAAAACACAAAAACCATGCGCACAAAATGCGCAAAAATGGGTAAATAAATATATTATATATATATGCATAAGATAAGCAAAGATTTGCAAGCCACAATAACAATGACAGCGAGCAGGCAAGGCTTGTGTAAAACAACCTCAACCTTCTGTTCGTGACATGCTGAGGTTCCACGTTCCCCAATCGCCGAGCTGGCAGCGAAGACCCACAACTAGCAGCATAAGCAAAGTATGAGTGTGTTGGAGGCGGGGTAAGGGGGCTTGGGGCAGGCAGAAGTGGCGCAAATTGTTGCCCGGGGGAGCGGCACACAAAAGTTTCACTTTCTTTGCAACAAGTTTTGTGCGTCTGCGCGCCCGCTCAAGAGTGCGTGTGCCTGTGTGTGTGTGTATACCCACAACAAACACACTCGCACACACACACACACACACGCATATGTAGAGTCGTCTTCTGGTTTCTACTTTCCGCTCGCGCCCTTTTATGTAACCCAAATCATCTGCTGCTATTGATGCTGCTGCTTCTCAGCGCTCTGCTGCTCTGCAGACAATCCGAAAGGTCTGTCTTGGCAGCAACAGTACAACAACAACAACAATAGCAACAACAACAATAGCAGCGGTCGCGGCAACAGCACCGTTTACCGTTAGTTTCTCTTTTGACCCATATTTGACCAAAGACGCGCCGCTGTTGTTGTTGCTTCTGTGGTTTTCTCAGTGCACGCCATTGGTTCTTTATCTGCTTCTCTACATCATCTTCATTTCTCTATGTTGTTTGCTCGCCTCTTCTTTGTGCCCAATGCTCACTTCCGTTTAAAGCACTTTCGTAGCTGCAGAGCCGGTTTTGTGCCGTAGGAACTGCACACTTATCACCCATGAATCAACATTTGCATTTCGTTTGTAGAATCTCAAGCTCATTTTGTCTACTTTCTTCTCGCTGCCCGTGAGTTCTTTCAGCAGCTGCTTTTTACGCATAATTGGCTTTTAGAATTTCATGACTAGCGATTTGTTGTGTTTCCTTTCGTTGCGGCCACGCTTGTTGCGCCTCTCTCTCTCTCGGACTTTTCCTACTTTGTTTTGGCTGCTTCTTCTGATTGTTTGTTTTTTGATTTGATGAAATGCGAAATTGTTAAGCGTGACGTTTCGCTTTTTCACAGTTTATTATTGCTTTCTTTGCAGCCTGTTCTTTGCGTGAGAATTTCTAAGTGGGTCATTGGGGATTTCAGTGTGTCTCTCATTGCACATAAGACCAGCTGAATCCAATGAAGCAATCAGCATGCCCTACTCTCGATAATCGTATGCGAAAGTGATATGGCAAGCGTGACTTGGGTATGAGTTCTTGCAGTGCAGAACGAAATCAAATATGATAAGATATCAACATAGGACTACTGCAACAGGAATAATCTACAGAACTCTTGGAGCAAGCTAAATAACTAGTATGATTTCTCAAAATCTATCATGTGTTATAATATATAAGTTTCATATATTCTGCATGAAATTCTATTCTCAGCTTATTAAGCGTGTGTTTCGTTTTGAATTTCTTTTGGTTAAATATTTTTCTGTGCAGTACTTGGGCCGATGCGAAAAGAAATCTTGGTCAAATTCTCAGCAGTTGAACTTCGCCCTTTCTAAATGCTGCACCAACAGCTCGCAGTGAGCGAGCACAAAGTTGAACAATCTCCTTTCAACTGAAGCTGCTTGTGAATACAATGTGAAACTTTTGTACGATTGCAATGCCAAGGCGAATGCAAGAATTCGACTGCGTTGGTGCTGCATTTTGTGCACTCACTGCAACAGCAGCAGCAGCAGCAGCAGCAGCAGCAGCAGCAACAGCAGCAAAATTAACAACAACAAGCCTGGCAACCAGACTCCAATGAAATACGAGACGCTGATGCGGCTTTCCAACGACAACGGCTTGTAGCTATCTCAGTTGCAGTCAGTTTTCTACTTGAGCTGCATTTCTTGAGAGTTTTCTCCGCACGCCACGGCCGCAAAGCTCAGACAATGCGCATACGCCCCGTGCGCCGGCTGCAGCACCGCTTTCCGTGTAAGTCATCGACCAGGCAGCCAGCCAGGCAGCCAGGCAGCCAGTAAGCCAACCATTCAGCGATCCCCAGCAGCATCAGCAGCCACAGCCGACAAGCTGGTATTTAATTCTCAGCTTTTACTTTCTCCCAAATGATGCAGAAATGAGTTGTTGTTGTTGTTGTTTTTTTTCCATAATCTAAAGCGTCAGCGAATGTGATTCGCATCGCGGCGACTAATTTATTTGTTACACATTTTCCAATGAAAATTTAGAAGAAAGGTAATGCCAACATAGATAAAAGTCAAAAGTTGCTAATTAACTGACATTTCAGACCAAAGCAAGCAACTTGCTGCGAGTTTTTCACTGCCTCTGGACTTTTCTCTTTACAATTTCCATTTTGCAGTTGAATGTACGCTAACCGACTGTGGAAATTCCGCACTACTTATAAACATGACCAGACAGCAGGCAAACGTGCAGCTTGCAACGGGCAACATCATCAACAGCAGCAGCATTATTATCAACCATCCATCATGATTATATATTATTGTAATCATTGACGTTGTCAGAAGTAATTTAGGAAATGTATATACATATAAATAAGTATATATATATATGTATATACGTATATACATACATTATTCGCTCGCTTTGCTGAAATTTCTCTGTTGTTGCTTTGGAAAACTTATTGCTTTTCATGTTGCTGTAGAAGCTGAAACCTGTTGTTGTTTTTGCTGTCGCTGCTGCTGCAAATCGCCTGTTGCATTTGTTATGGCTGCCATCTCGTTAGTCGCTATGTTAGCAAGAAGGTTTATGAACTTTAACAAAGATTTTCTTTCTTTCTGCCCGCTGTTTAACATGCACTTGAGCCGCTGCAAGCTTTTTTCGAAAGTGCAACGCGGCGTATGTGCAACTTATGCACCGGTTAACTTAGCTCTTGTGTGTGAGTGTGTGTGCCTGTTGTTGTTGTTGTTGTTGTTTTCATTCTCTAATTGTTGTTATGATTGTCTTCAGTCTTGTTTGCTGAAAAGCAAAGCGAAAATCACTTTTGATTTCTTCTCAATTAATATTCTTATCAATTGCTGAGTGTCAACACTTGTAAATATCATTATGCATGTATATATATATTTACAGTTTTTGATGAGCTTGCACGATGTGTCAGCTGAGCTCAACTTAGCTTAACTCGGCTCAGCACACACACACACGCACACACACTAACAACATACAACTTTCACTTTGCGCTGTCAGAAGCGATGGCAGAAACAGCAACAGCAACAGAAACAACAACAATAACGCAAAAGTAAAGCTCTAATGTTAATGTAAATAGCGGTAAGAGTCGGGGTACACTCACACACACGCACACACACAGTTACGTGCTAAAGATGCGGTCGTGTACAGATAGACAAAGGTTCAAATGACTTTGGCGCGTCTTGCAAAATTGCCAAACAGAAACAAACAAATGAAAAAAACATAAAACTAAAAGCCAAATCATTTATTACAAATATTGTAGATATGCTGCGTCTGGTTTGTGCTTTCAAGAAATAACAAAAAGAAACGCCAAACAATAAAACAAAATCAAATCAAATTGTGGCATCTTACATAAAAACTTAACCTTCGCCGAATGAAAGCCAAAATTCGTTTTTATTTTCAAATTATTAATTTTTTCTATTTTTTTGTTTTTTGCATATGCAATTACCCACTTGGCTGTCAAAATAATGATTAAAAAACTGTTTTATAGTTGGAGTGTATATGGGTTAAATATTGGGCTGCTGCTGTTGACATACATATAAATTGTCTATTAATAAATTATGGCCACCAATGATGGCCAATTGATAAGCATTCTGGATCTATTATACAATAAAACATAAGCCGGAAAGTGTGTAAAAACAAGTACAAGAAAATAGAGAAGCCATTGATAGTGGAGTCCGCGGCGTGTGAAGAGTCGCACTCGAGGCCCCAATTGAGGCGAACCTAAAGTGAAAGTTCTAATAAGTAAGCGAGCCAGCAGCAAGTGGAGTAACGACAAAGCCAAAAGTACCCACAGCCAGCCATGCGGGTAGCTGCCGAGTTGTGGCCCAAATGGTGGTCGGGGTGAACCACTGTTGTGGTAGTCCGCACCAGCCAAATGTATGGGAAAGAAAGGCTAACGAAATGTATAGTATGATATGATATATGACTGCGTGTGTGAATGGGTATAAAATGAAACATTTCTTTTGTACGCCGCCAATTGTATCTGTGACTAAACAAAATACTCATTTGTACTTATTAGTCTGCAGTTTAAGATCATAATGATCGTTTTAGCTGTAAGTCCTTCACATTTAACTTTTTGATTAACGCAATTACAATCCATCGTGGAAATATTTTGAATATCTTGAATGGGATTTCGTTTGGTTTTGCTTTTCGATATATCTTGCTTTGTGTTCAAAGCGTTTTGACATAAGTGCTTGTTTCTTTTCGCTGTCTAGCCCTATCAGTGATTATATAAGAGAGTGTTGCGTCATTGTCGCGTCTTCTACTCCACTCTTGTATCACGTTTGATGGCCAATTAAATGTTGTGCAGCGCATAAACGTTAAGAAAGCGGCCAGCTAACGCAATTTGGCCCAACTATAGTAGAATTAATAATCATTGCATAATTTTGGCTACGTGTGTGGATTAGCTGCATTTAAAAACAAATATTTTTCGACTAGGAAGCGAAAGAGTTCCAATTGAAAATGTGTAAAACTCACGCCACGGCTTTTTTGGCTGACGGATTTTCGTAGTTAGAAAGCAAGACCGTAAACCAACTTAGATTAAGGCCCCATTGCTTAGCCATTAGTTTAACAAAAAAAAAATGATCAACTAAGTGTGAGCAAATGCTTTAAAGTATGCAATTCTTTAGATATTTCTCAGAGCTGAATTGTGTTCAAATTTCTCTTTTCACAAAAGGCAGAGAGGTGAGGGCTGCCTAATGACATGACTTTCATTAGATGCTACAGCGAAGCGGTAAATGCGCGTTACTTGGCCAATATGGGGAGTCAAACGACAAGAAACCAGCGAAGCTCAAGCGCAGGTTGCATAACCGCATTCAAAACGAAAATAGAAAACAGTAAAATGCCAGCGACAAACAACAGAAACCGAAACAGCACTAAACTTATTGATATGTGGCCGTATGTGAGCAATATAATTTGTAGCGGTTTATCAAGCAACGGTATTATTGAGCAACGTCCACTTGAATCGACTCCAACACTCGCCAACATTTAAACTATTTTCTTGTTATGCACTTCAAAAGCAAAACGCGTGATACAAAACATACTCACACACACACACATACCATTTTGGCAACACAATTTTGTCTTGGCCAACAGAAAACCCGATGAGTCATTCTAAATAATTGCGCGTGCAAAAGTGCCAGCAATAATGTTTTTAAAACTAAATATCAATGCATAGAAATCAAAACGAATATTAACAGCGAAAACAAACTGAAAATCAAAATCAAAACCAAACCAAAATCGAAAGCAAAACCAGAAATCGAAACAACGCTATTGCGCATACGCCGTGTATTCCAGAGAGATCCACACGCGTCGCCCAGGAGCTGTTGCAATCGTCGTCTGTCGCCTTCTGTGTGTGTGTGTGTGTGTGTGTGTGTTTGTGTGTGTTTGTTCAGACCCCAAAGAGCAACAAGTTGGGACATTGAACTCGAAAAGCGAACCTGCAAACACGACGCTAGCAGCAGCAACAGCAGCCTCAGCAGCAAAAATTTGTAAACAAAACTCGATTATGTAAGCGCTTAATTATAATGGAAATGGAAATGCCAAAACGACAAAGCGACAAAAGCCAACGAGACGCAAAGAGCTCTGATTGGTTTTATTTGTAAACAACCATTTTGAAGGCTACACACATTACGAGAATATTTTGTATTGAGCAACAGGAAATTTTCGCCCATTTTCCAGCATGCGATGGAAATGGGTCAGGATTAAGACACACACCAATCACTTGACAGCTAACTGCCAGTTAAAACAAGTTTAGTGCATGCAATTCGAGAAATTCAATAAAAAGGAAACAAAAAAAAGGAAACATAAATTGTACTACCACTAGCAAGGGTCTGCTGGCTGCTGCGACAGCAACAACAAAAATAAAAGAAAAAGAAACAAAATCCAACAAGCAACAACTTTCACCTATTAATATTCGAGTCGTACAAGCGGCAGAAGCGAACGAGCTGCCAAAGCTGCCAGAGACCCGAAGTAAGTAGTAGTAAGAGCAGAAGAAACGATCGTCGCTCGGCGCAGTTGCTGTCGATGCTCAACACTGGCAACATCGTTGGACGGCAATATCGTTGGGTGACTGTTGCCAGTTGCCAGTTGCCAGCTGCCAGTCAGTCAGCTGCATCTGAGACGCTGCTAGGGACAAAGACTACGACGATCTCTTCTGAAACTTTCTACAAGAGTTGTTTGTTTGGGGTGTTTGTGAGCTTTGCCTGAGTGCCCATTTCAGATACATTTTCTTGCTTGCATGTGGGTGTGTAGCCAAGCTACTATGTTATGTATGCTAGCATGCATAAAGCCCTCTGATTGTTAATAGACATTACATTGCGAACTTACAGCAGTATCTGGTCGAGTATTGACAGTTTGCGTTGACTGTCGGTGCCATAATCTCGTTGACAGCCATATCCAATTGCAAATGATTGTTCCTGCTGTCCTGACTGCTGTATCCTTTAGTTGCAGCTGATCTTGTTGTCGCTGTTGTCGCTGTTGTTGTTGTTGTTCGTGTTGCTGCTTATGGTAATCCAATGGTTAACAAATTATACGCGCACACACACACACACTCACACACAGACACCGAATTGGTGCAAAATTGTTTTGGTTTGATAGTTTCTCTTTGATTACTACTGCTTATTTGGTAGTTTGCCTGGTTTCCATTGTAAGATATTTGAAATTCAAGAGCCACTCACGCACACTGAGCGCCCAACAAAAACCAAAGCACAAGCCGCAAGCACAACGATAAAAACAATTTCACTTTTCGCTTGATATGCAGAGAACACAAAACAGTTTTATGAGACTCTTTTTTGATTTGATTTTCGCTTGCTGCTGTGGTTAGACTAAGTGAAAATTAAATTCCAGTTGCACTAAAGTCAAGAGTAGTCAACATGTTGAATGCATATCGAATGCACAACATTGTAGTAATAATTATCTTAGTATTACGAATTGAAAAGTTTCAATTAATGCACTAAACACTTAATGTAAAGCCAAAAGTTGTAACTGCAATTGCGGCTGAAGTTTTTTGATTATTTCTTGGACGTTTGCAGAGTTCTTCATGCAGCCACAGATTGTTGTTGTTTTAGTTGTTTTTTTTATAGTTATTTGTGGCGATTCTTGCGCGCCGAGCGTTTAAACGTAACGTCTGCCTCGGACCACTGTAGACGTCTGTGCGGCAGCGCGCAGTGAAACCAGCGCTTATCCTCAAAGATCGCTAAGAAATTTCATGCCATTCCATTTTGTTTCGCTGGCAGCGACGCTTTCGCTTAGCCAACACACACACACACACACACACACACACGCTCACACACGCACACACACTCAAGCCGAAGCTCGGCTTTGGTTCTGTGTGCTGTCAGCATTTCCATTTCTTTCTCTGCACATTCACTCACACTCACACTCATACTCACACTCACACTCGCACAGGCACACACACATGGACAGCAGCAACTTGCTGCTGAGCGCGCTCCGTTCAAGTTTGGTTCTTCGTTGAAGTCTTTTGTTTTGGTCTGCAGTTTGAGTTTGCCATGTGCGCGAGCTTTTCGCTTTGTGTGCGTTGTGGGGGGCTTTCAGTAAGAGTTTCGCCTTGGGAGCGCACACACACACACACACACACACACACACACACACACACACACACATACGGTGCGGCGGCAGTGCCTAATTATTTACAGTTTATGGCCGTTTCGATTCCACAGCGTTTCAGCGGCGCTTGTTTCAATTTGACTTTTATAACTTTAACTTTCTTCGCTATCGAAACGAATGCCGTTTGCTGCCAACTGCCTTCTAAGCGGCGTGCTTCGGCTGCTTTTTTTTCTTTCATTTTCTTTTTTCTTTCTCTATTGTATCTTTACATTCGCTTCTGCGTATTGCCGTTGTGGAGCTGCAAATTACAACTTTCGTCTATTTTCGTCAAGATTTTTTTTTTAATTATATAATTTAAACTTTTTTCTTTTGTGCTTTTTTTTACTTTTTCAGAGAGCTTTGTTTTTGCTGTAACTTCTGCACAAGTAATTTGCTAGCTGGCTGTTGCCATTGTTGCTTCAGTTTTACTTTTATTTGCATAAAGTTAAGCGCACGGCTAATTACGCACAATAAGAGTGAAATTTCCAATGGATTCTTAATTATAATTTAATTGCCTGCCGACTCAAGCCAGAGACAAATGTATCTCTGTTTTGTTTGTGTTTGTACTGCAGTTGGTTGTATTTGGTAAAATCATTTTAGTTGCAGTTTGATGGACTGGCCTGCTCAGCGAGCGTTTCAAGATCGGGGCTCGACCATTTGAAGCCAGAGTTTCAGTCAGAGTCTCAGTCTCTGCCTCTGTTAAAAGTATCTCAATGTTTAGGCTCTTTTTGTTGGCTCTGCACTTACAGTTGCTTCTTTTGTCGTTTGTGCGGCTGATGTTACTATCTTTCTTACTGCTGCTGCTGCTGTTGCTGTTGCTGTTGTTGTTGCAGAAAACTTTCTAATGTAGAAGCCGTCTGCTGTTTTATTGCTCACATTTTCCACCTCACAATCTCTCTTTCTCTCTCTCGCTTCAATTGAATTGCCCCGCTGCTCACACAGTAGTTGATAGGCCTCTTTTTTTTTCCTTTCTGTTGGTTTTCTGGCTGCTTTTTCTTTCTTTTGAGATTTTTCCCAAGCATGTGAAATCGCCGGATAATTTCAAATCAAGCAAAGCTTTTGTAAAAGATTCGAACTTTATACATTTTCAATTCTATGCACGCACACACATGTGTACAATGTATACAGATATATATGTATACATATATGTATGCATGTAATTCACATGCAGGTGAGTTCACTGAAGTACTTGGTAATCTGTTGCTGGCGATATAGCTGGCGATGCATCAAATCGTTATGATGGTGGTCAGCGGCATCGGTTGGACCGATTGATGGTACTACTGATGCCGTTATTCCGCGCTTACTGCTATTTAGGTGAAAGTTGTATGTTAAATACACTCACAGAGCATTCAATGTACGTACTATGTGCGAGCGCGAGTCTTCTTCAGATTGCATGCAGAATTCAAACTAAAGTCAAGAATTGTATACCTCTCCTTTCCTACTATTGTGCAATGTAATTGATTCAATTAAAACTATTTACGTTTAGTTATAATATATGAGATTGCAGTAACTGCTTTCATTGTATTAATCAGAGCCAGAACCAATGCATCGCTTCGATGACAAATCACAAGACTTTGTCCGAAAGTCGAGACCCACAATCGTAAGTATAAAACGTATTTTCACTTTTTAATAATTAACATAAAATTATTTACCAGCAGCGCAAAGAAAGAAGAAAGAGAAATGGGCAAGAACCAAGACAGACGCCACAACCACAACCACAACCATAACCAAAACAATGCCAAACGCATTAAAACCAGCACCAAAAGCCAGAGTCAGACGAATGTAAGAAATAAGCCATGAAAGTTGTAAATTCAATAAAATGAGATTTCAGATTTCGGATTTCATAAAGTCTCGTAAAGAACAGCGTCGACCACAGCCCACCAGCAGATGCGAATGACTAAAAGACTTAAAATAAGGAAACATTAAGCCCAAAGAATTTTAAGTGAAATGAATTTGAAAGCTTTTCCCGTCAAGACCTGACCCAATTACCCACTTTGGTCTATAACACAAACTGATGTGGAGGCTCCGAACTAACGAAAAGAACGAGAAGTTGGCAATGTGACGGAGTAACAGTTATGTGACGAAAAGAGCCAGACAATCGAAAGTTTATGTCATGCAACAGCAGCAGCGGAAAATTTCAACGACTCACAGTGGGCCGAAATTGGCCAAATTTAAGGCTATAATAAGTATTCTAAATTCTAGCAAAGACAATTGTATTAAAAAGCATTTCATAATGGAATGAAATCAAACTAAGCATATCAGCATATGAAAAGTAAATATTTTTGTTATCGCAGCAATCCACTGGTGGACCACTGATGCGGCTACTGGGACAGATTTGAGATAAGCCGCAGATTCGACATGCATAGAAGAGCAGGCTTAACCATTCCCCATGCACTGTTTGACAGTTGGACCTTGTCCAGTCTTGCAATTGTGCACGCCCAGCTGGGAAGACTTGTGGGGTTAAGAATTTATATTCGAAAGTAAATGACTCAAGGTATCCATAGGAAAAATATATGCGAGTGAAATTCTACATATATATATATATAGTACATACATTTCTTGTAGGTACTCATACATACGTACTCATAAATACAACCATTTTTGGAAAGTCATGACTTGAAATGATTCTTGTGTAGATGTGCTGGCTGCGACGCGCGTATCTTTCATAGGCCTACCAAACAGCATGAACAATTGAGAGCAGCCAAAACGCAAGAAAAGAAAAAGTAACTTCACACCAACACACACACACACACATACAGATGGGCAGCTTGATCAACGTCTGCTACAGAGCTGGCCAGCAAATCGAAAAGATACACGAAACGAACACTACACAAAATAAAATAATAAAATCGAAACATAAAACATTCTGATTGTAAGAGCGTGGAAGTGGGTCAACTTCGCTGCTGCCGCCGTCGCCGTTGCCGTCGTTTTCGTCTCCGTCTTTGCCTTCGCCGTCGTCGTCATCGCCAACGCGCTCTCGAACTTGGCTTTGGTTTCGACGGCTCAGCTCAGACACCAAAACCTACCAGCTGAAATAAGAAGAATCAAAAATACACACACTGACAAGCACACACACACACGCACACACACACACACACACACAGACGCACGCTGATGGAATACTTAAGCATCCGCGTCCACTTGCACTTTCTTTTTCGAGCGCTGCCGCAAACGCTGCTGACGTCGACGCTGCTGTCACAAACCTGATTTGCCTTTTGCTTTGGCTCATTCTACTTCTGCTCAGCTCCCAGTTCCAGTCCCACAGCGCAAGTTCGTGGCTTAAGTCTTTCGTTTGGGTCTGGCGCACGTTCGCTTCGCTCAGCTTTCGCTTTGTGCTACTCCATTGATTTGGGTGCCCTGCTGCTGTCCAAATATTCTCTTGTGCTTGCGTTATGCCTCATTTGTATTAGGCCTAAATTTCACCTATCTTGTATAACCATTTCGAATTGTGTAAGGAATCATCATTAAGTAGTTATATTCTTGCAAAATTACTTTGCCCATACTTAAATTACGTATACTTACTGTTTTCACTTGCACTCAAATATTGATATTGAAATTTTGGATACTTTGGGGATCTTTTATATATTACATGTGGTATTGCTGTATTTCAGAGCTTGTCAAGCTTTAGATCATACATTTTTCTGCCTGCATCCCTTTTGTTTTTCCTTATTTAACTGCAATATAAATCAACTATAAAATGTCTATATTAGACACATATAGTAAGGAAAAACTCAAAATGATTTAAATACCGAACTCCTGCTGGACAAACAAAACCATTGCAGTGGCTCACATGTCAATTGCTTTTGTATAAGCTACTAATATACAAGTCACTTGATCTAAAATACAAAAAGATTGCATATTTTTATTTGCACTACAGAAGTTCGTGCATACTTTTAGGATCAGTATATAATATATGTGATCTACAGGACAAAACAAGAGCAAATTGAGAAAATATGATGACAGCTCAACTAATATTATAATAAATGAACTGTTCGAACTTTGCTAAATATAATTTGTGAAGATCGTGAACAAAATAATAATGATGGTAATTTTCAAAAAGCAAATCTTATATATTCAAAAATAAATAGCATGTATGTATTTAAACATTATCAAAAAGCAGATAATTTTTGGCACAAACACTGGAGTAAGAAAACAAGGAAGAGCATAAGCTGATCGCAGGTGATCAAAAATAGCTTTAGGCGCCTTAAACAATTAACTGATCGATGGTGGGAATTTCATTAAATCACTTCCGAGCAATTTATTTTTAGTTCAATTAAATCTAAATATACCTAGACATTGTATAATTTAAATATATCGTGCCACGTAGCAAAGAAAACAAGCAGCAAAATCTGCTTAAAAGGATAAATTCAAATCGCATGAGTAAAGTAAAAATAATAATAAGACAATGAGAAATCTAAATACCTAAACAATTGGCTAGCAGAGAAAAAAGTATCTGCTCAAATGCTTCTCGCAACGGTGTGTCTGATTTTGGTAAATTGCAATGAATTGGCGTGAAAAATGTGCGCTACAGCAATTTCGCAACTTCGCGACTGCAGAGGCGGGAGAGCGGGCATGGTTGATGCTTCCTCGAGAAGCTCGCGGATATCAACCTTGATGTTGATTTATAGGTGTCGCTGTGCTGTGCGGCGTCTATTTTGGTGCCCACCGTTGCCGCCTGCCTCATCTGGCTGCATCGATGTCTGCGATGCTGTTTGCCTGTGTCCCTGCCTATCTCTGTCTCTGTCTCTCTCTCTCTCTCTCTTTCTATCGCTCTCTCTCTCTCTCTATGTCGCACGGTCCGCCAATTGTCTTGCGGCATCTGCCAGTCCTTCTAAGGTTCGTTTCTATTTTCTGAATTGGCAACGAGGCGAAGTATCTTCGGCAATGCAAATGTTCGGTATCTACGGCGGGAGTCGGGTGCAATCGGCTAATCGACTGCAATGCTCTGCCTGCCACGCATATTTGCTTATCAGTCATTTCGATTGCCCTGATTTGTACGTCACCGCTCTCAGTATCTCTCTCCATATACCCTACACTCACTGGACTTACGCTTGAAACACTAGCTCACAAGTATGGGAACAAAAAGATTTCTGCTAAGCAACTACAATATTCAACTACCTACGACTCCTTCCTGCGTGGAGTACAAAAATTACTAATATTTTTAAATGCTTATATATTGAATAAAGTGAAGGGTTCCCAAATGTCGTCTATAGCTTGGCAATTAGCTGATTGCATTCTCGACAATTGGGAAAACGGCTTATATGGATCGATTCACATTAAATGCGTGGCACTACATTTGCTCTACTCAATTTCTCTGCCTCTGCCTCTGCGAATTGCTGCCTGGGTGCCAACTAATTGAGTTCTTATCTCAATTAAGCATTCCCTACTGCGAGAGCCTTCGATATAAAGACGGCACTTGGCGATCCGCGTGCCATTTGTTGTTGAGTCTAGGAGCCGACAAGAATCAAACGTGCGATTTTATTTTCATCAATCCTTTCGTTGGCCTAAAAGGTGTGTGCGCGTGTGTGTCTCTATTATATTCTATTTACAAAGGAACAAAGGCATTATATGGAATATTTTCAAAGAAATTCTTCTATCTCACTAAATCTCAATATATGGAATACGTGATACAAATTTAAACTACATTTTTGAATAAACTTCCTTCAAATGGAATATCTATCTTTCAAGTGATTTTCTTTTCTGAATGTAAAGATATGTTTTATGACTACTTCAAGTTGAATATTAAAGGACACCAAAATTCCTAAAAAAGCTGTCTTTAGTTTCAAGTGAAATACTATTCTTAACGTCATACAAACTTAAGGAATTAAAATATAATAATTTTGTATCACCACAATAAGTTAAATATTCAAAGTTAAAAACCGAAATCCGAATTCCAATAAGAGTATTATAATTAGTTTCTTGACATTTGCATATCGCAATTTATCAAAGTTGATAGGCAAAATGCAGTTTATATATAGAAATAGTAGCGAACTTATTTGGCAATCATTGTACAAAGATCCCATCTATAATTCTAGATAAACAACTGTCAAAATGTGTGACGATGATGCGGGTGCATTAGTTATCGACAACGGTTCGGGCATGTGCAAAGCCGGCTTCGCTGGTGATGACGCCCCCCGTGCTGTGTTCCCCTCGATTGTGGGTCGTCCACGCCACCAGGGTGTGATGGTGGGTATGGGTCAGAAGGATTCGTACGTTGGTGATGAGGCTCAGAGCAAACGTGGTATCCTCACGCTGAAATATCCCATCGAGCACGGCATTATTACCAACTGGGATGACATGGAGAAGATCTGGCATCACACCTTCTACAATGAGTTGCGTGTGGCCCCCGAGGAGCATCCAGTATTATTGACAGAGGCCCCACTTAACCCCAAGGCCAATCGCGAGAAGATGACCCAGATCATGTTCGAGACATTCAACTCGCCAGCGATGTACGTTGCCATCCAGGCTGTGCTCTCCCTGTACGCTTCCGGTCGTACCACGGGTATTGTGCTGGACTCCGGTGATGGTGTCTCCCACACTGTGCCCATCTATGAGGGTTTCGCCCTGCCCCATGCCATTCTGCGTCTGGACTTGGCCGGTCGCGATTTGACCGACTATCTGATGAAGATCCTCACCGAGCGTGGCTACTCTTTCACCACCACCGCCGAGCGTGAGATCGTGCGTGACATCAAGGAGAAGCTGTGCTATGTTGCTCTGGACTTTGAGCAGGAAATGGCTACAGCTGCCGCCTCCACCTCGCTGGAGAAGTCGTACGAGTTGCCCGATGGTCAGGTCATTACCATTGGCAACGAGCGTTTCCGTTGCCCCGAGGCTCTGTTCCAGCCCTCGTTCCTGGGCATGGAGTCGTCGGGCATTCATGAGACTGTCTACAACTCCATCATGAAGTGCGATGTTGACATCCGTAAGGATTTGTATGCCAACTCTGTGCTGTCCGGCGGTACCACAATGTACCCAGGTAAATGATTCCAATCTATATGCAATTCGCTCACATATTAATATGATTTAAAATGCTGCATGTTAGGTATTGCTGATCGTATGCAAAAGGAGATCACTGCCCTGGCCCCATCGACCATCAAGATCAAGATCATTGCGCCCCCTGAGAGAAAGTACTCCGTATGGATCGGTGGCTCCATCTTGGCCTCGTTGTCCACCTTCCAGCAGATGTGGATCTCCAAGCAGGAGTACGATGAGTCCGGCCCAGGCATTGTGCACCGCAAGTGCTTTTAAATCTTTCCCGCGTTGCGAAAGATCAACAAAGACAGCAACCACATTAACAAAGTCACAAACCAACATCAGCGAGCTTTTCACCAACGACAGAGGGCTTCGCTTTGAACCAAAACAGCAAAGAAGAAGTGGATAACAGCAACAGTCTCTTGCCAAAATAATCATTACTAAGAGGGTAATCACTCTTTAAGTCACACACACTCACACCTTTAAAATGTTACCAATACCAAGGACACCGGCGATTTTCATAGTCAAGAACTATGTGTGAAATTTGTCGCAGTGTGAAATATTTATAAACTTTATAAACTTATCTAAACTGTATATGAGAGCTTTTACTCTTTGTCAGTGAAATCAAAGCCAAATATATCTTCCATTAAAAATATAAACATTTTCAATAAAGACATTTTTCTATTACGTATATTCTTTACTGTTAACAAATTCAATATCATATTCGATTTAACAATAGGTTTATTTAGCAATTTTGTTTAGTTTGTAATTAATTGTATTTCTAATGTTAAGTGATTTCGTGGAAATGCTTAGAATAATTTATGAATGTATAATACCAAAAAACGTTAACATTTAATTAGGGGCAGCGAGGACAAAACGTAAAATTACTTGTAGGTATGAATCATGCATATATGTATATATAAAGTGTGTATGTATTTATGTATGTAATTGTTGGTAATTTTAATTCTAAATATACATATTTTTTTTTAACGTTTGTGGTGAGGCCTTGTACACAAAATGAAGAGTTTGGCAGTGAAGATGTTGTATGTGTTAATAATAGTTTATTATTATTATTATTATTACGATCTGGTGCAGCAGTATTAGCTGGGATTTTGTTTTGGCTTTTTGGGGTAGGTGAAGATTCTCTTAAATATGAGTATTCTTGTTTTAGTAAACGTACATACATTGTAAATATTTATATATAGTTGTATATAAAATTGCTTGGCTTAAGTAAAATAGGTATACAAATATTGTATAAGCCGACATTGCACTTAGTTAAGTAAAGTTGGGTGTCGAGACGACAAGTATGCATCAAGAACATCCCAAAGCTTATGGTTTTTACAGTTTAACAATTGCATTGTGATACATTTAAGTCTTAACAATAAATATATAGATTCTTTAATTATTCCAATGTGTGCTTGGAATCAAAAATATTATATAGCTAGCTAGTTTGATTAACATGCTCTTTAACATACTTGATTTGTTATCTTGTTAGACTAGGCAACAATATTAAACGTTCAGGACAGTCGCTATACTCTTCTAATGAAATTAAAATAGAATACTAGCTGTTCTGGACCAGAAATTCGTTGTAACCTAGTTTTACTATTTACAATTCTTACAATCTATGAATGGCGATGAAATATGCTTTGAATTTCGTTTTTAAAAAACCTTTGTGTAGTTTCTTGTTGGCAGCTTTTTCCTTCCAAATGGAAAACCAAATGATTTGCGAACAGTTTGTTTCAGTTCCACTAGCATTTCCGAGCGATAAACACTTTTCGTTTGAAACTGTCTGCCTAAGGGTTTCGAAAATACTTTACTAGTGCTAGTTGGCAATTAGCCTAACTAACCTTACAATGCCAATGTTACTTAAATTTTTTTTTTTTTTTTTTGAGGAGGAAAAGCTTTAGAAGCCGAAGTGTGGGACTTGGAGGGACCTCACCCACTAAAAACCTCCCTGCTGCTCTCGCTGTACCAACATAAAGTATTTCTTTACGAGGCGTGTGTGTATGTGTGTGTTTGTGTATATGTGTGCGTGGTTGTGTACATGTAAATCGTTGTAATACTATTAAATTTGTAGATTTTGTGCAGTTGACTCGTGTGCACATCTCGACGCTCCGATTGAAATATCTCATAGAGACTAGTTCAATGATCGTTATCGGCATGGCGGCAGTGGAGGGAAGCAAACTGTTTAAATGCACGAGAGCCAAGCGACCGTTCGATCGCCGCGCAAGCAAATAGCACCAAGGATTCATCAAGCCCATTCGGCATGGGCACCAATCAGTCAGCTTCATCACACAACGTCCAAATAGAGTCCAGACGTCGGCGATATTGAGCAGCGACCGCAGAAGCCGCCACAAAAAGCTCGCTTCGACGTCGCTGATGTATCGAACTGAAAGATAAGATTCGGATTAGCCCCAACTGATGGCACAGAACAGAACAGCAGAAAACTTACCCCGCTCGCACGGTGCATGACTGCCCAACTGCCGTACGTATTCCAGACGGTGCCCGGGCGCATGGCAAACCCCGTCCGATCCAGACTGATGGAGAAGTCGCCCTGTGGACACTGCATGTTGCGGTTATAGCAGTCACCCGCTGAGCCCAGCGCCTGCCGTTGTCCCCTCGACTCGGCAAACTCAAAGTCGTTCTCGATGATCCGCAGGTCCTTGACATTGAGCCGCAACTTGCTAAAGTGCGTGCGCCCCGAGTTCTGATCGTTGGCGTACTCATGCACCCGTGACGTGGGCGGACATCTGTCGATAAGTCGCGTCTTGTACTCGTAGTAGATGGAGTAGTTCTCCTGCGGCTCCACGGTGATGTACTCTCGCGGCGCCACGCTGTTCATCTGGTGGCAATAGACGCGCACCTGGCGGGAGCGCACCTGCAGCGTATACTCGCCATCCTTGTACACACGATACATGCGCTGCACGTCAGCACATGTCTGTGCGCCCGGGTTCTCACTGCCTCTGACGCTGACACTTCTGCGTCCACAGCTGGCCGGCTTCATGCACTTACGCTTATCGAATTTCGGCTTGCCTTCGACCCGTCGATCCTTGGAGTCATAGTACAGGATGCGTCGCCTTTCGTAGCCGTCGCAGTTGCACTGTAAGCCAAAATGATTCAGAACTGTAGATAACAAGTGGGGACACAGGATTATCTTCGGCGTACCGAAGATGTTCTAGTCTTTTCAAATCCTTGGACAGATTGAACTAGGGCTTAGGGCGCACTTACGGGAGTGTGCAGCTTGTACCGTCGGTGCAGACAATTGCTGCATATTCTGCGATGGATGGGCAGCTTCTTCTTGTCGCAGTGTCGCTCGTTCACGCTGTTCCCCTGCCACGCCTCACAGCGCACGTAGCGCGTCTGATAGTCCTCGGCACAGCTCTTGGAGCACTGCGACCACTCGGAGACGACCCACTTGCAGTTGATTTTGCAGACCTTGGTCGACTTGCGCAGCAGAGGCTTGCGCACCTTCAGAGTCTTGCAGTAGGAGTCGTTGACGTACTCCTTGCGCTTCGGCGCACCCGGCACCTCGGGCTTGTAGACGCGGGCGCAACGCTGCACCTTCCGTTTAATGCCCGTGCCACATTCCACCGAGCACTGCAAAGAGTGGAGAGTTGTGGTCAGCCGTGTTGTTATTTGTTAGCTCAACTGGTTCCACTTACCGGCTCCCACTCGCTGGTGTACTTGATGTGACAGCAGTTGCGCACCTCCTTGGGCTTCCTGTCCAGCGGACAGTGGTTGCCGTACGGATGGTTACAGGTCACCGTGCGATTCATCTTGCACCAGTCACTGCACTCGCCCCACTCTCCCATGTGCCATTGGTTCACAGAGCGTTGGTTTATCTGACAAATGGACAAATTGAATATGATCCCAACGTTGCCGTTGTCGTTGTCGTTGCCACTTGCTAACTCACCGTCATTTCAGGATAATATCCGCACGGCTCCATGTTGCAGGTGCGTAGCAGCTCATTCAACTCGTACTTGGTGCGCGGATTGCAGAGATCATTGCTCACGGGCGAGTGGTTCAAAGAGCAGCGCACTTCGCGCACTTGGGTGCCCGTGCCACAAGTCTTGGTGCACTGCACAAAGTACAAGAAACGATGCGATATACATATATACTATAGAATGTGCGGCGAAGGATGACCGTTACATACCGTGGACCAGTCCGTGTAGTTCCAGCAACCCTCGCGGCATGGCTCGTGGCGCACAATCTCGAACTTGTTCTGGCAGTAGGTCATGTCCACGATATTCGAGCGCTGAATATCGGGGAATGCCTGTATGCAGTTGAAGGTCTTCTCGCGAGTGCCCAGCTCTCCACAGGCAGCGGAGCACTCCGAAATGCCCGTCGTGTTCAATCTGCAGCGTAAGGAGCACAGATTAGTATGTAATAGAAATAACATATAGAATAACAACTTACGTTAGAATGCAATCGGTGCTGCAGGTGCGATACTCCGCCTTTGGCATCGCCGACTCGTCGCAGAATTGGGGTGCTACCTTGAGGCCCTGCATTGTGCTGATGCAGGTCGCCTGGCGGTGCATTGTGCCCTGGCAGAGTGAGTCGCAGCTGCTCCACGTTTGCATTTGCCAGCGATAGATCTCCACCTCGGCGTCCGCAATGATTGGCTTGTCCAGGGTGTACGTATACGTGATCAGTATGGTGTTCTGATTCTTGGCAGCACTCAGATCTATTGAGATGATCTATGGGATGGCAGAAATTAGATACATATGTGAAGTTATTTAACGACTCTACAAGTCCGGCGAGCAATGCGGTACCTCAACTATCAGATCACGCGTCAGCTTCCATGAGTAGGTGGTGTTCACATGCTCTATGGTGCTATTGGAGCCATTGTAGTCGAACGTAACGCCCGCATAGGAGTACTTTTTGGCATACGGCGTTACAACCTTGTCGCTATTGACGAATGCAACGTGCTTGTCATCGCTGAGAACAATGTAGTTCTGATCGTGATAGCCAGGCTGAGTGATGATAATGTTGGCGGCACCTGCATGGATACAAATTAATTGTTTTATCGCAATATTATTATAACTGGCAATCTAGGCTGAGCTGATTTTCATACAAAATAATGCGACATTTCAAGAAAATAGACATAAGCAATTAGTAAATCGATAAGTTGTATCGAAATCGATATCAACGCGATTCCATGCTGCGTCAGCCATTTACAGATTTGACAACAAGTCGCAAGTCATTCATTTGTATTAAATTGAAGTGTTTCATTCATAGTTTCTAATGCACTCAAGCCAAATTGTAAATGTAAAAATGTTGTTCACAAGTTGTTCACCGGCTAATAAAAGCAATTGTGGTTTTTGCGATGCTGTGCAACGAATATAAATATTTATGTGAATATGTGCTTGCAATTATGTGTGTGTGTGTGTGTGTGTGTAAGATTGCAATGGGGCGCCAGTGCCGATAAGAGTTTCCAAAGAGTGTGCAATTTCAGCCGATTAATATACGGCTGATGGCGACCTCCGGTGTGATCCGGCGCCATTGCCCGGCTGCTGATTGCCGAGTCGTCCGGCAATCAGTGCGTACGTGAGGCGCCTGGGTGCATTTGGATTTGCCTCTCGACAGCGACAGCTGATCACCAGCAGCAGCAGAGCAGCAGAAGAGCACGAGTCACGTGTTCCAGCGTATAAGGTGAGTACTCAATACAAACATGTACATGAATATGTATGTAAATGCGATGATGACTCAATTGGGCATCGAAGTCGTTAAAACTATTTAATAGCGCATTAAGTCTCGCAGCACATAAACATTAACCATTAGCATTTATTCATCAAATCATTAGCCAAAATGTAATTATAGAATTGAATTGTGGTTGGCACGATTTGCACATTGGCAACCAGCATTTTTGGGTGAGGGTACACACCTTTTGGTATTGTTGTGACATAGTATAGACTCTGGGAGGGCTTCTTTAGCTTCAACAGATCGGAGACATACACGTTTCCGGTGTACTCCTCGCACGTATCGTTGCGTCCCTCGCAAACTCCGCACTTGTCTGCAGAGTAAGAAACATTTAAAAGACTATGTTCATTCTAAGTTCATAACGAAATGGATATCGCTGGTTGTGTGACTAATTAATTACCTAGCTTGGCCATGGAGTTGAGCTCGTTGTCGCAGCCAGCCGGGCGACAGATGCCGTTGACGCACTTGTCGAAGCTGTCCACGGTGCAGGTGGTGCCATCCTTAACCATGTCCTGTAGCAGAAAGTAGGCGCTATCGTCCTCCAGGCGGCAGTACAATTTACACTTGTCCGTCACGTGCGTGTTCACTGTGGTAATACGAAATAAGTTAACTGTCTGCAGTCTGCAGTCTGCAGTGACAACCTGGTTGCACTTACGTCCGTATTTGGGTATCCACTTTGAGGCCGGGCTAATGCCGGGTATATTAAAGTTCCTGCCATTCATATCGTGACACTGTTGCTCGCGGGGATCTGCGGTGCCCGGGGGGCACGAGTGTGTGCTGCACGATCGATACTTCTTGCGGCTGCCCACACAGTACTTGCCACCGTTGGCGGGCAGTGGATCGTTGCACTCTCGTCGCGACTCCTGCACTCCTCCGCCGCAGGTGAGGCTGCAGGGCGTGAAGGCTGTCCAAAGACCCCAGCCGCCGTGCACCATCTGCAAGGGGTTGCCCATGCGGGGCACGCAGTTGCCCTTCTGGCACCAGTACCTGTTGTGGTTGCACGGTGTGCCATCTGCCCAGGGCAGATTGCTGGTGCGGCAGAGCTCATTGGGATGCGTATTGGCGTTACAAAAGAGCCGCCGGCAGTCTTGGGACGGATCAGAGGCACAGTGGATGCTCTGGTTGCCGTGTATCAGCTGGCATTGGTGGTCCAGCGAGTAGATCTCGCCTGGCAGCTTCGTATTCAGGTTCAGTAGGGACGAGGACGGTGTGTTCTCCAGGCAAGACTTATCCGTTTTCCTAAGAACAGTGGGTATGTCGAGGATTCTCTTTTGATTGACGTCTGCTTATGTACTTACTCGAGAAACTCGGAAACATAGTGTTGGGAGCACTTGGACCATGACCAGGGATGCATATGATCGCCCATCACGCTGGACATGATGTGCAGTGTCCGATTGTTGCCCGACTTGGTGTTGTGGGGCTTGCAGCGATCGTCGTCATCATGCGGCATGTTCAGGCTAAAAGTAACGGTTGAGATCACAGACAGCTGGAGGCAACTCCGTCGACTTACATGTGGCCCAGTTCGTGCGCTATCGTAAAAGCGGCTGGCAGGCCATTGTCCTGCACAATCGAGCAGGAGCGAGCCTTGCAAACGGTGCCCAGCTCAGCCAGGCCCAGCGTACTGCAGCGCTCCTCGCGCTCATTGCCGCAAATCTGATCACTGCACAGAGCAAAGTCGATTTCAAAAATTGAAGCTTCAAACTGTTAGTTAGTGTGAGGAAATGGTTTACTTACCGCGTGATCAGCATAGCCGTGTCATAGTGATAGCCGCCATTGGAGAGGAACGTGCAGATTCGTTTCAGTTTCTCGGAGGTGGAGCCGCTGCGTCGAGTGTTGGCGCGATCGTTGGGAATGAAGTCGCGCAGCGTTAGCAGATTGACCAGCGATATCTGTATGGAGTTGCCAATGCTGGCGTCCGCAAAGATGTTCGACACAATCGAGAATAGTGTGAGAATGTAGGAAGTGAGATCGTTCTTGTGGAACTCCAGCATGGTGCTGTCGACGGCGATGAGCACCTCTAGCGTGTATACCTGGTTGCCCAGATTGAGAAAGTGGCGCTTGCGACGTGTCAAATGCGTTGGCACACTCTCCGCCAGCTCGAGCGCCTCCAGCACCAGTTCCAGATCGGAGACAGCCTGTCTGGGATTGCGCTGCGAGTGCCGCCAGACGCGGTGCAAGATCTCGTCGCTGTCCGTCTGGTTGACCGGCTGAATGAGCATGGTGCCGAAACCAGTTTTTATATAACCAGTCTGTGGAATAGGGGCGGGGCCGGACAGGAGTTCGGTACAAGCTTATTAGTAGTCATATTCGGCGATAAATTGATAAGCATTATTTGCGAAATGTAAATTCAATGCAAATGGCTTATGTGAAGGTCTCAGCCAGATCAACTGATCTCCACATGACCACCTGCGAGAATTTGTGGTTTCTTTTTTGTTGTTGTTGTTGGCCTTACCATGCCGCTGCAGAGAGAGACGGCAACCGCTGATTGGTTATCGCCTTCAATGTAACCTTTGTAGTAGCAGCCCAAGTAGTGCTCCTCATCGTCCGCCTCCTCGGTGCGATTATTAAGTATGCGTATGACTCGAAATGTGTTGGACTTAAATGAGGTGTCCTGATGCAGCACGAGGTGCAGCTGCTGTCCAAATATCTGCAGCATGTACTCCGGATGGGGATCCCAAATCTGGCTAGACTTGGTGCGAAAGGTGCCCGTCATGCTAAATGCAGAGGTCGCATCTGCAAGGATACATTTCACTCGATGCTCTCCCAGGTCAATTCTGGCACTTACCCCTCTGGCTGCTGTTGCTATCGCTGTGTCGCTTCGATTCGTATAGCAGATCCTCATCGTTTAGACTAAAGTTGTGTATTTTTCTGGGTGTTACAAATGCGCTGAGATTGTCATCGCCAATGTCCTTGATGTCGTCGAAATCGGTGTCGCTTTTAATATCGTTCTCATCGCTCCAATCGACCACAATCGTATCGTTGAAAAACTGTTTGGGCTCCTGTATCTCATACAGTCTGCTATTGCTGTTGCTGATGCTCTCGCTCGGCCTGCTGCTGAGCAGGAAGATGCACACTCCGATCAGGCCCAGTGTGGCCACACTGATCAGCACGTAGGCGTGTTGGCGCAGGCGGGCGGACATGTTGCGGATGTATTTATTCTTGTAGAACCACCACTCGCAGGTCTTCTTCAGCACGAGCTGCAAGTAGCGCAAACACAAGCAAATATGAAAAGAAAGCCATAGTCGGGGCCTCAAACTAGACTAGACTAGATGTATCAATCGCATAGCTGCTGCGGACAGTTGAAAGCGCCACATTCTCTCACACCTTCAATGCAGATTGCAAGCGCTGGGCGTAGCCGGCGGCAAAGATTAGTGCGTGGTCTTGGGCACGTTCCACTGACCCAGCTGGCGCACATAACGTAAACACTATCTAGGCGAGGGCCTGATTTGACTGATTAACTCTTTGAAAGCATTGTGGAATTGAATTGATCAACTGACGCGCGGCTGCCTTGGCTGGCCACCTGTGAGAGACCACTGACCACTCAGCTAGCGTCAAGCTACCAGTTGGCCTTTGGGTGCACACGCACACCGGCCGCTATTTGTAGATCTCTAGAGCTGTTGAAAACACTTCCTCACATCGCCAAAAATTTCGCACATTTTTTTTCCTCTTTTGTTTAAACTGAAACGCTTAAACGCAGAGGTGTAAAGTGTGCCAACGGCAATTTCGGTTTGCTTGCCAAACGCAAAAAAGAAAAAAAAGAAAAAAGAAATACCACAGAAAGAGAGAAACAAAAAGATGAAATAGTTAAGTACCCCCGCGAGCAAACAATTTATATGCCTTTAATTTGTTAATTTATGTGAGTGGCTTTTCTTTGCACCTCGCTGCTAGACTTGTGCATCGAGCGTATCGTGATCAATGTGCTTTTTATTGTGTTGCCAAATAATTTAATTCAAATTCATCCAAAGAAATTCACAAAATTCACAAAAATTCACGAAATTAGTTGCCAAATTTTACATAATTTGACGGCAGCTATCTCTATGAACTCTATGACCGACGCATTTGTTATGCCACCAAACTGTCGCGCATCGAACGTGTCTTTTGACGTTGACAAATCCATGACATCCCAACTGGATGCCAAGGCGTAGTGTCTGTTCGCATTTCCGTTGCGCTCCCCAACAATTTGCCGCTTTACATAGCTCTTAATGGACATGAAAACCTTCAACTTGATGGCAGTCAATTTACGTAACGCTATTGACCTTTTATGTTCGTTTTTTTTTATTATTGAAAATAGCTCAAAATGATGGCCCATAAAATTGCCATAAGATGTGTTTTAACGATCGATCACTTCATGAGCCAACATAATAAATATGAACAGAGCCGCAGATTTATTATGCGATCAGCGATAATTATTGAATCATATCCAATCTCTAATCTGCCGAATATCAAATTTATATTTGCATACTTTTTTGGGCCAGCATGCGAAGTTTAGCCTTTATCTTGATTCAAACGTGTGTATAACTTATTAACATTTAAAGGTGCTTTAGAAGAGCCAAAGTTCGCAATAATAAATTATTCATAAAAACAAATGAAAAACCTTTTATGTAGATCTCAAGCCAAAGGCTTTATTTTGATATTTCCTTGAGGGAAAATATGTGTATTGAATTTGACTTAGTAATTTCCACTTAGAGCACAATTTTTAAGTTATTTAAGACACATAAGTTAATTTTAAATTAAAAAATGTATATATAACTGAGAACCGTGTACTCAGCAGCCGGACGCTACCGACTGCAACTAAGATCGATTTTATTATAAATATAGAATAAAGAAAATGTATATAGAAAAAGATTTTTGCAGCGCTGGGATCGGTTTAATTGTATATTATGTGCACATTGTGTGCTATATAATTCTTAGATCAATATTAATTGCACAAATGTTTATGATGTCAGAACATTAATCAACGCCTCTATCTGTATACAGTATGCTAACAGTCAGGGTTATCAGTGTCAATGTCTGGGCCTTGTCCCGACCAGCTTTCACGGAATTGCTTCTCGCTAAAGAATTTCTATTGAAAAACTGTCGGGGATCTGCTCCGTATCTGAAGGTGTATCTCTACATACCTATATGTGTATGGTGTATGGTGTGAGGCTTATCATAAATTTCGTCAAATGCTTAAATGGCCGTATGCGATTTGCAATGCAAATATTTGGCTCTTTATGTATTTAATTAAAGAGCCATTCTGATGATCTCTGTTTTTACCAGTGCGCTGTTAGTTATGCATGCGTTTGGGTTGGGGAGCTGCTTATTAACTTGTTTCCAAAACAGCCTCATAAATATGCAAATGCAATGCGTGCGTTCTGCTTTTATCAGCGACGAGTGATAGCCGTGGCACAGGCATTGTGCTATTATTTTGTTGGGCTCTTTCATTTCCACTTAATATGTGTATAATTCATTTAATTTATTATTAAGTCAAAGTGGTTCCTAGGCTCTGACTAATTGACCAAATCAACGAGGCAACGGCACAAGAGGGCATAAATAAAACCAACAACAACAACAACAAAACAAAGGAAACATCCGAAGTAACATCGAAAACCTGTTTACACTTGGCCAGCGCTGGAAATGGTCAAGAAACAAGCGATTTGTGTGTCAGTCGATTACTTTAAATTTGCCGAATGCTATAATTTATGCCAATGGCTACATTTTTTTGCCGACACTCTGTCTGCGAGCCGACGACGCCGCACAGTCTGTCCCCTCAAGCAGCTGAAGGCCGCCGCCGTCGCCGCCGTTGCCGCCGCCACAGCTTCACATTAGGCTGACACTCGATAGCGAGCGGTTCCATGGACGAGACGCATTGTGCTTTGTTGTAAACCACATACTTTAGCGGCTGGCTAATTGGCCGAGGTGTTAGTGCTAAGTGAACGTCCAGCGACAAGCAATTGAAACACGCGTCTCGAACCATGCGGCGTATGCGCAATATATGCTTGCTTAATTACACGGCTTGTGTGTGGGACAGCAATTGTTGCACTTAATTTATATTTAATGATTTAATTGCTAACGCCGCCCAGCCAACATTGTTGGCTCGCGCTTGAGTCTGAAAGCCAAATCGGACAGCGGCGTCGACAACGTGTCGTATACGCACTGCGACAATGGTACATAATTTGCAGCAATGGAAACGCCAACCCACCCGACCGCAAATAAGCGAAAAGCAAATTAACAAATTAGCAGCTACATTTTGGTATTCACATATTAATAGCCAGATAAATCAGAGTCTTTACATACATATTTGGTTGGTCTAGCCGCTTTTGGTGCGGCTTTCTAAGATTTCAGCGCATTCTGCTCGGCATTAGCTCACGCTCAATTATAGCTATGCATTTTTCAAAGACCTTATGTGCGAACTGCAGTGGCTGGTCTGTGCTTTCAAACAATTTCCTAATGCAGACACTTTATACAAATCCGGCGCGATTGGAATTATAGCGGCCGCATGTGAGTGATAAATAAATAAACTTGTTGAATTTATAGGCATGCGCTTTTGGCTTTTGGCTGCCTTTATGCACTGGGCGCGTGACCGCCGGCACGAAATTCAAAAACTATATTAAAGGCGTCCAAATCGAAGCAATTGGCTTAAATACAAACGCTCAGATGCTTGGCAAAAACATACAATTTCCAACACAATTTCTGATTACTGTTTAATTGGAATTCGTGAATGGCCGAGAGTATGTATAAATATTTTGGATTTGCATTTGGGCATTTCCTGCGAAATGTTTTGCCGATTTACAGCTACAGACAAACAAAAAACAAATGCAAACTCAGGAGACCGTGGGAAGCCCTGGCGAACGCCAAAAACAAAAACCAAAAGCCAAAATACGGGTAAACAGCCAAAAGAAAATAACGAAAACATGTCCATTAAATTGCTCCACAATTTTCAGTTTTCAGTTTCAGTTTCACTGAAAAACGCTCTGAGCCACGATCCAAAAGCAGAAAATCTGTCATCGCATGCAATATGGGGTGAGTCCCCCACAACAATTCCCAATTAAGAATGACTGCATTGATCTATCTATAACGTAATGGTATGGCTAAATGCATAGATGCATTTGCTGGCAGCTTGGCATTGTGTATCTAAATTGAAATCAGCATTGAACTGAAGTGCATTGATAACTTCACAATTTATAATTCACAATTGAAAGCCATCAGCAGCAAACACAAATCAATTAACCTTGAAAAAAATGCGTTTGGCAAAAAAAGCTAAATTTAATTGAAAATGGGCAACAAAATGCATTGAACAAAATTGACTTTAATGCCATTTGGCAGCTAGTCGACTTGCTGGCTGAATGAACCGACTGGGCTGGCTGGCTGGACATCAGTCGCGTCTGCCATATGCGTGCCATATCATCGGGCTCGTCATCATCATTATCATCATCATAGACATGTCAGTTGTTTATACCCGCTAGAAGCAGCATCATCGCTGCCCCAGCCTCAGTTGTTGCCACGCATATGGCGCAGACACCGAAAAGTAATTTCATCGAGTTAATTATTGCGTGTTTAACCTTGAAATTAACGAGTATATTTCGATCGTTTTAAAACTATAAAATAATCAACATTGTTTAGCTTTCGTTTCATAAAATTTGCACAAAATAAACTAAATAGAAACATCGAATGAAAGAAGAATAAAAAAAATAATACTATTAACTCGACTGGCGGTTAGCTAATGTTTAGCTTTGATATTTCAATTTGCATAATAATACAAATCCAAATATTATTACCGATGGCGTGTGGTGTGCTCTTTCGCATGACTCATGCTGAGGATCTTTTATCCCATATATACATATCGTATAGTCCAAAGTTGTTGCAATTGTCTGTAAAGTGTCGTAATATGTGTAATGTGCACATTTAATTGCAGTTTTGAGATTTGTAATGTTATGCCCGTAAAAGTAGTACAGGCAATTTGTGTATTTATTCAGGTTTTATTTAATACTTTATTTAATGGAGCGCCTTTTTGATTTATTTGGCACACTTTTGCGCAAATGGCCTGAAATAACACACGCAAAGACATTGCGATTTTCAATTTATGGTCACACGCGGCGTATGCGTTATATGTAATTATCTGCACCATCGAGGTAATTGCGATCCTAAAGTCCCTATATGTATAATTATGGGATGATTGGACAAGTGAGGGCAGTTCTATCGATTTGAAATGTATTTCAACCTTATATATATATATATATATTTATTTCGATTTTACAAATATATGTAACTGAATTTTTATAAAAGCAACCTTCGAAAATATTTTTGTCACGCATGTCATGACAGTTCATAATCAATAAGTATAATCAGTATTCACATTGAGCCATCTAAATTTGGCTTATCAACATTTGTGTATGGGAGGGAGAGTAGTGCATTCGACATTCCCCAATGCCGCACATTCTCACGTTCGGTTTATTTACATATTTATGTGTATATGCAGTTGAATTGCCCACGTCGTGCAAAAAAAAAAAAAACATATAAATTACAAATATTTATTTGCTTTTGGACGCTTACAAAGTGTGCGTGTTTATTTGGACAGTGCAAGTCGATGCCAAAGGCGTTGGCCTTATGGAGTGGATTGAAGTGGTGTGGAGTGGAAAAAGCAACCAGCTGGCCAATTTAATTGTCAGAATATTTATCTAAAATTGGCATTGGGTTCTCTGACTAATTAAGTACAATACTGAATTGAATCGCCTATAAATTGCTAAGGTATTCACATTTAAATTATATATATATCTTTAAAAACCATTTCAATCCACCGATCGTTCACAACACTATGGCTTAGTCAGTCGATAAAGTGTTGCATTGGCATGTCCCGAATGCCTTATAAGTTATGGAAATGAATTTGGATTTGGCCGGGCAATAGTAATTAGTGTTGCCACTTGAAAGGCGTTTTCCTGGAAAACGGTGGGTGGCATAAAATGAACAGATGGCTCGCTGAAAACTGCAAGTTATTGATGGTTAGCCGGGCCGGGCCGGGCCGAGCCATTTGGCTAAAGGCGTGTTTATACTTATGTCGATGCATAAATGTGTTAATAAGCATACGAGCTTAATTGCCCTTAGTGGTGGTGTGAATTTTTGGGGCTGGCCCGGTAACACGTTGCCGAAAGGAATGCACGAAAGCAGCCAAAAGCAAAACCATTTGGATTATTGTTTATTTTTGATGTGGCTCACTCAGGTTGCACATAAAACAAAACAAAAATAACAGCTCTATTAACTAAACTAATCACAGCACTAAGTGTAAACAAATAAAAAAAAATATGCTTTTTCTTTGGTATGCGCAAAATTTCCAAAAACAAAACAAACACCAACACACAATTGAACTAATACCTTTTCGTTATTTTGAATTATTTGAACGATGCAAATGTTAAACGATTGAAAGAGCGTTGAAACTCGAACTGAACGCGAGACACGACTAAAAACGCATTCGAATCGCAATCCTTGTCGCAATGCCAAATGACACGCGTGCAGCGAGTATATTTAAATAAAACAACCACCTGAAATATATGTTGTACACAAAGAGGAAATGTGAATGCATAAAGCCACGTAGTGGGCCGGACGGACACAAAGAAATGCCCATAAGCGGATGTTGTGGACTCGCAAATCGGGAATGCAAATGCAAATGCAAACGCAATTTAAAGAACAGATTGCTCGCAATTCCGAGCTGTTCAGCTAACGTGATAAAAACTTAAATATATTTATACTCTTTTCGAAGAAAATAGTCCCTCAGTTTTTGAGCTATCGAAGATAATCCTTACCCACTTGTTTTAAGGTGAGAATTTCAATTATATCCATAGTCAGATATACATTTCCATAATCCTCGCTTTAGATGTGAATTTTCATCTGCATGCATCTTCCGCTTGCCGACTGCCTGGCTGGCTGGCTGCCTGATCTGGCAACCATGTGCTGATTTAAAAGAGCAAACAAACAAACGGCAAAGAGCAGAACAACAAGACGGATCGAGCCTTGGCAGAACAGAACAGAACTGAACAGAACAGGCAAGCTATATATATATATATATATATATATGTATATGTAAATGTATATGTATATGTATATACACATACTACATTTCAATAAACAGCATGATTTTTGCTTCATTTGGCGTTAACCGTTAAACGTTTTGTTGCTTTGAGTTTTGTAAGGAAGCGTGTAAGTGCGAATAAACTTTAGATGCCGGTGCCACGAAAACATTCGTTGTTTGTTTTGCTTTGATTATTCTATTGTTCTTGTTGTTGTTCTTATTGTTATTGTTGTTATTGTTTGTGTTGCGGCCGTTGCCATTGCTGCTATAGCTGTTGCTGTTGCTGCTGCTGTTGCTGCTGCTGTTTTTGCTGCTGCTGTGTGCCATTGTCAGTGCAATTTTTAATTGCTTCTGATAATGCGCTTGAGTTATGACTGCAACGCCTCTGACATTTCAATTTAGCTATTGTCTGTCTGTCTGTCTGTCTGTCTGCCTGCCTGCCAACGCCAAAGCCAACGGCATGTAAACATTCTGTTGCGTTGATTGTTATTGTTATTGTTATTGTTGTTGCTGTTGACGTTGCTGTTGAAGCTGATGTTTCTGTTTCTGTTGCCAATGCAGCCGGCGTTTTGAATGGCATCCCTCAAAAGTCATCAAATTGCCAGAGCTGTCAGGCTTCTCAATAAATGTATCCAATTGAATGCACGATTTGATTGATTGCATTCCCCAGCTTGGGCGACGTGTTGTTTAATACCCGATTACAAGCCTGTGGATCCCATTATATTTATGTACTTATTCGTTTTATTGCCAACTCGTCTTCACCGAAAACAAATTGTATTAAGGTATATATTTTTGTATTATTAAAAATAAACTTTTACTCATACATCCCCACCTCTGATGAGTGATATTTTAGTGGCAGTTAAATAAAAATAGTCGGACACATTTTTGATTTTGGACCGCACGCGAAGTATTTACAGACATACATATGAATATATATACATATATACATGTATATATTTTGGAATCCGAACCGCAGCACACGAGATTCATAGTTGAGAATAAAAATTCGCTTGGCTAATTAAGACATTCAGCTGTATAAGCAAAGTGCTAGTACATATACAGGTGATGATTATTAATTTTATGTGCTCACTATGTGAGAAGTCGGCCAAAGTACGAGTACACTGGAGCAAAATAAACATCAAATGCGAATAAGTGGAATGCCCATTCTGCAAAAGCTTTTGCCGCCTTTTCTGTTCTGTTCTTTTCTTTTCTATTCTTTTCCTTTATGAACATAAACAAATCGCGCTGGGAGTGAGATTGTGTCTGCTATTTTATTTGAATTTGATGGGTGCGCATGTTTTGTGTCTGCTGTTGAAAATTTTCCAATGCAAATGACCCCACGAGCTGGTCAATTAATTGACTATCGATGCTATCAATATCTGCGTGCCCAAGATTATTAAGATCATGATGATTATCAGCATGATTCATGATTGGCCACAGCAGCTGTCGCTGCCACACTTTCAACCATATAGAAAAGGAAATGTGAGGGGAGCAGCTGCCGCTGTCATTTGGCATTATGAGATGCCCCATTACCATTACGATACCCTGACATTGCATTTTGAAGATGCTTTTGCTGGCGCCACAGGCATTTTAGTTGTGGCTTTAAGGGGCGCCACATCAATCATCGGATTAAAGGCAGAGTCCGAATTAAAAGTAATTTCTGGCTATCAGAATGAAGTCGGGTCTTGAGCGGTCAGAGAGCATTTGCATTTGCATCACTGTGGGAAATAATTCAGTCAACGAAAATTCCCAGCGTTCACTTCCCAAGAAAAACATAATGATATACCTATATAATACAATTCTTTTGATTCTTTAGTAAAGAATTTGTATTAAATTCGTTTCCGGCGAAGCGTAAGTTTCAATTTGATTGTGAAACAAAATGCAATCAACGAAAAATACTGCTTTTGAAATTTGAACTTCAGTTGGGTCAGCTTATTAAATAACTAACCCATTCACTGCATCAGCTGCATCTCGAATTCGATCTATCTTGAATCTGTCTGACAAAGTGCATAGTATATAGAATAAATAACAAGCATGCGGAAAAGCATTTGCAAGACCTTCACATGGTTTCATTATATTATTCTAATAATTGTCTTTTATTTTTTATGTACAACATTTATTTCCGAGCACAGCCGACTGGGCGCTCTGCGTCTGGGTGAGTCTGGCAGTCTGTCAATTAACCTCAGAGCTTTGCGTTGATAATATAAGTTATGTCTTTTTAATCGCTAAAAATTTGCATGAGCATATGCCCAGTGTGTGTGTGTGCGTGTGTGTGTGTGTGTTGCACTCGAACTTGTGCTCGCATTTCAGTCTGTCTGTCGCCGTCATTAGCCAGGCCTCTGTTCAGCGAGGGGGTTGGGATCCGGAGGAGTGTCCGTGACTTGAAGTGCAAGTTGAAGTTGAAGTTGAAGTTGAAGCTAATATTGAAGTGGAAGTCGATGCCTTTTGCACATTTCATTCAGAAAACAACGGCACAAGAAACTGCGACTTGGTCTGGTTGCTGTACATAAATAATTCATTAGGGCGCTACGAGCTCGCATTGAAAGTCGCGTACATTTTGTATCTGTCAGATACGTCAAGCACAATTGGCTGCTTGGTTGTGGCTGTTATGGCTGTTATGGCTCCGCCGGCTGATGCACGTCAGTGACCTCCAAGACAACTGCAGTCGGCGTTATAAATTTGGAGAATTTGATTTTTGTCTTTGTCTCGTTTTGCGTTTCACAACTTCCCCGACTTCTTCTGCTACGCCAACGAGCCGTGCAACGGGACACATGAATCAGACGGACGTACATATGTATAAATATATGTATATGTATGTATGTATATACATATACATACATATATATGCAAAATACTCGTGCACAAGCAGTTCTCAATAAACGTATTTCGGTATATGTATATCAACATTTTGGCAGGTCAGTGCACTTTGCGCAACGCGACAATTATTTATTGCTCGAAATTGGGATTGGGATTGGGATTGGACTGGACGGGACTGAACTGAACTGAAAGTCTACGGCGAAGTGTTGCCCAATATCAGGCGTATAATTAGACAAAAGCGAGCAATTAAAGCGCGCTCTAATCACATTAACCACGGCTCATTTAGGTCGCCATACGCGATACGCTTAGGTTGGAGATCGAGTTCGTGATCGGTCCCGGGCTCGGGCTCGGGATCCCAAGTGTGCTTTTTGCTATTTGCATAGGCGAGATCTTGTTATTGCTGTAGCTGTTGTTGCTGTTGTTGTTGTGTTGTGGGTACCGTTGCCACCCAGCTCGGCCAACATCATTAATCTTAATGATACGAAAGTTGCGACTGATTAATTTGTTCGATAATTAAAATTGATTGGCCTCCGGCGAGCCGGAGAAAACAGTGCGAGCACTGGACACGGACAGGCGGCGACGATATTCACAGTTTCTCGCATTATAAATGATCTTCAAACAAAAAAAAACAACAACAAGCAGAACAAAACAGAAAAAATAACAAAAAAACGGAAGCAACAAATGGTCAGGGAAGGAAGCTCAAGCTCAATCTAAATGAGTGCGCCGCAATGAAAACGAGAACAACAAAGAATTCAAACCAAAAGTAAGTTATATCGAACACCTCGCACATTGTATACCCTTGCGGGATAATTGAAATAGGTTCTAATAATGAGATGACAGCGCAAGCAATACATATTTGTATTCTAGACAGCATAAAAAACTAAAAGTCAAACTTAAACTTTTAAATACAATTTCAAAAATTTTTAAAACATTTTTTCATTGTTTTGTCAGAGCTCCTTAATTCAAAGTGAATTAAAATTAAATGCCACTATTGTTTTGCATTGTCATAAATATTTACAATAAGCATCTGTTCTAGCATCTAGCAACTGCCAATCACAAACTGCAACACACAATAAGATAAGGGTTCAAAAGAGAAGCAGATTTCAGAATTAGTCAGTCTATGGGCAACAGTCTGTTTGTGATGGTCGTCTTTGTGTCCTGTGTCAACGTGAAACTTTGGGGCAGACAAAGAATGTGCCTGTTACAAGTTGGATGCCACAGTTATAATACACTTGGGCAACGTTATGACATAGAAGATGTGAACATGAGCCGTTTGGCTAAAACGGGTAATACAAATGTTATATAAATGTTAAACGAGAGTTATGAGAATATTCAGCGTGCTTAGCTGTCACGCAATTTCCGGCACGTTTCTTTTTTTTTTTGCATAGTATATGAAAACAAAAGCAAAATCAACAACAGCAACATCAACTTAAGAGCATGTAAGTATGACAATTATATTAACGTTTTCCATTGTTTTTATTCACTGCCTTAAATGGCAGACATATGTACTACTACATAGTTATTGAGTTGTTGATCAACTGTATCCCCAAAATATATTTTAAAAATTTGTATTTTTATATTTATTTTATATTTTTATATGTATCTAATATATTTTTAAATTTTTGTATATCCCTACTTAGGAGAACACATTTTATGTTATTTATTTGGGGCCTTTGAGATTTGCAAACATTGCATCGTATTTTTCTGCCGTTTCATTTTATTTTATTCACTTGTCGCCGGCTGCTAAATTCCAAAAAACACAAAATTATGTCACAGCAGAAAAGCGCCAAAATAGCCCACATAATGTATCTAGATATTCGTATACTAGGCTATATATCTAAAGTCGAATTCAGCATGTCTAGTCGCAGCTAATAAATCTTCCAAATTCACATTTCGAGCAGACTAAAGCACTTGGCCACATGTGCCGCATTTATTGTTATAATACATACTGAACTTATTTATTTTCGTATTATTTTTATTATTTTTACATATCAAAATTTACTCGTACAATAAATGTTTGTGTTGTTTTTTAATTATTGCCAATTTATAATTTTTTTGTTTATGTCTAGCATATATCACAGTTTTTTATTGCAATTTGGACTTATTCGCTGATGATGCTTTCGCTTGGTTTCTTTTTCTGTTGGGTGGATTAATTAAAGCATTTTTATTGTTTCCCCGTTGTTGCTACTTTGCATTATATAATACAACATTTTATGGTCTCACTGAGACCGGCAAACGTTCTACTTCCTGCACACACGATTTTAACATGATCATTTCAAACAAATATATCAAAATTCTGACACGCTTCTATCTGTTCCCAAACATAAGCACAAACAATGGCAAGGTAAAGTAAATAAAAAAATTGCTAAAAATTCAAAAAAGACGGACATGTGCTATTTTTATACCTCCGCCTCTTCGCTTTCGTTTCTATGCCATGCAGATTTTCTTTCTTTTCATTTTTGTTGCTTTATTTTTTTTATTTTGCTTTTTGTTGGTGCGTTTGGAAATTTATTTTTGCTATAAAAATAACCTCAAAGCTTTCGCACTCATCATTTGTCTAAATTTTTTTTAGAACAATTTTTTGTTGTTGTTTGTTATTCTTTTCAGCACGCTCGTACCCACAAAAAGGTAAAACAATTGTGGGTGCAACTATTTTTAGTAAAGGGCGTGTTTAGTTTATTTTTGATTTTACTTTTATTATAAACATTGATTCAATTTAAAATAGATTTTCACAGATATTGACTTGAAATTCATCGACAGATTTTGAATTTTGCTCTTACAATTTGTGCATAAATAAATTTAATATTATAAAAAACAAAAGGGAGAAAATGAACTTGAAATAAACTATTACTTTTAACCGTCATAATATTCACCTTTTAAGTTACAGCTCGAAAATAAACTGACGTTAGCGTAGAAATTGACTTTTGATGTGTCACTTTTCGTTGAGTCGTTTGCGGAATAATTATTATTTTGCCTGTCGGTACTTAAAATAAAAAGACATTTTCGACGCCAAGGCAAATATATGCAATTATTAGATTTCGACATGCATTTCACACTTCCGTTGCCCAGTTTTAGAATTAGAGCACTTCGTGTTTCTCCCAATTACGATATTTTTAAATATTTTTCACAAAACTCTCGAAATATAAAATTCGTATGTGCATGAAGAAAATGTTTTGAAACATTTACCGCGCAGTCTGGGCATGTGCGAAATTCGAAAACAGACTGAGGCATGTAGCGGTGAAAACATTATAATTTTTCCGACTATCTCTGAGAATCAAGCAATATCCTCTCTGCACGCAATTTATCTAAACAAACAGCAACGATTAGTTTTATAATTGATATTATGTTGAACCGTTTCCCTGAGAAAGTTCAACTTTTTAACTCATAGGTTGCTCTTATTTTAGGAATTAATATCCTTTGTTAATGCTTAAATAATTGTGAGTTAAGCTATCTACGCCTCACCATTATAGTTGTTGTTATATCCGTCAGTCAAAGTGTTAAGAGTTTTGTTTCACGTCCACTATGAGGCTTGCAAATCGATAGCATCTCGACACACCGCAAATCTCAAATCGATAAAACGTCAATATTTCCCACAATTTGAAACTAGAGTCTATCAGATTATTACGTTACATCCGACTGAAACGCTCTTACTTGTTATTAAATAATTTAACTTACTCTCGCATAACAGTGTGTCAAAAACATAGTCGCAAACAGTGTGTCAAAACCATAAGAGCATCGCACGAAGTTCCCTCATCTCTAGTAGACCATTCGTGCTCTTCCGATCATTGGCGCCGAATTTAAATATAGAATTTCTTTCTGCGTTTGTATTTGAGCAAGTATGCTAATTTTACCCTATATCCATTGAATTTTCTTTAATTGGGAATATTAAAACTTAGCAAATGTGTGCTCGTAAGGTTAAGAATATATCGTATTGATTGTCGAGTTGAGCCTACTAGCACTAGATTTCATACTCTTTTCGATCCTTTAGACGATTTTCACTCTGCCAACTGCAGAACTTTCATATGCTGTATAAATTCGTTTTATCGCATGCCATTTTTTTTTCGTTCTAAGAATTCATATCATATGAACTTAAAGTTTTCTTTCGAAAGATATAGTGGTCCGATCCGGCCAGCTCCAATCAATGTGCTGTCATTTTGAATAATAAGTATATGTGCAAAGTTTCATCGCGAAAGCTTTAAAAATATGGGATATATGGCCAAAACCGACATCCAGTTGTGTGGCACCTATAAGATATAGTGGTCTGATCCGACCGGTTCCAACCAATGTGCTGTCCCTTTAAATAATAAGTGTCTGTGCAAAGTTGCATTGCGATAGCTCAAAAACTGAGGGACTAGTTTGCATACATACAGACAAACAGACAGACAGACAGACGGACATGGCTAGATCAATTTGTTTTGTCATTCTTCGAAAAGACTATAAACGCATTGAGAATTGGTCCTTATGTTTTGTTTGCTGTGCATTTATATCTTCACAAATACAGGGTATATTCTAGTCGAAATCAAATGATTGGTACATATCTTACTTATTTTGAATTGCATTTTCTTATAATATATAAATTTATATATTTTTATCTACATACATAGATATTATAATATATTACAGACATCTGCAAATTACAAATTACGCAGCGATCTTGACCATAGGCGAGACACAGACCAATATTGTGTTCTGTTTGTGTTGGAGAGCAGATGACATCCCAGAGTTCCCAGCGGGCCAGAACTTTATGTGCGAGCCGTGACATAATATAAGTGAATATATGTAGATAGATAAAATGTGTGTGTCCCTGAGCCTGGAACTGGCGCGTGTCTCTGGCTATGTCTCTGTCTCTGTCTCTATGTCTGTCTCTGTTTGTGTCTCTGTCGGCGATTGAGACTGTGAGGGTGTGACGGCGCTTTGGCTCATTGGACGCTGTGCATCAGCGAATGCTTCAAATGAATTTATGATCCCATAAAGTCGGAATGGGCGGGCATCTTTTGGCGCAATTCCCGAATACTGGCAATGTCTAATTTGATCGCTTGTGGTTGTTGTTGTTGTCTCTGTTATTTTGGCGCTAATTGCCAAACAGCTGTGACAAGTCTCGTGCCGCGCCCACGCTTCGCCCCCACACCCTCCACATCCCCACACCTCGACCAAGAAACTGCTATAACTGCTACGGTCCGAATGTAAGATGTGCTGTGGGTGCGTTGATCTCAGCATTTATTTGAGAGTCAGTGAGTTCATCTAGAACTTCTAGGAAGTCGTCTTATGCAATTTATTATGCAAACTGCCTCACCATATTTCTCACCCATTATTTCAACTTTAATTAATTCGAATTTATGTGATTTTCCTTGAACACATGTGCCTTTTAGATTTGATGCGTATTCCGCATGCAAAGCTGGTTTTTGTGCATTTTTCGTATTAAATTTGGGAATTTTTATGATTTTGTTGATATACTGATATTTAATAATCAATAAGAAAGCCACGAAATTTACTTGGCATTTGATTCTGATTGTAAAAACTGATTCAACAAAACCAGTTCAACCAACTGATGAACGCTCCAATTGAGATTTCGCTAAGAACAACAACAAACGTTAAATTTGAGTTTATTTTTTATGATTTCCTAATTCCAAGCATAATAAAATCATAACTAAGCAATAAAAACAAGTTGCTTTAATGTCCAACCACTTACACACTATTTGAAAACATGGCAATCATTTTATGCTGAACACTTGGGAGCATAAATTTTATAACACATTTTACAAGACATTAAAATGAAAATGCTGCAGAGAGAAGGCGATTTTCCATTTCCTCCATGATGTCTATATATAGTACTCTCATGAGGAAAATACTTAAAATGGACTTTGCTGGCTCGCCAAATTCCCACTTTAATTACCTGAACAAGCTTTTCGGCTTTCTGCTGTGTGGGCTTTGAGCTGGTAGCTGACATCGTAAGGTTCACCGAACACCAATAACTGATCGCGTATTTATATAAATATATATATATATATATATATTTTTTGTAAGCTGTTAGTTTTGTACTGTTTATTTGGCGTGTTTAACTGCAATCTACGCCAATGAATATGATTAAACACTCGATAACTGCGCAGACGCAACGCCAACATGCATTTTGCGCTTGGCCACAATAGAGCAAACAGGGCCTAGAGCCATCAGCACCATCACCATCGCCATCATCACAGCAATATTCAGTGCACGCGAGCAACATACACGGCAGCAACACCAACGCGGCCAAGAGCAACACACGCAACGCGATCTTTGGGCCAGAAACGAAGCCACATTGAGCACAAGAAATTGTCGTTGGAGTGCGGATGAACCCGCGCACCAAGTTCACTAAACTGATCCACTGATACTGACTGCTGGGCCAGGCACTGGGGACAACATCTCTGCCTGCGTCCAATTTGTAAGGCGTTTAAGCTGCGCTTTTGCAATTTGCGGACCAAGCCTCGAATTGAATTATGTGCAAAGGTATCCCTTTTTTTATTATTTACACACAACTTGTGTGTATGTGCGTGGGTGTGTGTACTGGTAACGTTATGTGTGTTGTTATTTTTATACTCTTTTCGAAGAAAATAGTATATTAAGTTTGTGCTGAAGTGTGTAACGCATAGAAGGAAGCGTCGGAGACCCCCAAAAGTTACTGCCAGTGTTCTTCGAATGACAAGGCAAATTGATCTAGCCATGTCCGTCTGTTTGTCTGTCTGTCTGTCTGTATGTATGCAAACTAGTCCCTCAGTTTTTGAGTTATCGTGATAAGACTTTTCACACAGACTTATTTTTAAGGGGACAGCACATTGGTCGGATCCGGCTGGATCGGACCACTATATCTTATAGCTGCCATCACAACTGTAAGTCGGCTTTGGCCATAAATCCCATGTTTTCAAAGCTATCGCGATGAAACGTTGCACAGATACTTATTATTCGAACATACATCACATAGATCGGAGCCGGCCAGATCGGATCACTATATCTTATAGCTGCCATACAACTCGAAGTCGATTTTGGACATATATATTTGGGTATACAACAAACTAAATGCCACGCGATAAAAAGAATTTGTACAGCTTATGAAAGTGCTGCAGTTGGCAGAGTGAAAATTGTCTAAAGGTTCGAAAAGAGTATAAAATCTTCGGCACGCCGAAGATAATCCTGTCGCACTTGTTTTTTTTTTTTGTTTTGCGCCCGCATGTAGCAAAAGGCAAATATGTTTGCCTCTGCAATCCCGCGAGCAACTAAAAGATCACTTGATGCTGTGCTCGTGGTAGATGCTGTTGCTGTTGTCGTTGCCGTTGCGTTGACGCCAACGTCGAAGTCGACGGCGACATCAGCAGCGGCAGCGCAGCCAAGCCCAAGCGTAAAAAGAAAACGTTGATGCCACACGACAATACAGAACAAACAAGTTGCAAACAAGCAACAACAGCAACAACAGCAATAACAGCAACAGCAACAGCAACATTAACACAACAGCAACAGCAACACCAAACTAAACAAAGGAAGGGCGCAGTCGCAGTCGCAGTTGCCATAACTTCTGCTCTTGATCGCTCGGTCTGCTGCTGCGGATGCTGCTGCTGTGTTGGCGTTGGCATCCTAACTGCTTAAGGCAGATAAATTATCAGACAGCCGTTGTCTCTGCTGCTAATGCGGCTGCTGCTGCTGCTGCTGCTGCTGCTGCTGCTGCTGCTGCTGCTGCTGCTGCTGCTGCTGCCTCAGTTGAACATCTGACGCCTGTCGCGCTTGTTTTGGCACTCAGCAGCTAACAGCCGGCTATTTTTTTGTTTTTTGGTGTTAAACAAAAATATTCAAATTAATTATTACAATTAAATGAAAAATGAGCTGTGGCAACTGTAGCTGTCCAATGGATTGGGCAACTTTCGTAAACAACCCAAATGGTCGATGCTTGATGAGCTTAATTACAACCAACTGTGCACATACGAATTTGATACATCCATAAAATAATAGCTGAATGCGTGTGTACATATACCCTAATAATCTTCGGGTTTCCATTGGTATGCAAAAGAAGCAATATGTCATTCTCGATCTTGGTAAGTTTAATGAATTTCCGATGCATATCAAACGAGCTACTTAATGCCATATTAAAACCCTTCTTATAAAAAGGGCGCATACGTATACTTATTAACGCTTCATTAAATTCTCGTTGCGCCCACCAGCAAAATTAAAGCGACAGCGCAAGAAGTGGCTGAAGAAGAAGAAGAAGAAGAAGAAGAAGAAGAAGAAGCCGAAGCAAACATTCAGCAGATCGTATGTAAAACTGGTTTTTTTTCGTATTTATTTTATTGGGGCCCAACGATAAGACTTGTTCTTTGAGAGCGCAAGCTGGCCACAGCAATCACACACGATAAGATCTAAGTTAATTGAGCCAGTCAAGTGCCCTACACGAAATCATTTTGGATACTTATGAGCCGGAACTACTAGACCCGAAAAGCAAACAAGTGGAGAAGGAAAAAAACCATCTTGTGATTTAATTGAAATAGATAATTAGATTAACAATTGGTACATTAAGTTTATGTGGCGAAAGGATCGGATAAGCATAATTTACCAATTACGAGATCATTTCAATGAACATTAATGCTTAAGTAGCGCCCACAGCATTAAGATCCGTGTTATCTAAAATGGCGAACCGTTTTAACAAACAGACTGCTCGTGTAGGGTATCTCGGGACTTACATTAAAGCATCTGTAAGAAAAACAAAAGTGCTGATGAATATCTGCGCAACGTTTCTAATGATTGAGGCCCAAAAGAAATCAACAACATTATAAACCCTAAAAATTAATACATTTTTCGTATTCGCACCAAAAACAAAAAGCCAGAAACAAAAACAATGCCAATACCCCCGCACACGTACCCCTTTCCGTACCCCTTCCCGTACCCCCCACCCCGCAGTACAGAAAATAAAAACTAAATAAAATGAAACGAAACAAAAACAAAATTCATGGCAACGCCGAGTCCAAGTCCGAGTTTGGAGTCCGAGTCTTGGGCTGTTTGGTCGCTCGCCTGGGCACTGTTCAATCCATCAAAAGAGATTATATTCATAAACTAGGGGGCAGTCGGCAAACAGACTCGGATGGGATTGGGATTGCGACTTGAGCGTTGATGTTGATGGCCACTGTACTGCTGGAATTTGTTAATTTTTTTGACACTTCTCATCAAAATGTGTTGAAATTTCTATTATATACATATACATATATATATATATATATATATAAAATTGTTATTGCTCCTATTGTTATTGTGAGCAAATTTACAAGAATCATCGAGCAGATCGCATCTAGTGGCAGCATGACGTACCACAATTCCAAATGTTTAAGATCTGTGAACTCTATTAAAAAACCGTTTTATGTCTTCGAGAATGCGACGCCATGAACATTTATTTGTCTACACCATAGCTCTTCCAACATGTGCCAAAGTCGTGAACGTTCCACGCACTTGACATTAGATATAAATATGATCACAATGAGCTCTTAACCTTGCTATGATATATGTAATACATATAAGTAAGTATTTACATATTGTTGCTAACATCGTTTGCCGTTTGCCTTTTGCGTTTCAGTACACACAGATTCCTGCAGCTGTCGGATGTTCTCAAAAGAATTAATTCTTCCATGCTATGACATGTTTACATAAAAGACCAAGAGAACACCAAATAATATTCGGAACACATATTCGTAAAGGCCAACTTTTGAACCAGCTGCTTTATGTCATGGATTGCGCAAAAAACGAAAGCGATGTTTGTAAATACTACAAGAGAATGGCCAAAAGTGCTTTACAGCTTCCGGGGACAGGCCACGATAATGATAATGGCACAGATGTGTTTTATTATTGATAAAGAAAACACACAAATAATACAGCAACCTATTGCTTAAGGCCAAGACAATTTTAATTGCTAACCATTCAGCATTCGAAAAAGGAGCGAACGTTGCTCTTCATGCAAATCGTTCGAACTCGAAGCATCAACTCGTCTGACTAACTGAACTGAACCAACTGCTTTGATCTCATCTATCTATATAGATTCGTCTCCATCCGCATTGCCATTTATGTCGCTTGATTCTCAATTGGCAAGTGGGTTAACCACTGCATGCATATAGCCATTGTCTTTATCGACTATATTAAAGCGGCAAATATGGTATTTATACGCATACATTAAAATTAATATTAATATTTATATTTTTGAATTTAATTATTCAACGCCATTTGAGGCTAGATGCACACTTGAGAGATGCTTGTTGTGGCTGGCTTTTTTTCTAATGTTTAAACCAATTTGCGCAATTACTTAGTGGGTAGTTGCAATCTAAGGCAAATAAACACTCAGTCAGCTGCAATATTGAAATTTGTAAATAGATTCCTCGTAAGAAGCTATCACAATCTATAGAAATGTTTTTCAAAATCGAACTGATCTAACACAGAAGAGGTTAAAGAACAGAAATTCGTTTTTTCTTTATTTTTTTGGTATTAACATATAGTTATTGAAATAATAAATACAATATTAAATCGACTGCTACTTTGCTATTGACGCTGAACAAGAATATATATACTTTACATGGTCGGAGATATCCAACTCCAATGCGTTAGGCATTTTATAAAATTAAAGTACCCTAAAAAAGTGTATAAAATTGATACCAAATAATTGTTGAGGGAACTTAATATTTTCTTCTCATTAGCATAGGTACGTGTTTGGTTGGTTATGCCGGCAGTCTAGTTGTTTATTGCTGAATTGAGTTTTGGCTTATAAATCGATCATTTTAGTGAACTTGATATGCGAAAAATACAAATAAGTTGGGAAATCAATCGCTTTTACTACTAGCCATATGAATAAATGTGTGTTTTAATACCAATCTTGCAGAAACTGTCTGTCGATTGCTATTCTATCAATTTGCACTGCTTGCTGTTTTTACTGCGTTCATTAACCGCTGGAATTTATGACCCCCAAAAACAGTGTTTACCACGTTCTTATTCTAATTTATTATATATGCACAATCATGCCATCAATCTGCGTACTTAGCATTACCCGTTCGATTCGATTGGGCTTTTATGTTGTAGTTTTGTTTGGGGACCAGGTGGCATGACAAATCCAATGAGAGGTTCACCTGTGGGTGGATATCAATGAGTATTGTCACTCAGCTCAGTCTCTAGTCGAAACAAGTTTTTTTCGCAACTCTTTTTGCGTAGTGTGTCTGATTCTTTTTGGCCATACGATCTGACCCAATTTCCTTGACACATGCCTGGCAGGTTTACAAACCCAAAACTGTTACGGTTAACAATCAATTCAACCAAGTGTAGTGGGGTGTGGGGTAGGGGGCGGGCTGCCAGCACTCATTACTTAGCTGTTTCTATTTCAAATATACATATATATATTTTTTCTTTCTTGCAGATTTCATTAGTCAATAATTGACTTTGCCTGTCCGCGTTGTCAGTGAACCCATAAACACGAACTGCGCCCCGGGGGCACCAAAACCCGACCCAGCCAGGCAAAGTAAAAAAGCCAAAGTGTTAAATGCAAAAAAAAAGCGCGGCTTGTGGCGTTCATTGAGAACCTGAGCGGCCAAGTTCCCACGCTTGAAATTCTTCACGCATGCCTACTGAGGCATGCAAGTTGAAGCAACCTTAGACTCTCGCCTTCTATTATTCGCATTGCTAATGCAAATGCAAATTGGCGGCCAGCCGGCTCTGATTTATATATTTCGCAATATTTATGTAGAACAGATGCGTTGTCTTCTCACCAGATTGAGAGCAGCCCACAGGCATCGCAAAAACATAATCCTAATCATAATAAACACATCCACGCAACAGCAACAGCAACAGCATCAGCCAGCAGCAGCACGTGTGTGAATTTGGGCCGATGTTGATGTTGATGTTGGTTGGTTGGTTGGTTGGTAATGACCCAAATTTGATAGCTGCTCGCTAAATACGCCTAATGGTCGTTTAATTGTACGACAGACAGCGACAGCGGCAGCAGCCGAAACATAAATAAAACTAATTGTATAATAACAAGGCGTTCTCCTCGTGTCCGTGTGTCGCATGTATTTGTGTTCATATCGATCTGTACTATAACAAAAGGCTAAACAAATGAGTTTTGTAAACAAATTCGTTCATAATTACGTGTTTAATATTTATGCCAAAGCTTTGAACATTACATTTTACTGCATGCGACAAATGCCAAAAACGAAACGCCATCTAGCGGCAAGCGCGATAATTAACGCACACGCACTAACAGCTGTTGTTGTCGTAGGCCTATCGTCAGTTGGTGGGGTATAATGACTACATAGTGCTCTTGCCCAAACTATTTAATATCAATATTAAGCTTGAAAGCGTATAGACTAGATTTCCTAACATTCACAGAGTCCCAGCTGCTGGAAGCTTAAAGCTACTAAAATTATTATTATTAAAAATAGTGTTGTATATTTTATTGTAAGATAGCTAGTATATATAATATTATATATTATATTATTTTGTGGGTATACCATTTTATTAAATAATAATATTACAATAGTCAATATTACAATATCATACAAACTGTTAGCTAGCATTAATGCTCTTAGGCATTCTGTAAGCGAATACTGTAAACTAACAGAACTGAGTCAGGCGTTCAAGCTTTCCTTGACGTGGGAGTATATACACCAATATCATGACCAGCATATAATAAATTCTGTCATAGAATCAGTTGATAAGCAAGAGTATGCAAACATCATCGAAGAAAACATTAGCTTTATTATTGTTGACTCTGAACCATCAACCCGTCAGCATTTGACAAATTTGCGCCTGTCTCATGTGAAGTTAACAAATTTATTATTAATAGAGCTCTACGCATTTTTTACAGCGGCTGCTGCTGCTGCTGCTGCTGCCGCTATTGCTGACGGCAACAGTTGGCGATGTTGCTGTTATTGTTGTTGCAGTAATTTGTTTATATTGTTGGGCAATTGATACGCCTGCTTTACCTAAGCGAAATTGCAAAAATTGAAAAGTGTGTTTAGGTTTTTCAAAGTCTTTTCTTTAGGCTTTTTGACACATTTCGTTGCGCTCTTCATGCTATATTGTATCTGTTATTGTTGTTGCTATTGCGGCTAGCAGTACTTGAAGGCAATGACTTTGTACAGCATATGGTACACAAATTGCGAATATTTGTATATTTGTATTTGTTTCCCTTTTTGGAGAGTCCGTGCCCACAAGCTCTTTGCAATCAACAACAAATGCTTGAGCAGCTAGCAAATAAATAGATAGTACATATAGTACTTATATATATATATACATATGTATTTTTTCTGTTCGTTTGGTATACTGCCATACATTTTAACTTATAATTAAATTAAATTTTTTTACGATGCGTAGGATACTATAATTTTCTCAGTAAATGTGGGTATACCTGATGCTGCTCGGGAATCTAAATAAGAAATATGTGTATAAAAGATATTTAAATGAATAATATTGACATGCAATTAAAATATTATTTCGAAAATTTGTGTTTTAAACCTATTATGACAAAAATTATAATTTCGTTGGTCAGTGTACAGTTCAGATTCATTGGAGAATATTTACTAATCTCAGCAAGGGTATTTAATCTGCGGCATTTTAATTACAATTGTTTTCACTTGTTTTTCAATATTTATTGCAAGCGATTCATTTACCGTATTGAAATGGATTTTGAATCGAATGTTTGCAATTTGTGTTTCTGCTTGCGTAAATAGAATTTAATTTAAAGTAATAAATGCATTTTATATCAAAATGAAATGTGCAAATATTTTATGTATATTCTCTCAGCAACACATACCACATAGCTGAAAAATATGTATTTTTAAAATGTCTATGTGGCATATATAGTATATATAGAGTACATATATTTCTCAAACTTGATCGCACATGCACTTGTCCAAATAATAAATACAACAAGCAGCGCATACAAATATGCACAATTCTTAAAACAAAAACATATGTGTGCATATAGACATAAATTAATAAGTACATATGCAAGTCCCGGTGCAGCCTAGTTAACTCTTTTTGCTTCTAGGCACGGGTCAATAAGAATTATTACATAATCCACTTTGAAGGTTATCACATCATGGCCAATAAACAATTTTAAACATTGCTAAATACCAGATTAAAACCCTCAATTTCTAAACGCAGTCAAAAAATTTGTTTCACATTTTATTAAGAATAGAACACAACCGAACAGCGAGACGTGACACAGCTCACATATTCCCAGAACGGTGCGCTGATAACAGAACCGATTTGCGTTGCCGCGATGCTGGGTCGCCGCCGATTGAGGATCACTCGGTGCTATCGCCATGGGTGCACCAACTGCTTTGTCATGTCGTTTGTGGCGCATGTTCGAGTGGCAGAGCTGTGGCCTTTGCTGCTTAGAGTATGTTTGAACGGCCTGATCTCGATCAAATGGCTGTCGATAGCACATACCACATACCACATGGCGTATGCTTAATCTATACTCAGTATACGCACACTCATACGCACTGGTGGCCCGCGTTAGTGTAATATGTGTATTCACATGTAGCTAAACATTTGTGTAAATATCACCGCTACCGCCACCAAGTGACGTACATCATATTTACTTCACAAATTAACATCTATCAGCTGCCGATAGGAATAAATGTCTGAGTTCTTTGCGTACTCTGAGCGTTGTTCTTAGGTTGTTTGGGGTGCTGTTATGAATGGCTGTGTGTGGTCCTACATCTATATGTGGCATGTTGTGCGCCGTCAGTGGCAGTGGCAGTGGCAGAGGCAGAGCAGAGATAGCAATAACGACGCCGACAGCGTTTAGCAACCGGCAGTGAAAACAAACACGGAAATATTTGTCCAAGCTATGGCTGGGCCGTTAAGCCAACGAAATGCAAATAAATAATAACAAATAAAACTGGTCGATTTAATTATGACAATAAATTGAATTTGTATGCAAATTATAGCCGCTTGTTTGGCCAAAAGCCCTCAGCAAAGACAACAAATAGATGACTGTGCCGATTTCCACCTCAAAGGGTTTGTGTGTCGCTCTGATGCGATTATACATATGTATGTATATACAGTGGAAGAGTGCCAATCTATCATTTATTTCATACAACTTCAGCTTCCCAGAAGTCTCTATTCAAAAGTATAACATAGTATTTACAGAGATCCGATCGCATTTAAGAACTGTATGATGGCATAAGGAACATAGGATATATGGGCAATCAAAACGACATTCCCATTCAACTCGATCCATAAATCATGGCTACCAAATGTATAAATAACGCCCCGACGACCGCACATAGATTGCAGCATAAAACCGCAATACCTCGTCTAATTCTGTGGAATCGAACAAAGGCATCACATACCATACCAAACCATACCATTCACCGACAGATCCGGCCGGCCCAACGGGCTCCTTGAAATATTAATAAAAATAAAATATTTCGAGAATCATGCTATTAAAGAATCTTCTTCTTTTTTTTAGATTTTGAGCTCGACTCGCGTTCGGTTTATGGCACTGCTGCACCCATTCGAATACAATGATAAAGCGGTGATGCCTCAAGCATCGAAATATTGCTTTTAAATAGATAAAGAGATGAAGGCAGGCTAAGCCACTTTGACTTCTGAATTCAGGCAGATGAGTTTAGCATATGAATAAAGGCGGTGCGCCTTGGAGTCTCTGACACATTCCCACTTTATATGCAAAGCGATATGCCTGAGTCGATAATACCAGTGCTATAGATTTATATGTTGCCGTCTTGATGTCGATGATCCAGCAGTGATGATGCCACCAATTCGAGACACGCTTGAGCGATGACAACAGTTGTATGAAATAATTAAATGGATGTCATAAAACTAAAATATAATGAAAATATGTTAAATTATGTTACACGCTCTAGCTGCAAATGGCCGTAAAAGTGATAGGGCCGCCACAAACAAAAAAAAACCAAATGACAGCAAATAAATAAAAAATCATTAGGAGCGTTTCTTCCGAGTTTCAGATCGCCTATTATGGCTGAGGCCGCCGCCAACAGACAAAGACTAAATACCAAATAAAGCATCAAGCATCGAGTCAGCAGGCAACCATAGAGATCATCAGGCCACAAACCCGATTTAGCTAATTTTTCAGCTTTATAGGCGGTTCTGGCTTTGATGTAAGCCAACAAATCAGTTAAACAAATTATTATTTACCAAAATTCAAATATCTACCTAATAACACTAAAATCGATTTGCCAAAAAAATTCATTCACAACTTGCGACAGGTCAACGAAAAAAAAAAAGAATCAAAATAAGAAGCAAGTAAGGATGGTATTTTTAATGGTGCTCGACTAGCAGATGCCCTGTATTCGATTGTTGAGTGTCCAAAATGTAAACAAAAGTGCAACATATATGTATTTATAATAATATTTGATCGATATGCCAAAGTGAAAAAACCGAACCCAAATATCTAATAATATACTTACTATGCTTAAAAGGACAACTCTAATATGATACTAAAATTAAAGCAACGGAATTTCTTCATTCTATGCTACATGCTTCCACATAATGGGTATAGGGTATCAAACTAATGTTAAGAAAAATTGGACACACAATTATTAGAGGTGTTTTCGCCTTGAATGGGTGACTGCGATTATGGATGGACATTGGTTAGCAATTATGCTAATGCCTTGCTGAAAATAGCTGGCTACAATCCATATTCAAATCCAAATAAAAAAAATAGCATCACACATACAAAATCCGCAACGAAATGAAACAAGATTCGAAGTCCGAAATCCAAAATCAGTTTCAAAACCAACTGTTCACTAGGTTAAAAATGTTTAACATTAATCTTGACTGATAAATTAAAAAAGAATTAATTAACATCGTCGAACACTTGTCGTCTCACATCTCTGCCGCGCTGCGATTCTTGCTGACATTCGTTTTATTTTAATTTTTTAATCACTTTGACAGTTTTTGTTTTTAACATGAAATTGTTTGTAAAATTTGTAGTTTAAGAAAAAAATATTATTTTTTTCTCGGTTTTTTTTTACACACGAGTGTGGGCTGCTCATATTTTTTTTGGCATGCAGAGCACGTAAACACATTGCTCATAATAATATTAAACACTCAAAATTCAGAGCCAGCAAACTGAAGCTGAATCTGCCACCAACACCCTAAAGTCACGCCCCAGAAAAGCGATTGAGCTTACGTGTATTTATCTTCGTTTTAGGCCTTTTTTTCTCTCAGCTGTAATTATTTACCCATTTTTATGGGATCATTATAATTCTGGCAAATGGGCTCCAACCACGCCCTCCCAAAAATATACATTTAATTGTTAAATATATTATAACAGGTAACACATAAATACAAGAGCTGAGCAGAATAATTCGAGATGATTATGATACCGAATGCTTCCTGACTATATAAATATGTTTAGTATTGGGCTCATGGAATCTGTACACAATTTCGCTTGAGCTTTTGCATCTAGGTTGACAGACAAATGCTAAATTTCTTTTCATTTTTGTTCGTTTTTTTCTGTAGTGTCAATGAACGCTACACATTTTCTTTATATTTATTTAAAGTAGACAAAATAAATAATGAACAAAATAAGCGAAAACAAAGCGACTGAGAAATGCGCAAAGCGTCGTACGACCGAGAAAAAAAACAAGTGCGGAAGGATTATCTTCGGCGTGCCGAAGAATTTATACTCTTTTCGAAGCTGAAATTTCATATGCTGTATAAAATCGTTTTGTCGCATAACATTTTTTTTTGTTAGTTCTAAGAATATTTAATTCATTGCCATTTGTATGGCAGCTTTAAGATATAGTGATCCGATGCGGCCGGCTCCGACCAATGTGATGTCTCTTTGAATAATAAGTATCAATGCAAAGTTTCATCGCGATAGATTCAAAAACATGGGAATTATGGCCAAAACCGACTTCGAGTTGTATGGCAGCTATAAGATATAGTGGTCCGATCGGGCCGGCTCCGAATAATGTGCTGTCCCGTTGAATTATAAGTGTCTGTGCAAAGTTGTATCGCGATAGCTCAAAAACTGAGGGACTAGTTTGCATACATACAGACAGACATTCTAAGCATACTTAACTTCTATGCGTTACAAACTTCAGCACAAACTGAATATACTATTTTCTTCGAAAAGAGTATAATAATACATATTCGAATTCTACACAATGTACGGTTTTCATTATTGAAATAAAAATTGGACGGGGCACAAGCACTGAATACTTACAGCAAATATTTTAAAGCACTCATGGCGCCACATAATAAATGAGAGAATTTATTTTTGCGAAAGACACAACAAACTAGCCAAAACAAGAACAAAAACAAAACCAAAAACTAGAAAAATAAAACAAAAAATGTCCCTATTTTTCATGAGCAGTCTAGGAGGTTTTAAGAGCACTCAATTGGATTAAAACCATTCGAATGACACGCTCTGTCCAATTTCTGGGTACAGCAAATGGGTGTCATGCCACAGGGCGTATACACATGGCCAGAAAGAGCCTTATCAGCACTTGCTTCGAGCTATTATGTACTGGGTTGTTTTGTTGTGTATGTTCATATATATTTATGCATAACGTATAGAGAACATGTGTCGGATCAAGGGGCTGACAGGCGTAACTACTTCCTAATACGCAACCAACATTATTTATGAATTCTATTTACATACTCGGGTACTCGTCTCATGTACGAGTTCGTGTTGTTTTCAAAATTACACAGCCACTTGCATTTGCAGTTCGCTGTAAGCAAAGTAAGCGGCTCAGTTACATGCATTTACATACGTACATACATACGTACATACATACATACATACATACATACATCGTCCTCGGCTCTATATGGGTGCCATAGGTTGTAATCTGGGGAACGTTGATAAAATACTAATGGATAATGCTTAAAGCTGATGATGTTTTTCGTAGTGTTTACACAGCGAACAAATGTCACGTTCCGACACCCAAACAGATCGATCTGGCTAATTCTCACACCTAGTCGGTTTCCCCAAAACTTAATTATCCGCAATTAACAAACAGCTCGTGTCGTGCAAATATTCTCCTCTCAAACTCAACGAGTGCTCACAAGTATGACAGAAAAAAATGTGCTGCATTCGCATTTAAATATTCGCAGACGTTGGCTCAAAGAAATAATCATCATCAGATGCAGCTGCTGCACTTGCAGACTGGTCGAATAAAATCTCATTCATGCCATGGTTATTTCATGATATCAAATATTATTCCATGTAAGACAGCTCATCTTACTTAATTATTGTCAATCGCTTGCAATATGTACACAATCCACATCCAACATGTATTTCTTAACTGTATTATAAAACTATCAATCTAGCTTTAAAATTTTAATTAAAAAGAACAAAAACAAGTGGAGAAGGATTATCTTCGGCGTGCCGAAGATTTTATACTCTTTTCGAACCTTTAATTAATTTTCACTCTGCCAACTGCACCACTGAAATTTCAATAGTACTAAAAAAAATCGTTTTATCACGTAGCATTTATTTTTTTGCTCTAAGAATTGGTATCATATGAATTTAAATTTTTCTTTTAAAATATTGAATTCAAGCTTTTTGATATATATTTGAAACAAATAATGAAAAAAAACAAAAAAAATCAATAAGTCGCGGCTGGGATTTCAACCATGTTCTCCCGCTTGTCAGCGCAGCACTCTAATATTAACGCCACCAAGCAGTTTCAAAATGCGCTGACAAACTCGATTATACTGATCGTTTTTTTACGCGTTGTATAGTTTTTGCTCTATGACATTGGTAGCAAATTAATTTGATAACAGTTATTTTATATTTGAAAAGAAGAATATGAAAAAAGTGAAAATACATGACCAGTCGCTGCTGAGTTTCGTACCCGCGACCTTTCGTTTGTCAGCGCGCCACTTTACCCCTTATGCCACAAGCAGTTTTGATGATCGATGACAAAATCCCTTGAAGAGCAGTCTGTCAAAAGCTTTCTTGCGCTTGGGTTTAATTGCTCATATGCACCTGTTTTTTTCAAAATATTGAATGTCGCATATCTTCGCTATTTATGACTCACTAGTTTTGCAATTTTACCCATTGATGAGTTATAGGAGTTATAGGATGTTCAAGTGTACAAGGAAATTGAAATCAATTGCTTTGAAAACATGGGATTTATGACCAAACCCGATTTAGAGTTGTATGGCAGCTATAAGATATAGTGGTCCGATCCGGCCGGCTCCGACCAATGTGCTGTCCCTTTGAATAATAAGTGTCTGTGCAAAGTTGTATCGCGATAGCTCAAAAACTGAGGGACTAGTTTGCATACATACAGACAGACGGACATGGCTAGATCAATTTGTTTTGTCATTCTAAGCATACTAACAGTAATTTTTGGGTGTTCCGACGCTTCCTTCTATGCGTTACAAACCTCAGCACAAACTTAATATACTATTTTCTTCGAAAAGAGTATAAATATATATTACTCATTAGCTGATTCTGCAAAAACCACTGTTAAAGTTAGTACTAGATAGGATGGGCGTCAAACAGTGTATAAAATAAGATAAAAGCGTTTCTTTAACGGAAGCATATGCCACTATATTGGCCGAAAATGTAGACAGCAATAGCGTAACTCTTATCGGCCAGTTCACAAGATATGTACATACATTAATCTTACTGCATATATGTATGTAGATAGATCCGTTATGAAATGTGAGCATCACCTCTGACGCAATTTACAGTCAGTGACTCAGTGATAATGTAATTGTTTATCTACAGCATCGCAAAGATATGTTTTTTGGGAAAGTGTTCTTGCTATATCGGTAGTGAATTAGTTTCAAAAGTATAATAGTGTATCTTAATGGAGATCACACGCTTGCATGTTTATTTAAATAACACAGATTAGATTTTATATGTGCTTTGCCCTACCATTTAAGGGGATTTAGGTGGCACCCCGGGGAACTGTTCCCTGATATCGCTCTCACTCTCTCTCTCTGTCTCTTGCGGTCCCTCTCCCTCTCTCTCTCTGTCTTTTCATCTATCTCTCTCTTGAGTTCATTACTTTTATCAAATACTCGCACATTTTGTACAATTTAAACATTTGCTTGTGCCGGCTTGCAATGCTAAATTCAAATTGTAGTTTATTTTCTTATTTTGTACTTTTTTTACAGTCTGTGCAGCGAAGCGTGTGTATTCAAATGCGATGGTCATAGCAACGACGCTTTCTTTGTGTCTCTTTGAGCTTTAGTTAAAAAAGTAAATACAAAAAAGAAAAAACAGCACAGAAACAAAAACAAAAACAAAACAAAAAGAAAAACAAAAAGAGCGAAGCAGACAAAAAATAGCGACAAATCAACCGAATTTATAAAAGAAATGAAAGAACTCGACAAATCGATGCGAAATCGAAGCAATAAATTAAGTTGAATTTCGTTTTCGCTACGCAGAGGCAAAGAGGCAAGAGCCAAGAGCCAAGAGGCAAAAACCCAAAACCCAAATCACGCCATGAAATATGAATCGAAGGGCTAGGCCCGCTCTCTATCTGGAAGTTGGAAGTTGGAAGTTGGTTTAAAGTTTATACCTGTTTGTCGACCAGCGGACGCGTGTAAATGAATTCCTTCTTGTGGGAGTAGATTTCCGGCGGTGTGCCTTTGAACGAGTAGCGCGGCGCATTCTCGTCCAGGGCGGCGACTGTGTCTGCTGCGAACTCATGCAGCCGATCCAGCTCACTGCTGCTCTCGAAGGCGCTCGAATGAAGCCTCCGGGCCGGATCTTTGCGCCATCTGTGGTCGTCGCATAGCCATGGTGCCTCGTCCGACTCGGCCATGGACGCGCCCTCCACACGGATCAGCTTTTGGGCCTCTGCCGTGGCCATTGGCGGCTCCGACCGTATCGCCGCATCAGACATGGCGGGGCTGTCAATCACTCGGCAACGGGGCACGTGCAGAAATGTGCGCGGATAAGTGGCCGAATTGTATTGTTTTGGCCCAGCTAACGGCTGTTGGTGGCTCAACTTCGGGCTCGGCTCGGCTCGGATCGTCCAATTTTGTATCTATTATGTTGATTTTGCTGGCTTTGCTTATTTAGTTAATTGAAATTCGTCGCCGTCGCCGTCACCGTCGCTGCTGTTGCTGTTGCTGTGGCTGCCGCCACCGTACGCGCTCTCACACACCCGTAGATGCCGCATAGACCAACATTGAGATACACAGAGAGCTTGTGCCTTGGTGCAGACGAGAGTGCTTTCGGATGCTGCGGCTGACGCTGATACTAACTGTATAGGCAGGCAGTAGTGGTGTACTACGTATGTATATTGGGCAGGTTCATAAAATAAAACGATTTAAGAGGTTAGCAACAGTTAGCCGCTTTTTGAGATAACTTCACATACGGCAATCAGATAACTAGGGATCAGTGCCATAACACGACACACACACACACACACACACACACACACAAATATATTCATATACATTCAAACTGTATAGCCAAAAAGTGTTTGGCTTTCTAGCTAAAGCAGTTCCAATGTTATTTCGCATTTCTTGCTCGTTAAATTCACAAAGTACAGATGCAGATATGTACATAAGTATGTATTTAATAAACTGTTACATTTATTTATGTTTATAAACATATTCATGCTTTTCATGTACTTATGTTGTTGCTTTTCATGCTGCACACTCAACTTTACTTTTATCAGCTTTCGCAATTTTTGGAAAACATTTTCAAGATATTTTTGCTGTCATTTTATTTTATTGTAGCATCGTTGGCAACATATACATATGTATGTATGTACATATAGGTATATAGAGAAGGTTCTCATAACCAAGTCAAAGTTGACCACACAAGCACACAGGCATACGCATGCGTATCCATATTTAGAATTGGATATGGAATGGATATGGATATGATATTATCATTACCGTTACCGTTACCGTTAGGAGTATAAACTGTTACGACGCGCAGCGGAAACACGTAAGCCGCACATTTTAATTATAGGGTTTTTGCTGGCAGGAATTGCAGTTGGAATTGGAACTGGGAACATCAGGCGAGGGACAAATCGCTGCGCGCGCAAAATAAATGCCGAAAAAAAGTGTCCAAATAAAAAACGGAAAGAACCCGCCCAAAAACTGATATTCAAAATCGTTTCGCGCGTTGTCGTTTCGCTCGCTCGAGCTCCCTCTTCTGACTACTTCTGCTTCTGCTTCTGCTTCTGCTCCGGCCGGAGCAATCAACATTCAACGATCAGCAGCGGCATCGACAACAACGCGACGCCGACAGCAGCGCTGAAAACCGTTTCTGTCACAGACACACACACACACACACACATACACAAGCACACACACACACACAAAAGCACACACACACAATCGCACACACACGCATGCACATACACACACGCTTACACAGACACAATTAAATATGTATACTCTCTGCTTTCAAGTATTTTCAGTTAACGCTGTCTGAGTTCGCCAGTTGGTAACCAGAGGCCATGGAGCAAGGTTTTGTCTGCCTGCATGTGAATGCTTCACTACGTCCGGTGTGTCCAGGTGACGAAATTTGAATGGCTAAACATCACTGCCTGCAGTTCCTGCTCAAGAACGCCGATTCTCTAATGTATTGAACCGACGTGATCCCCATCCGAGCTGCTCATACACATGTGATACTCGAATCTTTTAAGGCGCTCTTGCACACAGGCAAACAAAGCTATACACATGTAAACATCTCTATATGACGAAAAGCTTAAAAAAGAGCTTTGCAATACTCTCTTAACTCGATCGCATTGAGCTTAAATTTTCAAAGACTGTCCAATGGCTCTCTGAAAAGCACGCGCTCTGCTCTCTTCAGTGTTTGGCTTTTGGCGGTATATAAAAAGGTTCTTTAAACCTTGATTCTTAAAATACCTTTGCATAAGCTTTTAACATTTTGCAAACTAGTCTTCTATATGTTGCGGACACATATGTCATAAGCAGCTGGATCGGATCTATAGCATATGTAAACAATAAATAAACTTTGTATACCCTGAACCCATTAAAAATGGGTAAAAAGGGTATTATGGTTTTGTGCAAAAGTATGTAACAGGCATAAGGAAACATCTCCGACCATATAAAGTATACATATTCTTGATCAGTATCAACAACCGATTCGATCTAGCCATGTCCGTCCGTCTGACTCTCTGTCTGTCTGTTTGTCTGTCCGTCTGTATGAACACGCAGATATCAGAGACTATAAGAGCTAGAGACTTCATATTTGGAATATAAGTTCTCGTAGTCCCGGGACAGTACAAGTTTAGTTCATTTTATCAATAACTCGTCCCGTTCAAAAGTTATCGATAAATTTCGACTTCAGACCAGTGTTAGACACCCCAAATTGGGCATGTATAATCTCGAATATCATACACATATTAAAAATATTTAATTTTATGGATTCCACCCCCCAGTCCCCCATTTTTGAAGTTATGACCTTCTAATTTGGTTTGGTCACACATTTAATAGCCAATGTTATGTCCTAAGAATTTCAGAAAGATCGTACAATAAACATAGAAGTTATTTAAGTTTTTACTTTCCATTACATGTATGTATACACACTGATAGATTAGTATGAATGTAAGGACTGGGTTCAGGGTATTTCCTAGTCGGGCACTCCCGACTAGAGCACTTTTACTTGTTGTATAATTTCTTGGCCAATCTGACAAAATTTCTAGCTGAAAATAGTATATTGTACATTTGTCATATAATCTGCCTTGAAAGGTAGTTAATTTTGGGCACCGAATTAAACTTGTACTCTTAATTGCGATATTTTCTTTAGACGACATCTGTATTTGGTAAGTGAAAGCAAGCTCCTATCTAAAACGATACCTCTTTCCATGCGAGCGCATTTTATTTAATATAAAAGCTGCGAGCTTTAGATTTTTATCTTCTGAGTTACAAGATGAAAAAGATGTGTGTTGCACCTGACAACAAGTTTACACACAATGCGATGCAGTTTCTTGATTAAATGCATTCCAGATAAAACGATAAGACTAATAATAATAATATTTACAATTGCTGAAACAATGAACAGTAATAGGTAAGTACTCGTAAATAAGATAAGCTACTTACAAATTTGGCTTAAAGTAGACTAATCTAATAAAATGGGGCAAATATTTATTTAAAGTTTTTGGAAAACTTTATCGTGTTGACTTTATATAAATTAATAAAACTAGGCATTTCTTCGAAGCATTTAAGAACCAGTCATTGCTTTAGTCAGCATTTAAACAAATTGTTTCTGTATGGAATTGGAGCCACTCTGACCGCATCATTGGTCTAAAATAACTCGGTCTAGGCTCTATCAATATTATAGCTTACTCAAAACAGTTCCTCGTACATTGTTCATATAGCAAATTACCATATGTAGCAATTGACCTTTTTGCATATAGAAATATTTTCTTTAATCAAACACAACAGCCCAAGAATTAATCAATTAAAAGACGACCGCTCGTTAACCACATTAAAATATAGTTGAGAATTAAAAATCCATTTCGCAAAACTGTCTGCTATTTTGCAGCACTGGCACTTGGGCGGCAATAAAAATTGCTTCTAAAATTTGGCAAAGCTCAAGACGCTAATGAATAGCAGAACCGAACAGAGCAGAGCAAAACAACAACTGCTGATCCATGCTGCAACAAGACGTTGCATAGTGGCTCAGCAACGTGCAACACATGTTGTATAATTAACAACAGTCGAATTCGAATTAAAAGCAGGAAAATCAAAACAACATAAAACAGAAGCCAAACAGCAAAAGTTACAAAACATCAACAAATTCTCTTCCACATATGCCCTGTTAACATAGGCTGCGTAAAAGGGGTATATATACTGTGAACCAAATTGCGCAAGCTGAAGACTCTAAAACATTTACAATAGTCAGTAGCATCATTTATTGAGTCGACTTATAAATATGTTTCTGATCTTCGTGACTATCACAGCTAGAAGATTGGTTCGGTAAGCTCTTATATGCCATACCCATAAATTGCTACAATACACACCAAAGTGTGTCTATAGATGTACGCAGTGCAGGGTATTTTCCAATTGGGCGCATATTTAATGATCATTGTGTGTGTGTGTGCTTTTTTTAAGAATGTAAACAACAGCACACCGCAGCTGTAATACTCTAACAAAATTACATTTAATAAATAGTTCATAATATATACAATTTATCCAAAAAATAAAGAAGTTTTGATCATTTTTTGAAAGTTATAAATTGAATCTTTATATAAGTTTCAAGGCTCAAGCGCTGAGTAGAAGTAGTCTTAATCTCCACAAGGTAGGTAGTATAATCTCTGCTACTTTCGCTATGAACACGCAAAAGCACTGGGCGCAGATGTTAATGATCAAACGCACTTGAGACAACGAAGACAGCAGAGTTTCAAAGGCGGAACCCACTGATGCTGACCACAGCACCACAGCACCACCAGACAGCAGGCAGCAGGCAGCATCCACTGGGCGCAATGACTCAATGTATCTGCGGCGGCTGGGCAGCATTTGTAGCTTTGCCCATTCTATCATCTTAATAATTAACGCATTTGGATCATTTAGACGTGCCGGCAGCACGCGCAGCTATCAAATTTTGTTTAGCATTAAATGCCAAAATATCTCCGGACTATGGCGAAGATGTTGCCATAGAGCAGTCGCATCAATCGTTGCCCGCGGATGCGGCCCCCAATTGTTCCGAATGGCCGCCAATACTCTCACAGCCCATATAGACACCTATGTATGTATATATAGACACACAGATGAATCCACATCCTGAATACGCCAGTCAGACACTGCGTCTGTTTATCCGTCCGTGCGTCCCAACACGCGCTGGCCTCTTAGTCACTTTGGGGGTGTGCGAGAGTGTGTTGTGTGTTGTGTGTTGTGCGTGCGTTGCTATGTTTATATAATTTGATGCGGCTTTTGCTCGTTTTTGTGCCTCTCTTTTTATTTGCCAGTACGCTTGATTAATAAATATTGATCCTGATTGAATGATGGAAAGCTTATGAAAACTTAAATGACCATGCGAGCTGCGAGCTGCGAGCTGCGAGCTATAGAGGCCACATATGAGGCAAGCAAACTATTATTATTGAGAGCTCAGGTTTTGAAGTTCGCTTGACAGCTGCTCAATCAAAGCATATATTTGGGCTAACTAAACACAAACCTTTTTGACATTCATCCCCCCATCCGCCTGCAGCCGTCGCTGTGTGCCCATCGCGGCATGTCATGGGATCGAAGATGGAGGGAGCGCAGTGATGTCTAAATTCTCGAAATTTGCAAAAATCAAACTCAATTACGTGCGCTGTCAATCAGCGGCAGGAATCGAACTCGAAATCGGTCCAAGACATGCGTAAGAGCATTTTAGTGCGCAAGCTGCGTGGCCGAGGCGGTGGCGTATGTATCTCAAAGATATATTTCGCTTAAGTGTATGGCATACATGATCCATTCAACTACGTCCACACATGTACATTATGCTCTTAGATTCACGCGTACGACAGCCGACTATTCAGAATCATAACCAGATGCCGTTGGATGGAGCCGTTGTGCGTTGACCCTGAGACACAAACACCCACGCAACGGGCAAATATAAACTAATGTACATATATGCATATAGCATATATATCCAAATATATATTCCCATAGAGAAAGAGTGAGAGAGAGAGATGGAGAAAGTGTGTGTGTGTGTGTGTGTATGTAGGGTATGCAAATTAGAAGTACAGACTTGCAACTATTTATAGGAACAAGATGGCAAAGACTTAAAATGAAGCACTTGAGGACTCGACTTTGATATACCCCATTATTCAATGCTGCTATTACAATCAATCTATCTTACCCGATTCCAATCAAACATTTGCTAAGACTCTATCCGAACTGTCTGCCCATCACAAATAATGTGCTCTTGCTATCCCACGGATATTGCGTATTAAAACCCGAATTATGATGGGAAGTACAGCTAGATCGTTAAATATGATTAGCCGCTGAAAAGCCACATCGTAAAAGTTGACTTCAATACAATAGAATAATTTCCTGCAGAGCGTCAAGGTTGCCAAAGCTTTGAACTGACCGGCGACTGCAGACAGACATTAGAGAACTATTCGATGAGTGATGCTGTGCAAGAATAAAGATGATGGCTGCTATTGTCAAGCATTGAGCTGAAAACAATGCAGCATTCGCATAGTAAGACACATTGAACTTACATAAATACTACCCATGTAAATGGATCTTATCTGTTGAAAAGCTTTGCGCCCGGAAGATATGAAAGCGTACTACAACTTTTTCATTTTCCGAAAGCTCCTTTCCTTTGGTCTTCTTAAATGCGTGCTAAATGTGCTAAAAGCTCTCGCTTTAAAAGGTATTTTGCTTTTGTAAAGTGTGACCACCCTTTATCTTCGGACCATGGAGATAAGGAGCACTTCTGAATGCTCAGCTGGGTCCGCTTTCAGCAATGTGGCCACAAGACTGTTAGTGTTTCAATTGAAACATTGCGCTTTTGTTCAATGAATATTATTTAATATGAGAAGCGACCCGAACGGGTTACAACAAAAAATGTTGTATGTACTTCTCATTAAATCGTTGGTTCATTGATTCCAACAAACGAAATTGAATGCACACATGTATATATGTACGTATGTATAAAATTGTGAATATGCATAAATACCAAGGCGTATTAGAAACATAAGACCCACCGAAAAAGCATGCAGCTCGACTCGCAATTTCTTATATACGACTTCTTTCTGAGCTGCGTCAGCAGCACGAGTTCACAACTGCAAGCGAAGGCAAAAAGTGATGTGAGCGGCTTATGTCGTATGGCTTATAGCTGCTTATTGCTTATTGCTTAAGCCTAAGCTCTTGTTTATGGTATGAAAATGGGCTTATTCCATAGAATTGCACATGGTACTCGATCAGCCGACGATGGCGTCAATTGCAACACACAGCTCGCCACTTGCCACTTGGCTGAGACTGAGACACAGACAGAGACAGAGACCGAATCTTCAATTGATCCTCGACGGGCGATAGGCGATAGGCACAGCTGGCAGTTGGCTGCAGCTGCTCATTTGCGTAGCTCTTCGACTCGAATTCCGCCGGGGGAAACCAGATATGGCTGAGCTTACACCTTCGGCTGCCTTGAACTATGCACATTTGACGCGCATTTTAATTACATGGTGAGTTCTTCGTTAGTTTGTTGCATAATCCCAGCTGGGCTGGGCGGTTGCAAGAAGCGTAATTTCTCGTTACGGTAGCTCCAGCAAATTTGTCATAATGATTTACAGGCAACCACAAGCTAAACAGGTATTAATTGTAGTCTACAATTGATTGACTCTGACATATCCATTCATTTCTATACTCAAGACTAGCATTTACTGGTAATTAACTTAATAGTGTGGACTTTTGTCATAGTAATTGATATTTGTATAGCTTTTAGACTTGCAGCTCAATATACCCATTTTGTTCATTTTTTATATAGGGTGTAATTAATTTTGTTTGCAGCTGAAGAGCCTCAGCTTTATTAATAAGTTATTAACTCGCTTGCCAGCGTTCGCTGTCGCTGTAAACTATTGAATTTATGTACCCAGCATTAAATACACATACAAACAAACATACACACATACATACATATATCAACCACATTTGACCTTTGTCACAGAACAATAGCGACGCCTAGATACTAGATACTAGACCCCAGAGAAATTAATTATAGTCTTGTAAATTGTCATGAACAAAATTATTAATTGATCGCGGATAAACGTCATATGGCAAACCCGAAGAACAACCACATGTAATAGCAGAAAGAATTAAATGATTTTTTAAAAGACTCTTAAGCTGGCGCCATTCGGAGAATATATTTTCATATGAGTAATTGCTATTTAATAAACTGAAAACCCATTGCATTACTGAGTTTATTGTATTCTATTCTTATTTCCTCTGCTTATTTGTTAAACTGAAAACATTTTAAAATACCACAACTAGAGAAAATCATGTAATGTACATATCAAAGCAAACATAAGTTTCATTAGGTTTTGATCATGGTCTTGCATCTATAATAATTTTTCATATAAATATGAAACATTTTCGAAATGGCAGTTTTTCTATGGAAACCGAGCCAATATATATGTAGCTTCCAAATCCCGGAAATGCCTCTCAAACATCTAAAACTACAATAACTTTATAAAAACTGATCCGATTTTTCAATCCGATGCAGTTTAGATCATGGTCTCGGTTCTTTATTAGATCTGCACTAAAATCAATTTCAAATTTTCTCTGAAACACAAATAAGCAAGTACGAGTGCTCTAGTCGGGAGTGCCCGACTACGAGATACCCTGAACCCAGTCCTTACAATCATTCATACTAATCTAAACACACACATGCTGCAGTACAAGCAGTACAAGCAGTGCAAGCGGTTTAAGCAGTTAGCTTGCTTTTTCGCTGAGCCCCACACAATGGAAAGTTAAATCTTAAATAACTTCTGTGTTTATTATCCGATCTTAATGAAATTTTTGGGGCAAGCAAATTGTCGATAATATGTGTGACCAAACCAAATTGCAAGGTCGTACCTTCAAAAATGCTTTTTTGAACTTTTGGGGGGTTTGGGGGGTGGTTTTGGGGCCTCTAGCTCTTATAACTTTGAAGTTATGTCCCAAAAACTCTAGTCTGAAATCGAAATTCATCGATAACTTTTTAACGGTACGAGTTATCGATAAAATGAAATAAACTTGATCTGTCCCGGGAGAACTTATGTTCCAAATATGAAGTCTCTAGCTCTTGTAGTCTCTGATATCTGTGTGTTCATACAGACAGACAGATGGACAGACGGACAGACAGACGGACATGGCTAAATAGACTCGGCTGTTGATACTGATCAAGAATATATATACTTTATATAGTCGGAGATGCTTCCTTATGCCTTTTACATACTTTTGCACAAAACCATAATACCCTTTTTACCCATTTTTGATGGGTTCAGGGTATAAAAAGGCCTTAGCCTTAAAAAATGAATATACGATTTTCCTCGTAAAGAGTATAAGCAATCAAATCGATAATCGTCTATGCATAATTATCATCTACTATGTTAGTTTAATTAGTTCGTAATAAACTCAATGTAAAAGAAAGCTATGATTTTTTCAATATTGTGATGATTCAAATAGCATTAAATTTCGATTAGAATTATAGAGTGTATTGAAAAAACTCTCAAATACTTACAGTATTGCGAATCGCCTTTTTCTTATGCTCCCCTTTCCAACACTGCCCAATGACAGTCGACTAGGGAAACTTGAAATAAAATAAAAACCAGTTGGCACAGAACGCACCCTGTGAACGGTCGCTTGCAATGAACGATGACGAGGAAACGAGTTACCCGGGCAACGATGACTACAACAAAGAGTCCGGCAAACAAAAACCTAGAAAAGCCCGGAAAACATCGAGTGCTCAAAACGCCGATGAGATGGAAGACAAAGGCACTGCCAGCTACTTCACCTTATGCATCACGGGTCAAATAGTGTCGGCCACATTCCCACTGGGTCCCGACAAGGACTTCGTCTTCTGTCGCTACGAGCTGGTCGCTGGTCCCGACTGGAAATTGGCATCTGGGCCGCAGCACGGGCTCACGCAGATGGCGACCAACAAAACGGGACACTTCAATGACAAAATCATCTTCAACATGCCCATCGACGTCACCTACAAAAGCACGAGTCCCTTTGGCTGTAAGCGCATTATCCTCGATCTGATTCAGTCACTTTTTATATGCACACTCTTTGCAGGGCCACAAGTTCTGGTTAGCGTTTTTGGAAAGGGTTCGCGAGGGGGCGAATCTTTGCTGGGCTATGCACGTGTACACTTGCCCATCTTTGGCAGTGGCGATCAGGACGAACAGCTGTTCAGTCTAAAGGAGGCGCCCATTTTAACGCCCCAGTGCCCAAGCATGCTGGCCGATGTGACCAGCTGGCTACTGCGACGCCAGCCGGAGCTGAAGGATCCCAAAGTGCTGCTAGACAGTCTGCAATGCAAGGGTAAGTTATCAGATTCTATATTCTATATGTGCACCTATTTCCTAAGTCTTGTCACATTTTATACATTTTTGACTCAGGACTGTCCATGGAATCCTACGGCACGCTACAGTTCCAGCTGCACACGATAATGAGAGGAGCGCGTAAGCTGGGCTATCATTGGCATGCCTGAACGCCAGAAAATTGGATAAGTAGTAAATGTGTGTGTGTGAATAAAATGAAAACATTTGTGGCAAGCACGAAATCGTCTGTCCTAATCTAATTGGCCCACGGAGGGGGGATTGGCTTTCCTTAAACTTGACCATGACTTGAGCAACTGTTGTAGAATGACGCGTTAGCGCTAATCCGACGCAACAAATTTGCAGCAATTGGGAAACGAATTGAAAACTTAGCGACTTTGGATTGGCCAAGTGTGTGACACATATAATTGGATTAGGTGGCAATTAGTCTAAGACTGGACTGGACTCAAGTGTTTTCTTACCCAGGGCCGCTACATATAAAGGCAGCCCAACTTGTCGGCCCAGGGCAGTCGCGTCCAGGCCGGCGGCAAGAGTAAAATCTTGAGTAATATTTCCTCTGCTATGGACAGCAATTAGTGCGAGTAGCCAGCGAAGTACAAACGAAGTATAACCACCGAAGCTTTCTGTACGCCCTGTTCTTAGCCAAAGCCAAACCATGATAAGTCTGAATCATCCGAATTATGCGCATCTGCGCGATGGCAACAATCTCAGCCTGGCTGAGAGTGTGCCAGCGGAAATCATGCACATGGTGGATCCGTATTGGTACCAGTGGCCGCCATTGGAGCCGCTTTGGTTTGGCATTATTGGCTTTGTCATATCCGTGCTGGGGTAACATACAAATTACTGTGATAATAATTGAATACTTGATATTTGAAAGCAATCCGTAGAGTGATGTCGCTGGTCGGCAACTTTATTGTGATGTACGTCTTTACGTCGTCCAAGTCGCTGCGAACGCCCTCCAACATGTTTGTGGTTAATCTGGCATTCTCCGACTTCATGATGATGTTCACCATGTTTCCACCCGTCGTCCTCAATGGTTTCTACGGCACCTGGATCATGGGACCGTTCCTGTGCGAGCTGTACGGCCTGTTCGGCTCGCTCTTTGGCTGTGTCTCCATCTGGTCCATGACACTGATCGCCTACGATCGTTACTGCGTCATTGTCAAGGGCATGGCACGTAAGCCTCTAACGGTCACTTCGGCAGTGCTTCGTCTGCTAATTGTGTGGACCATCTGTGGCACTTGGGCTCTGATACCGTTGTTCGGCTGGAATCGATATGTGCCCGAGGGCAATATGACGGCATGCGGCACTGACTACTTTGCCAAGGATTGGTGGAATCGCTCCTACATCATTGTGTACTCCTTGTGGGTGTACCTTACTCCCCTGACGACCATCATATTCTCCTACTATCACATTCTAAAAGTAAGCAACGATAACTAAAACCTTAAGCAATCATAGCTTCGACTAATTGTGCTCAATTCCCAGGCTGTGGCTGCCCACGAGAAGGCTATGCGTGAGCAGGCCAAGAAGATGAATGTCACCTCGCTGCGCAACACGGAGGCGGAGAAGAGCAAGGCCATCGAAATCAAGCTGGCCAAGGTGGCATTGACCACAATATCGCTGTGGTTCTTCGCTTGGACGCCCTACACAATCATCAATTATGCGGGCATCTTCGAGTCAATGCATCTGTCGCCACTTGCCACAATTTGCGGCTCGGTCTTTGCCAAAGCAAACGCCGTTTGCAATCCCATTGTTTATGGCTTAAGGTAAGCGTAAGCAAATGAATTGACATTCGATTTTATCATTGCCCTATTTCTCGGTCTTGCGACAGCCATCCCAAGTACAAGCAGGTGCTCAAGGAGAAGATGCCGTACCTGGCCTGTGGCAAGGATGAGTTTGCCTCAGACTCCAGGACGCAAGCCACAGCCGAGATTAGCGAATCGCAGGCTTAGATATGTATATCAACGACGACTGCAGCAGACGGCAAAGTAGACGACGACTTGTGAGTTTTAGACACAGGAACTGACAGCTCTTTACAGAATGTAAATCAACAGCCAATTTGGCCTATTTAACTTAACTTTGTATGCAAACATAAAAATCACAAAAAAAGCTAGCATTCAAAAAAGAAAAAAAAAATGTAACACAATAAAATGCAATTGATGCAAAATCAAACAAAATATGAGGCTTTATGTATCCTAAGACATGGATTAAGATGAGAATGTCAACTGCTTTATAAAGCACTTTGCCCAAAAATTGTTACGCCTTTTATTGAAGAACTAACATTTCAAACAGTCATATCTGTGTCCTTGTCCGTCGCTTGGTTGAGTCAGAAGGTTGGAAGAGTTTTGGGTGTTCACCTATAGTAGCTGTTCATGTCCAGGTCATGTTGGGTGCCATTGTTGCGACGCTCTAGCAAGTCCTGCGTGAAGAGTGTGTGTCCTTGCATCAATATGAAGTCTATAAACCGTCTTTTGGACCTTAGACTCAGTGCCTCGGGATCGCTACGTTTGCGTAAGTAGTTAAAACAGCAGGTTCTATTGAATATGAAATATATGCGTATTATAAAGCTAGATCAAAATATTATTCGTATAGTTGCTTACCGAAAATGTTTAGTTCCGCAGGCGTTGGCGCATTCCTTGCCGCAGGAGTCACATGGTATGGCATTGGAGCACGTAAAATACATTATGCACATGCCTGTAAGATGAAGTGATTAAGAGATAGAACAACTCTATTGCTGGCAAATTACTCACACAACACAATGATCTGGATTTGCATTTTGTCGAACTTGTTGAAATCTTTGGAAACAAAGAAAGTCGCTCAGCAGTTTATGAGACTCATAGGAAGTCTTGTGTTGGTCCGACCTGGGTGATACAGCAGCAGCAACTAAAAGGAATGAGCCAACAGTCTATCTGCTTTTATACATCCTTAAGGATGCACACGCGCACACACACACACACAGAGATAACCACAGCAGTTGAACGTAGCAGTAAAATTCAAAGTGGTCATTGAAGCATGTTGCAGTCCAGCAAAGACATGTGACGCATAATAAATTATCCTCACGCAAAAAAACACACACACACACAAACACACAATTGCAGCTTGCGCAACAAGTTTATGTAGCATACTTTTGAAGGTGGCTGTGTGTGGGCTTACCGCAATCAAAACATTTTGTAACAGGTTATAAAAGTTTTGAATGGACTGGCCAAGTGACATGCTCTGCATGTAAATGACGTTAGAAATCAATGACTGCATTAGAAAGTTATCAACTTGAATACAAGCAAGCTTGAGGCTGGACTATTATCTGATTACAGTCATCACTCGAAAGTGAAAACGCTTTGGCTCCAGAGTTGTTTCCAATTCGAATTTATAAAACGTTGCGTACATCATTATTTTTAATAATTGTCATAGACTCGAGATAATCGTGCGTCAAATTAGGAAATAAGAAAATCTTCTATATAATATAAATTGTCTAGTAATGCGTCAAATTCATTAAAAATTACAAATATACTCTCTGAACTATTGTCATTTCTTAAATCCAGCATTTTATTTTGCTGCTGCTTCATATGCACACATATTCTGATTGAATTCAAGTATTTCGGTAAAAAAAGAGCAAGCAAAATCATTTAAATTTTCCCCGTCAACTTATATCCGTTCTATACGAAATACATTACGATATTCATACGATATGACGACCAGGTGGCAACGCCACCACACAAGAGCAACAGCTGTTGAAGAACAGCTGCGACCATAACGAACCCAAATTTGAGTAGCACAAATATTTAATTTTTTTAGATAAAACTAAAGACTAACTGACCATGTGGGAGCCGCCTCGACTGAGTGCATCGCTAAGAGCCAAAACAGAACTAGAATCGACAGCGCATCGCCTAAACGGACTGAGACATGCGAGAGCGAAAGCAGCAGCGTCCACGACGACAAATTTCAAAGAGTAAGCCGCAATTTGCACATTTGATGAAATACCCCGAAACATATGTTAAGTAAACTAATGCCATTTATTCAAAAGGAAAGAGGCACAAACCATTGGGCAACTGTTGGCACAGTTGCCGGCGGATAAGCAGCCGGTGGCAAAGGTGCAGCTGCATAAGCTGCGCAACCTGGTTCAGGAATCCATGGGCTACGAGGAGCAGCCACAGGTGGTGGAGCATGCGGCGTTGTATCTCTTCTGGCTGCTGCTGGATGAGCGCGTCCTGCTGGTGGCCACCACCAACCGGCTACACACAGTGTTCGGCAACACATTTGACAGGAAGAGCACCCAGATCCACCAGAGTGTCAAGGCAGTGGCCGACGCACTGCAGGAGGACGAGCTACTTGCCTTAAAGAGCTGGATGCAGTCGCAACGCAGGTCTCCAGCCGATCGCGCCCTCTGGGGCGAACATGTGAGCCTGAGCAACACCCCAGCCGTGTGGCAGGACGTTAGTTTTCTGACGAATCTGTCGCCCTATGCGCTGCTCCAGAATCAAACTGTTGACAAGTTTACCATGAAATTCAAGACCAATGGTGCAGAAGTGTCGGCTGTCGCGCTGCCGGCCGCAGACGGCTTTAAGCTGAGCTCGGAGCTGGAGACTTTGCTGGGCATCGCCCAAACGATCGATGATGATAATCTTCTGAATCGCGTTGGCGAAATGCTCAATGCCAAGCGCAGCAGTGAGGATCTGCAAAACGAGCTGATGGAGCTGCTGGGCTTTGAGCATTTCGAACTAGTTGGCAAGCTGCTGCAGGAGCGCTCCAAGATTGCGCAGCAGCTGGAGCACTATGCGACGAGAACGCGTCGCATTAAGCAAGTGAAACAGAAGCGTCAGAACGCCGCGACCAGCACCGAGATGCGGCCCACGGTGGCCAGCGCCGTTGTGGTGCAGTCAGCGCAGGAGAAGCAGATTGGCAAGCTGCAGCGACGTGAGGAGAAGAAAATGCAGCGCATCATGCGCAGCATTAAGGACAACGACGAGGATGATGAGGAGGCGGGCGGCGCTGTGGCCATTTCCGCACAGCAGCTGCGCATGCAGCATCAGCGCAAACTGCTGGAGGCAGCACAGCGCGAACCCCTGCTGCTCAGCACCAAAGCGGCCAAGGCCGAGCATTCCAGCTACACGGCACCCATTAGGTATCCTTATGTCTTCGACAGTCAAGCAGAGGCCAAGCAGAGTGCAGGCTTCATAGGTGGCAGTCGTATCACGCTGCCCGACAATGCCCACCGGGTGGACAGCAAACAGTGGGAGGAGGTCAAGATTCCGGCCAGCGAGCCGCCACCGCTAACAGTGGGAAATCAACGCATCAAGATCGTCGAGCTGGACGACATTGGACAGATGGCGTTCGCCAACTGCAAGGAGCTGAATCGCATCCAATCTGTTGTTTATCCCGTCGCCTATCACAGCAACGAGAACATGTTGGTTTGTGCGCCCACGGGTGCTGGCAAGACCAACGTGGCCATGTTGGCCATTGTGCACACCATTCGCTGTCATCTGGAGCAGGGCGTTATCAATCGCGATCAGTTTAAGATCGTCTACATAGCACCCATGAAGGCGCTGGCCGCCGAAATGGTTGAGAACTTCTCCAAGCGCCTCAAATCGCTGCAGATTAGCGTGCGCGAGCTGACTGGCGATATGCAGCTGACTAAGGCTGAGATGGCTGCCACCCAGATACTGGTGACGACTCCAGAAAAGTGGGATGTGGTAACCAGAAAGGGTAAATGAATACCATATATGTAAACAAAAAATACTGGAATGAAATTGTATTATTTAACTCTTTCCAGGCAGCAGCGATGTGGCGCTAATCAATCTTGTCCAGCTGCTCATCATCGACGAAGTTCATCTGCTGCACGGCGAGCGTGGGCCCGTGGTGGAGGCGCTTGTGGCGCGCACATTGCGTCTGGTGGAGTCCTCACAGTCGATGATACGAATTGTGGGCTTGTCGGCAACGCTGCCCAACTACATCGATGTTGCGCACTTTCTGCGAGTGAATCCCATGAAGGGTCTGTTCTACTTCGATTCGCGATTCCGGCCTGTGCCCTTGGATACCAACTTCATTGGCATTAAGTCAGTGAAGCCGCTTCAGCAGATCGCCGACATGGATCAGTGCTGCTACCAGAAGTGTGTCGAGATGGTCCAGCAGGGACATCAGGTGATGGTATTTGTGCACGCCCGCAATGCCACCGTGCGGACTGCCAATGTGCTGAGGGAGCTGGCGCAGCAGAATAACACCAGTGCGATGTTTCTTCCAACGGACAGCAATGCCCATGGCCTGGCCAGCCGATCCATACAGAGAAGTCGCAATAAGCAGCTGGTGGATCTGTTTTCATGCGGTCTGGCAATGCATCATGCCGGCATGCTGCGTGCCGACCGACAAATGGTGGAGAAGTACTTTGTGGAGGGGCACATCTCGGTGCTGGTCTGCACGGCGACGCTCGCCTGGGGCGTCAATCTGCCCGCCCATGCGGTCATCATACGCGGCACAGACATCTACGATGCGAAACACGGCAGCTTCGTGGATCTGGGCATACTGGATGTGCTGCAGATCTTTGGTCGCGCTGGCCGTCCGCAGTTCGATAAGAGCGGCGTGGGCACCATCATCACCAGCTACGACAAGCTCAATCATTACCTCTCTCTGCTGACCAACCAGTTCCCTATCGAGTCCAACTTTGTGCAATGCCTAGCCGACAATCTGAATGCCGAAATTGGTCTGGGTACCATTTGCAATGTGGAGGAGGCCATCGAGTGGCTGAGCTATACGTGAGTGGACATCAAGCATATATTTATTGATATTTGATATTTTGTGAATTTATTGTATTCCTAGCACTGCAAGTTAAGCGTACAAATTAATGATCCCGCTTTTTATTTAAATAATTACTTTAATATTGCTATTCATTATTTATTTCTATGCATTAGCTACCTGTTTGTGCGCATGCGTATTAATCCACACGTCTATGGCATCGAGTACTCGGAACTGCAAAAGGATCCGACGCTGGAGGCGCGTCGTCGCGCTCTGATTATGTCCGCATCGATGAGCTTGGATAAGGCCAAGATGATGCGCTTCAATCAGCGCACCATGGACATGAATATCACCGACTTGGGCCGCACTGCCTCGCATTTCTATATCAAATACGACACGGTGGAAATATTTAACGAACTCATGAAGCCATTCATGAACGAGGCCGAGCTGCTGGCCATGATGTCGCAGGCACAAGAATTTCAGCAGCTCAAGGTGCGCGATGATGAGCTCGAGGAGCTGGACGAGCTGCGCGAATATTACTGCAAATTGAAGGCATTCGGAGGGAGCGAAAATGTCTGTGGCAAGGTAAGAGGCATTTAAATATGTGTATTTCAACATGAAAAGTTGTAAGATTAATGAGTAACGTAATTATTCACATTTGCGCTCTCGTTTCGTTCCTTGCAGGTGAACATTCTAATCCAGACGTATCTGTCCAACGGTTATGTCAAGTCCTTCTCATTGAGCTCTGACATGTCGTACATAACGACAAATATTGGTCGCATTGCGCGCGCCCTGTTCTCGGTGGTGTTGAGGCAGAACAATGCGATTTTGACCGGTCGCATGCTGCAGCTGTGCAAGATGTTCGAGCGCAGGCAGTGGGAGTTTGACAGCCACCTGCGCCAGTTTCCGGCCATCAATGCGGAGACCATTGACAAGCTGGAGCGTCGCGGTCTGAGCATCTATCGCCTGCGAGACATGGAGCAGCGAGAGCTGAAGGAGTGGCTGCGCAGCGATCGCTATGCGGAGCTGGTAATACGCTCGGCCCAGGAGCTGCCGCTGCTGGAGGTGGAGGCCAGCCTGCAGCCCATAACACGCACCGTGCTGCGCATTTCGATAACCATCTGGCCGGATTTCACGTGGAACGATCGTGTGCACGGCAAGACCTGTCAAAGTTTCTGGCTGTGGATCGAGGATCCGGAGTCCAACTACATATACCACTCAGAGCTCTTCCAGCTGAGTCGCAAGTGTGTGTTCAGCGGCCAGTCGCAGCAGCTGGTAATGACCATTCCGTTGAAGGAGCCACTGCCGCCACAGTACTATATACGGGTGACCAGCGACAGCTGGCTGGGCAGCACCACCTGTGTGCCGCTCTCCTTCCAGCATCTCGTACTGCCCGAACATCATCCGCCACTCACCGAGCTTCTACCACTGCGGCCGCTGCCTGTGAGCAGCCTGCAGAATGAACTCTACGAATCGTTGTACAAATTCAGCCACTTCAATCCCATACAGACGCAAATCTTCCACTGCCTCTACCACACGGACAACAATGTGCTTCTCGGCGCACCCACGGGCAGCGGCAAGACAATTGTCGCCGAAATTGCCATATTCCGTGCGATCAATCTGCAGCCCAAGTGCAAGGTGGTGTACATAGCGCCGCTCAAGGCGCTCGTCAAGGAACGCATAGGGGATTGGAAGCAGCGCTTCGAACGCTCCCCGCTGGGCCTCAAGGTGGTCGAATTGACTGGTGACGTCACCCCGGACATTCAGGCCATACGCGAATCGCAGCTGATTGTGACGACGCCGGAGAAGTGGGACGGCATCAGTCGCTCCTGGCAGACTCGAGAGTATGTGCAACATGTGTCCCTGATCGTCATCGATGAGATTCATCTGTTGGGCGAAGATCGTGGTCCCGTCATTGAGGTCATTGTGTCGCGTACGAACTTTATTAGTTCGCACACAGGTCGCTCCATCCGCATTGTGGGCCTGTCCACGGCTCTGGCCAATGCGCAGGACTTGGCCAACTGGCTGGGTATCACTCGCATGGGCCTCTATAATTTCAAGCCCTCGGTGCGACCAGTGCCACTGCAGGTGCATATCAACGGCTTCCCCGGCAAACACTACTGCCCCCGCATGGCCACCATGAATCGACCCACATTTCAGGCCATCCGCACGTATTCGCCGTGTGAGCCCACCATTGTGTTTGTCTCGTCGCGTCGGCAGACGCGTCTCACGGCGCTGGATCTGATCACGTTTGTGGCGGGCGATGAGAATCCCAAGCAGTTCCTACATATTGCCGACCACGAAATGGAGCTAATCATGCAAAATATACGCGATCAGAACCTGAAGTTCTGTCTGGCCTTCGGCATTGGACTGCATCATGCCGGCTTGCAAGAGCCGGATCGCAAGTGTGTCGAGGAGCTGTTTCTTAATCGCAAGATTCAGATACTGGTGGCTACCGCCACGCTGGCTTGGGGCGTCAATCTGCCCGCCCATCTGGTGGTCATCAAGGGCACCGAATACTTTGACGGCAAGGTAAAGAAATATGTGGACATGCCCATTACGGATGTGCTGCAGATGATGGGACGCGCTGGCCGGCCGCAGTTCGACAACGAGGGCGTCGCTGTCGTCCTGGTGCACGATGAAAAGAAGAACTTTTACAAGAAGTTCCTCTACGATCCATTCCCCGTGGAATCCAGCTTGCTGGGCGTGCTGCCGGAGCACATCAACGCTGAGATCGTGGCAGGCACAGTGCAAACCAAGCAGGCGGCACTCGACTACCTCACCTGGACCTATTTCTTCCGCCGTCTGCTGCGCAATCCCTCTTACTATCAGCTGCAGGGCGTGGAGCCGGAGAATGTGAATGCCTTCATGTCGAGCCTGGTTGAACGTGTCGTCTACGAGCTGACGGGCGCTGCATGCGTCGTTGAGCGCGAGGGTCAACTTGTGCCCACGTTTCTGGGCCGCATCAGCTCCTACTACTATCTGTCGTACCGCACCATGAAGCATTTCCTGGAAGACCTCCAGCCGGGCATGGACACCAAGGCGGTGCTGCTGGCCATTGCCGATTCCTATGAGTTTGATCAGCAGCCGGTGCGCCACAACGAGGACAAGCACAACGAAGAGCTGGCCGAGACGACTCGTTACCGGCCGCCATCGGCCAGTTGGGATTCGCCCTACACAAAGACATTCCTGCTGCTGCAGGCGCACTTCTCACGCCTCGCGCTGCCCAACTCGGACTATCTGACGGACACCAAGTCGGCGCTGGATAATGCCACGCGTGTAATGCAAGCCATGGTCGACTATACGGCGGAGCGTGGCTGGCTATCAACCAGTTTGGTCATACAACAATTGATGCAGTGCGTCATTCAGGCTCGCTGGTTCGATGCTTGCGAGTTCCTTACGCTGCCCGCCGTCGATGAAACCAATGTGGATGTCTTTCTCAATATAACGCACGATAAACATGACTACCTAACGCTGCCCGTGCTCAAGGAGCTGTGCAGAAAGGACTATGAAGTGCTGGCAGCGCCGCTGCGCGATGCCTTCGAGGAGCATGAAATCGAACAGATGTACAGGGTAAATTGCAAAATAATCTTCAAATTATACTGATTATACTGATAGCCTATTTGTGATCAGGTAATTCAAGATCTGCCCGAAATCTCGGTGCAAATCTCTGTGGAGGGTCGTTATTTGGAACAGGAGTACGCCAAGCGACCGCTGTCAGTTGGCGCTGCCTCAGTGATCTGGACACCGCTGCATGCTAACGAGGACTATGTGCTGAGCGTTGATCTGCAGCGTCTGAATGTCGCCGGGCAGCGTAGAACTGGCGGTCACGGCTACGCCATACACAGTCCCAAGTATCCAAAGCCAAAAAATGAGGCGTGGTTCTTAACACTTGGCTCGCAGTCCAACGATGAGCTGCTGGCCATGAAGCGCCTGACGTTGCGCGGCACACGCTCTTCCAATCGCATATCCTTCCAGGCCACACCTCGTCGCGGACGACTGCTGCTCACGTTGTATCTGATGTCGGATTGCCTTATTGGGTTTGATCAGCAGTACGAGCTACACTTTGAGATTATTGATGCAAAGTCCTAGAACGCACTCAAACACGTACACCCCAATACCACGGTCGCAACCATTCCTCAATTTGGAGGCTTCGTTAATCATATTTACTTACTAAGTAGTTATATCAGCATCGCTGCTTGTACTATAAACATACACTCTTATATGAATAGTAGTTTAACTTACATATGTATTTATTATGTGATTCCCCAGCATATGTCTAGCATTTTTATATTGATATGGTCAGCTATGTTATGTACCAATGTTAACTATCTTATTAAAGACAGCAACGGAAATCTTTGTACTATCCAAAATTGTGAAGTTTAAATGGTTCATTCAATGTAAACCTTTGTATTTAGATAAAGCATAAGCAATATGTAGGTTAGCGTGCCTCATTGTTATAATATCATAGAGATATTAACCGCAAATAACATATAGATATCAGACCAATACCTTGGATTTGATAGGATATGATTTTGTTTGAAGAAACTGGACTTCACGGTTATCATTCTAAATAGAACTCAGTGATTTTGTATGAAGAAAGCACAAAAACAAAACCAAATTTTAATAGCTTGCTTATGAAACAATTCGAAATCAGTGGAATTTGGGTGCGGAAAATGATCACCACAAGCAAACCAAATAATATAATTGTTTATACACACTTTTGTAATTAGAATGTTACATCTTAGACACTTTCCAAGTGTGTGGCATTGAAATTAATAAATACCACTAAGATCAATAGTAAAAATGGCTAAAAGACTCTCCACATAAAAATATTCAATGCACTGATAAAAATAATGACTAATAAATAACTAATTATAGCAGGCATTTAATTTAATAGAGCCTACCTCAACTGTTGCTGGTTGGTAGCGCCTTTCGCAGATATAAGCCTATCTATCAGAAAGTGCAAACCCGATAAGAGTAAGAACTATTGATTTCGTATGGATTACTGATAGCACCGTAAATGTTAACCTTGCTCCCCGTACATTTTGATTAAATAAACACTGGAAATATGCTATGAAAAAGCGAACGAATGTTATGAAATTAAGGAATGTATAAAATACGCTCTCATCGAATCGGTAGCAGTCAAACGAGTTTTGTATTTCGTCGCGTTGAGTTCGTATTGAGTGTCCGAATGTTTCCTCTACTTTTGTTGGCCCTAACTCTGTTGACGTTGGGCTGGTATTATCTAAAGCACCATTACTCATATTGGGAACGACGTGGCTTTCCGTATGATAAAGATGCCGGCATTCCGTTTGGCTGTCTGGCCAGCGTATGGAGAATGGAGAAGGCCATGGGCATGGCCGTCTACGATGTGTATTTGAAGAGTAAGGAGCGCTTTCTGGGCACCTATTTGCTCTTTCGGCCCGCTGTTCTGATTCGCGATGCAGAGCTGGCTCGTCGTGTGCTGGCTCAGGATTTCGCAAGCTTTCATGATCGTGGCATTTATGTTGAGGAGGAGAAGAATCCACTGTCGGGGAGCATCTTTGCGCTGCGTGGGCAGAGCTGGCGTTCCATGCGACACATGCTCTCGCCTTGCTTCACATCCGGAAAGCTAAAGGGCATGTACGGCACCTCCGAGGATATCGGTAACAAGATGATAGCCCACATGCACACACAGCTGCCGGAGCAGGGTGCCAAGGAGGTCGATTTGAAGGCGGTGCTGCAAACGTATGCCATCGACATTATTGCATCAGTTATCTTCGGCCTGGACGTGAACAGCTTTGAGCAACCGGACAATACGTTCAAGAAACTAGTTACCATTACACGACGCAATACTCGCTTTACGGCACTCTTTGGCATGATGATCTTCCTGGTACCTCCGTAAGTGATTGACTAATCTGAGAGACTGCTTCAAAATTAATTGTAAAATCATATTTTTTAGTGTTGCTAAGCTTATGTTTAGATTTGGAGTCAATAATCCAGTGGGAATGGCCATGTTGGCCATTGTCAAAGACACTATTGAGTACCGGGAAAAGCACGGCATTATACGCAAGGACATGATGCAATTGCTCATGCAGTTGAGAAACAAGGGCAGTATCGATGAGGACGAAAACAAAAGCTTTAACATTCAAACAACAGATGATGGTGCGCATTAAATAATTGCCTCTGCCATAAACGCGACCATTAAATATTTTTCCACACTTATGTAGGTCATTTGAAGAGCATATCGCTAGAGACCATCACCGCCCAGGCTTTCATCTTTTACATTGCCGGACAGGAGACAACTGGTTCCACTGCTGCTTTCACAATCTTTGAGCTGGCCCAGTATCCGGAACTGCTAAAGCGTTTGCAATGCGAGGTGGATGAGGCACTCAAGCTGAATGATGGCAAAATCACCTACGATGTGCTCAATAAGATGGAGTTCCTTGAGCTGTGTATACTAGAAACACTGCGCAAGTATCCCGGATTGCCGATGCTGAATCGTGAGTGCACTCAGGACTACACAGTGCCGGACACCAATCATGTGATTAAGAAAGGCACTCCCGTGGTCATTTCACTGCATGGCATACATCGCGACCCAGAGTATTTTCCGGATCCCGACAAATACGACCCCTATCGCTTCGCCGAGGATACCAAGAACTACAATCCCATCGCCTACATGCCCTTCGGAGAGGGACCCAGGATATGCATTGCCCAGCGCATGGGTCGCGTCAACGCCAAACTGGCCATCGTCAAGATACTGCAGAACTTCAACATCGAAACGATGAGCAAGCGGGAGCTGGAGTTTGAGACAGCTGGCATTGCTCTGCTGCCCAAAGGTGGTGTCAAGGTGCGACTCTCTAAAAGGGTGCCCACCTAAATGCAAGTTTAACACAAAATTGTGAAACCAATTAAGACTAGCAAATTATTTCCATTACAATTGTGCATAGTAAAAAGTTGATAGCAGCAAAGTAGTCTTATCGAAGTGTCAAAAAAAAAATTTACCTGATTATTGTATGAATAGAGTCAACACTTTTTATTAAATGTTCGCAATGATTGTACTTGAAATATCTCTCAGATAAGTAAGCACATGCAAATACATATACATATATTAGTATATAAATAGATTATAGATACATATTTACATGAACGCTTGTATGTATTTATTTGCTAATCATCGAATCGGGGTATTTAGCGCTATCTGGTCATGCCTGGTTAATTATCCTCGCTCTGCTCCAACTGTTGTTGTTGCTGTTGTTGCTGTTGTTGCTGCTGATGTTCATGCTCGAGCATTTTCTGTTTGTTCTTCTGCCTGAAGATTTCCTTGCTGGCCTCCTTGATGGCCTCAAAGATCTTGGCCTGCGACATTATTTGCTTCTGTACATTCTCAACAGCTGGCTCGGCATTGATGTCAATCAGATCGCTTAAGCCCTCGGATAGATATTCATTGTTATAGGGTTTCTCCTCGATGTCGTTGCGCTTGAACAATGAAAATGGCGGATACGACGGATAGGAGGTGCGTTTACGTCCACAGCCTACAAATACGTCGTAGATAATATATATATTCCACTCACTTAGGCTAAGAAATTATCATTGAATCACCTGTAAATGCATTGCAAAATGGTCGCTTCTCATATTTCCATTGAATAACGCCGCTCAGTTTGTGCTGCCCAAGTAAACAAGAGAATAAACAATAATTAGGAACATCAACGAGACGTTAAGTTTCCTGTTTATGCAACAGTAACACAGTCCTTAAACTGGACTCAGTCGCAACGCTCTAAGCAGATGTCTGCTCAATATAGCTGGGAACCACTTATAAATTTTATTGCCTCATTAAACATTTAATTAAACTACAATGCACTATTTATTGCATAACCTTAGTCATTTTTTTATAGCACATTTACTCACATTCACTTCATTGTTTTCTGTCTCTAGCGAAGCATTTGTCGGAAAAACACATATGCAAATCGCAGCTAGACATAGGAAAATCTCCAGAGTGGTTCTCATTGTGATATTAAAATTGTTCAATTTCCGTGGGTCGTTTTAACTGGGATAAACTGTTTAGCGCCCGTACTGCTTAACGGTACAGAAGCAATTGAATGAAAATCGCACTCGAGGTCCTTGGTCAACATGTCGGCTACGCAATGTGAGACTTGTTCCTTTCAGGAGATGACAGGACTGCCCGCTGCGCAGCGAATGTATTTTGGTTGGCACTTAATAGCATTTTGTGTTTATACCGACCTTTCCCAGACCGCACCCTCTTCGCCATTGCATTGACGTTTGACACTTGGCTTTTGCCAAAGGTTTAATATGAGCGAAGAATTCAAAATGCTAGAAGCTTAAGTTGCTGGATATGGCACTCGTTGGAGATTGAGTGAGCGTTGTAAACCACATTGAGTATTTTGGACAGTGTAATTGCAATGCTACTGCCAGATTCTCGTGAGAGTCGCGAGAAATCTTTCTATTTATAAAGACCCGACACGAAAACCTACTCACAGATATATACATACATATAGACTAGTGCGAGTCCAATATAATCACCGGTTTTTTCGTTCCTATGTGTGCATTTTCGGAAACTTTTCCTCACGCTTCTTCAGAAATTTTCGGCGAAAACAGCGGGCAATTTCGAAACGATTCTCAGTGGAAGCGGAACGTAGTCGGCTCCCGTCGGAATTTAATAAAAAAAATAAAAAAATACAAATTACATATACTGAAAGTTGCAGCATTGGCAACAGACATCACATAGACGGACAATAAATAAACAATTTGTGCAATTTGTATAAACAAACACACAACTAAAATATTTGTGGCACGCTTTTATTTACGTTAAATTTGTGTGCGAATCGGTGTTGAAAACTTTGGAATTTCTGTGTCATTTATACTAAAATAGCATGTGAGTAATTAAAGCACCTATAAATTATACAATTTAATTGAAGCGGCAGCCGATCATTTGTAATACCAGCAACCGGAAAAACTTCTGTGGGACACATCTGAGATATCTGCGTATAACACATTGCATCTCACTTGTTCACCGCTTGTTCCTATTCTATCTATACATTTCTTACGTTTGATACTTTTTGTGTCTATGCAAAGTAAGGCACTAAAAATACCTCAGCTATTTTCAGTGTTCGTCAGGTTTACTGTCGCACATTGGTTTGACAACTTTCCAGTCCTGTTTCTCTATTTTCCCTTTCACTTGCCGCATGCTCTGATTTCATTGGGCTTTTTGTTTATAATAAAAATACAATTGCGAAGATAATGCAGATGTCGAAATGATAAACATTCCGACACGAGTGCCACATAAGTGATTATTTCTGATGAAAATTACAACATATATACAAGTATATAAAGACTATAGGTGATCGTAAAAGATAATGTGGTATAAAAAAGGAAAATTCTCGATGGCCAGGAAAACCAGAGAAAAAGATGTCGAATGACGTTTGCGGCTGCATTTCGCCTTTGTTTTGGTGTCGTCTTTTTATTTATAAATATGAAAATTTATTTAATTTAATTTTCTCACTACTATTTTTAGACGGACGATGTCAGAGCAAACAGCCGAGCAACAGCAGCCGCAGAATGGCAAGGAACGTTCCAAGTCAACTGAGGAGAAAGAAATACCACGCGAACCGGCGCTGGTTTGCAAAGACATCAATGTAAGAGCTAATGGCCGATTTGAGTATACTCTTTTCAAAGAGAATGACATTAACGTTTGAAGGAGAATGCTTTGTTTATATTAAGTTATTGGGTTGTGTTACAATCGTTGCAGATTAAGACTGAATTAGAGTGCCTAGTGAAATTGCTCGATGGTAAAATATCCAAAGAGGAGGAAGTCGCCATGGAGGAGCTGCATCAGTATTTGATTGAGGACGATGGCTCCTGGGCGCTGGGTGACAATTTTCTGGTATTTGTGCAGCGTGTCCTGCGAGATGTTCAGGGCTTCTCGCCGGACACACGGATACACATGCTGCGCACGCTGGCCTATGCTGCGCTCAAGGATGATGTGATTATAATCTTGCATCAGGATCGCCGGGATCACACACTGATGAATTTCGCCCAGGACATTGACAAACACACACCCGAGGAGCAGCAGGCATGGGCCATGTTTGTAAGTTCTCAAATTGCACAACTAAATCACCTCATGAACTCAAAAGGATTCCCTTTTCTCACTGCCCGCTAGACATGCAATCTCTTTGAGAACTTGGGTCCCTCAGAGTGGCTGCTGTACATTTCGGAGTGGGAATACAATGGGCAGACCATCTCAAACATACGCGTAACCACAAAGGTGGCTGTTCATTGCATACTCTCCAATTGTCCGCAGCTGAAAAACATTGGCTCCATGATCTTGTACAACATTGCAATCAAAGAAGTGAAAACTGTGGTAGGTTTGATTGATAGATTGATTGATTGATTGATAAACAACACTCAGCTCGTGCTTGGTACATTTGATAGGTATTCGATGACATTGCTGTGGAACTGGCAATGGCCATACTACAGTTCTTCCAAAGCAGTCCCAACGAAGATCAGATCTTTCGCACACTGAAGTCTCTCGCGCGTTTCCTTGAGGTATTGACCCATATTCGCAGTATATTATTTAGACGGACAGCTGTCAACTCATGTGTCATTTGTTGTCTTAGGTATCGCCAGACGTACAGATGATTATTCAAATGATTGGACCGCATCCAAAACAATTTGCTGGCAAGAGCGAGAGAGTCGACGAGCTGATAAAGATAATCAGCCGCAAAGTGCCCGCCTAAGAGCACAACAAACAAACAAAAATCGAAAATAATTCTTAAGATCATAACTTTAGGCACGCCTTACTTCATACACACTGTGTACTTGGATCTTTCAATTTTGTAAAGCATTTTCGCTACACAATAAACATTTATATTCTTTACATCAAGGCATCGCCGCAGCATAGCTTCAACATGGGGAATCCATTGCCGCCGCCTGCGCGTAGCTGCAGCCAGTGCTTCTGATTGGAGACGAACATTTCCGACGGCAGCTGGGTGTCCTGGCCACTCGAATCCTCTGTGAAAAAGTGGAAAAATCTTATAGCATCCGATCAAATACTTTGCGCATCGACAACTCACGTGTCTTCTTGTCGAACCGAGGCGATTGGGTTATGGAAATGATGTCTTCCGGCTTGCGTAGCAGTATCTTGCCCACACCCTTGCACATGCGCAGCACTTCGTGGTTGCTCAGCGTGTCCAGCTGCTGTTCGTCCAGCAGCGTGCAGCTGAGGATCCACTCACGCACATCGTCAAAGTCATTGAGCAGCCGTACGGCGCCATTGACACTGAAGCGTATGCGCTTCTGGTAGATGAAGTCCAGCCAGGCCTCACAGACCAGCTTCAGTATGAGCTTAAGGATGACTATGTCCTTGGTGGCGCGTATGGTGGGCAGAAAGATCTCATCCAGCACATAGCCGACATACAAGCTCTTATCCTCGTTGTTGTAGACGCTGCGCTGCCAGAAGCTGGCGGCTGGGAAGCACAGCGTAAAGTTGGCCAAACTGAGAACGCGGCAGACCGCTGACAATATCTGAACACATTCATCGGTAGTTTTCTGACGGGATGGATAGTAATTAGCAATTAGGCAAGGATTAGCTGAATCAGCGTGCAGTACCTTGAGCAAATCAATATTATTGGTGACCTCAGTGATCAGCTTGGTGCGCAGCGCCACGCAAACCAGCATGAGTATATCGCTCAGATCGGCAGTGAGTTTGGGCAGTTTAAAGTTATTGAAGACATTCAGGCATTGCTTAACATCGTGCTCCAGTATTTGAAAGAATCGATCCATTTTCCACTCGCAGCACAGCAGCTTCGCCTGCTCGGTGACCCACAGACGCATCGAGTGCACCGAATGATCTACAAAAAACAAGATAAAAGCCGAATCAGTCCGAAAAGCTTCCATTGAATTTAGGCTACTACAGACAAATAGACGAACATGGCAAGATCTTTTGGGGCTCTTCAACAATTCTATGCATTACTAACTTCAGCACAAAATATTCATCAAAAAAAAATATAATAACATAAATATTAGCTTGTAAGGCGATTTTTGGTACACTAGAAATGCCCTTTGAAGACTTTTAACTCACATAACTTTCCCAAAACTGAACCAAATTGTTAATGGTGTTTTCCTGTAAATTTATTCTACATTCAAGTTCTGTTCGATTTGGAAAATTTAATTGGTATTAAGTCTTTTCCGAAAAAAAGCATGTACTCCCTAGAGATGCCCTTTTTTCCTTCGAAAATATTAATAATAATATAATTGAATTGATAATATAATTTATTTATTGATAATATAATTTCAACATACCCAGCCTATGTAGTATAGGTATTTGCTCAGCGACTGGCAGTAAACTGGAATTGTTATGCACTTCCGTATTGGCAAAATACTGATTACTCAGATTGACCAAATTAGAAAAGACACTGATCCAGACCGTGCCCGTGGGAGTGCCGAGCTCCTGTTATGGTTAGGGAAAGTTAGCATATTCCCAATTAAATCCATTTTATACTCACATTTTTGGGAAAGTCGCGATACTGTTCGACAACCTGCTGAACCAAACGCTTTGGATTATTCGATGAGATGAGCGCCAAACGGAAGAGCTGATCCCAAATATTGTTGCACATGAAACCGGTTAGAATTTCGCCAATGCCACGTAGTGTGGAATAAACCGGCTCAGGAATATCTTTACAAACATTATGTTTAACTTTTAGTTTGTTCATATGGGAAAAATGTTCATCCTACCATTAATGTTTTGATGATAAAGCCAACAGCGTATGGAATCAATGTGAGTAAGATTGTAGCATGACATGGGCGTGTCTATCCACCAGAGCAGTATGTGATCCAAGATGATGCCGACATATGACCACAGCAAACGCAATCCTCGCACAATGTAGGCGTTCATGTCCACTTCACCCGCCTTGCGGCTTTCTGCATGAGATTGAATTGAAGCAGGGTCTAAAGACAGATACTATATATTATGGGCATACCAAATATTGTTGGACATATTTCGGTAGCTTTGGCTATCAGCTGAGCTATGAAAATGCGCTCCTTTTGCAGAAAACTCTCGGTGTGCTTGAAGCGCAAACTCTGATGATCCTGTTCCGCTGCCTGATCCTCTGGCCCACTGGTGACCGCCAACGGCATGGACTTGAAATCCTGCGCAGAATCACAATACTGCTGATAGTCGCCGGCAGCAAAGGAAATATTCAAAGTGCGCAGTATTTCCAGGCTGGAGGACGTGGACTCGATGTTGTGCTGCTGTTGCTCTCGCCACGCATCCTGCTCGCCCATGTTGAAGAGGCCAAAGACTAGATCCAGAGCGTTCTGCTCCACGCGCGTCTGGGCCACATACTGAGAGGGCATTAAGTTATTTATTCTTCAAATTAATGATCAAGAATAATGTACTATTTAAAATTATAAATTTAAGATAAGAATCTGGACCAATAATACTTGTCACCAGCAGCTTACGAACCTGCAGCACAAAGCCAAAGTCGATGTTTTTCAAAGACATTAGCAGAGCTGGATACATATTGCTGCAAACATTGGCATGCATCTCCTCCTTGCACTTGCCGCTCAGCTTGGGATCCTTCTCATCCTCCACCTGGCCCTCCTGCTCCGACAGAGACTGCGGCTGTGCCGGCGCCGGCAACTGCGTCGCCGACTTATTCACATTGCGGCACTTGTTGTACAGCTGGGTGATGTGCAGTGCCCAGTTAAGCCACATCTCCGACTGCATCGACTTGCGCAGCAGCAGTGTCAGCTGCAAAAGTAATTGAGTCATTGGTGTCGCTGCCCAGAAAACTGTACCCACCGTGCGTTTGAGCACAAAGGTCAGCTGGCAGAAGCGTCTGTCATTCAGCTCCATGATCAAGTTGAACTTGCGCATGAGCAGCGCGTTATAGGGACTGCGCTTGATCTTCTTCGAGAGGGACTGAAAGTCCGCATTCTTCGTTTCATCCTTCAGGCTCCAGTACAGCTCCACCGCGCTCTCGCACTCCTCCAAAATGGTATCCTAATGGGGCGTTAGCCAGCAATCAACAAACAATCCAGCCACCTGGCTGCACTCCACTTACATGGTCGCTAAATATGGACGAGTTCACATCAATCACAATCCGCTTGGTGATGCGACGCAGCTCCAGGCCCAGGTTGCCAATTTCCGCGAACGTGTGCATTGGCTGCGATTTGTTGCGGCAGTACCATTTCGGTGTCGTGCTCATTTTCGGCGTTACCCCTTCGGGGCTGGAGGGGCAACCCACACACAGTCACCCTCACTCGCTCCTTGGCCAATCGCCTGCCCCTCTCTAAATAGCTTTTTAATTATTGTGTCTCCCAGGCACGCATTCGTCGGGCCTTCCCTATTCCAGCGTCTTGCCTAACTTATCAAATGCAAATTTTAGCGAATGTTTAATCGATGGCAGGACGGGCGGCCGCATCACCTAGCAACGCACGCATGTGACAGCATTTCTGGGTATCTAAACACTCCAATGGTGGAGAGTGATTTGGTTTTTCCATACAGTGGTACTCATACCACGACTTTGTGTAGGCTTTCAACAGCATTGACAGACATTTGTCAGAATACTCTACGCGCTCGTCTAGGTAGAAGGATAAGAGCCTAAGAACCAATACGTTAGTTGTTCAGATATAAGGACTGCCAGAAATTAGAATCGTTTTCTATCCTTAAATGTATTATTATTTTCTCCAAGCACTAGGAAATTATTCTATAGAATTTATATAAAATAAAACCTGTTTGTTGTATATATTTTGTATGGAAAAATAGGAAATCTAGAAATTGGGATCATTAGCAACTAAAAGTAGAATCGACTTTCACCAATCTACTTTTCGACCACTCACTTAAAATATCAAACGAAAGTGTAGAGTATCGCAAAAGTATGCACGCCGTATTTTTAATGCAGTTTGTAGATTACTGTCAAAAAGCAAACCCAAAAAGCGATAGCAGTTGCTAAAGAGAACTAAACAGAGCGTCAATATAATACAATAATCACGGCAAGTTTATTGATATATGTGTGGTTATAGATAGGTTTGATTTTATATTTTGTTTTTACTTTTTACTTGAATAAACTAGCTGTAAATATTCAACACATTCTTTTGTTTGTTTTTCATTATCATCTATGCTTATTTTCTCATCTATACACATCAACATCTGGTTTTGTTTTGCTATCACATTGAATTGTTACATTTATAGTAGTAGTTGCTGCATGTTGCCTGCTTAAAATCTTTAAACATGTTTTAAATTTCATCTGAAACATATGGGTATACATGTGTATCTGTGGGCTGTGTATGGATTGTATATTGTGTTGCGTGTTTTGCATGTTGCATGTTGTATGTTGCGTGTTGCGTGTTGCGTGTGTCGTCTATTGCTGTACTTGTGAGCCTCTGATGTACACAATAAGGTACAATTGTGAACATCAGCGAGTCATAAGCTTAACAATAACTAACATACATTTCATTTGTAAACATTTGCTGAACATTAATAGAACTTCTTTATCTCATTTCATCGTCATAATAATAATCGCGCTTTTTGTGTATACAAATTAAATCTTAAAATTGCTTGCGCTTCATGTAACAATACACTATTTTAGTGGCTGTTTCTTAATTAATTGTTCTCTCTCGATCTCTCTCATTCTCACTTGTTCTTTTTTTTTTTGTTTAGATTTTCTCTTTTTGTTTACGATATATTTATCATTTTAAAATATAGAAATAATATGTGTATACATAACTATATGTATATATACTTCATCTGTTTCATGTGTTGTAAAATATATGTATAACGTATGTATATATGTATATATATATATATTGATTTTGTATGCACTTCGGCTATGTCTATGTCTAAGCCTAACCACGTTTTGCTTAATTCTCAGTAGTAGTAGTAGTAGTTGTAGTAGTAGTATCCTGCAGCTCTTCGAGAGTTGGAATATCGTCTTGTAGTTTCAGCACTTGCAACCTTGGGTTATAGTGCCCGGCTAAATAATATGTATCATTGTTATCATATATGGTTTGATATTGCTTCGAATCGGCGCCAAACTTGTCAAAGTAGTTAACAAACTGCAGCACCTCGCACCGATGTGAAATTGTCTGCACATCGTTCTCGTCCTCATGTGGCGATTCAAATAAAGCACCCTGTTGCAACGAAAATAAACTAGTTATAAAATGCGTTATTCGTTTATAATTGAAGCACTTACCGGGTATTTTAATTTTGGACAGCCTGTTGTTTCCTCCGGGTGATAGAACCACGCCACGCGTACCACCCTGTTTCCGGCGGTGGTCTCCCACATGGACTCGATGCGCCCAATGTAGGGGCGGTCCGGTCTGCCCGTGGATAGAAATACTGCACATTCCCCGACCTGATGGTATAACAACATTCAAATATTGCTGATATTGCCAAATGATAGTTTTATGTTTTGTGACTTTTACCGTTATAGTCTCCTTGCCCCTTTTGATTGTTTTGTAGAATTGCTTTCTGGCGCGTCCCTTGACACCCGCCTTGCGGTAGGCGGTGCCAAACCAGCCCCACAACTGCCGCTCTGGCAGAAAAGCTGCAATTTTGCTGCTACCTTTGGAATTGTTGTGCTCCACCAGATCGTCGCCCTTGACCTAAATGACAATGAAGGGCATTAGACACTCTTTCGAAATAGCACATAAATAATTTTGTAGCTTACCTCATCGGAGACTTCGGACATAAGGTTGGACGTGGTCTCTTCCTCCAAGTCCAGCTGTTCCGCCTTTACTTTAACCTCTACCTTAACGTGCTGCGCTGCCGGTGCAGCAGCTTTAGATTCCTCTGCTGCTGCTTCAATTGCCGGTTGCAATTCCGTTGTCAAATAATCTTGAACGGGCTCAGCCTCATCGTTGGCACTCTTACGATGGTGCTTCTTATGCTTTTTACGCTTCTTGTGCTTGTGGTGCTTGCGACTGCCGTCATCGAGGCTGGCGCCATCCCCGGCCGCAGCCAACTCATCGCCGCCATTCTGATAGCCATTCGACTCGGTTGACTGGCCCATGCTATTCTGAGCCTTCGTCAACTTCTTGAGGCTCTTCTTGAGGCGCTTCTTCTCGCTGCGCTGTGTGAACAGCTCCATAGTGGCGGCCAGCGAGGTTGTGTTATCGCTGCTCAAGCTCAGCCCATGATGGCTGTGCGAGTCCTCGCCACTCGGCGCGCCCCCATGCTCCAGTGTGGCTGCTGCTGCTGCTGCTCCTCCTCCACAGTCGCCACTGCGCAGCGCGCCACGCTTCTGTTTGCCTACAGAGTAAAGGGGATTATCGTTGTACTCTGTACCATGGACCATGGAGCGAGACCGGGTTGCAAACGAATCAAGCCAAACGAAAACAACATAGTAGTAAATAATAAAGTCATAAAGAGAGAGAAGTCACAAAACAGGATAGTAAATAGAGAATGAAACCACAATCGTTATATGCATTTCATTTGCAATTCGGTTGTATAAACAATAATAATTTTCAAATATAGGATTCAACTTAATAGCATTAATTGCAGCTATCGAAATTTTGATTTAAAGATAGTTGTTAGGAGTCGTCAACGAATAAAGGTTTTGAGTGTGAAATGACCTAACCGAGCGAAACCTAACAGGGGGAGTTAGTTCAGTCGTTCAGTTAAGGGATTAGTTAACTTCAAAGGTAACGGTGTCCTAACGAGTACGTTTCATTCCCTAACACTAAATATATGTGTGTATTCTGCGCAACGTACCTGCAATAGGATAGTGGCTGAGCAACAGGCGGATGTTTTTCAAGCGGATTCTGCCGCTGTCCCCGTCGTCAAACTCCACGCTGACAAAGTCCTCGGGCGTTGTTGACACTGTAGACGTTGCTGCCGGAGCGGCATCTACGATTACCTCCGAGTCGATGGCACGGCCAGGATAAAGGCAACGGTACTGCTGGCTCCAGTAGGCACATAAGCGCGTGCCAATCGGCACACAATCCACACTTTTGGGCGCCACCTCGAGAATCTGTTCGCATAGATGTTTATAGATTAGTCGAATTAATAGCAGATTTGCAGATATTGCTACCAGTTGTTTGCTACCCACCGTATCCTTGAGTATGTCCTCGCGCGACATGACGTGCGACTTGTTGCCGCGTTCGCCGTCCAGAGTAATGGCATACACGTCTGGCGGACGGAGCGGCTTCATGACGCCCGCGTAGAACAGTCCGCCCATGTCGGTAAGGACACGCGTCTCATCGCGGTACAAGTGATCGCTGGTCAACTGCAGGTCGACATCCGCAGCGCTGAGTCGACGCTTGGCTTCCGTCGCCAACTGGGCATCGTCGACAGAGCTCGATTTCAGCTTGCGCTCCTTGCGCGCCACTGACTTGGCGTCACTTGTGTGCGAGTGCTTGTGCGAGGAGCTGGAAGAACTGGACGAGGTAATCGGAGCAGCGGCAACGGCCGCATCCAGAGCACTGGGCTCTAGACGCACAAACGACGATGTGCTCGGCGAGCAGCTACTCGGCAAGGTACTGGGCTCCACCTGTGGCTGCTGCAACAGCGGCGGTGGCGGTGGAAACGAGTGCGTCTTCTCGGGAAAGCGTAAAAAGCTGGACGTCTGCAGGTTGCCGCTCGAAAACTTGGGAAATTTGTAATCGCGCAGCGGTGAAGCAGTCCTAAAGAATGGAAATTATTAGAAATAGTATTTTTATATAGTATAGGTGAATTAGACTTACCCCAGGACACTAGACAGTGTCGAGCCGAGTGTCAACTGCGGCTGATGAAGCGGCTGCTGGATTGCCTGAAGCGCCTGTTGTTGTTGCTGTTGTTGTTGCTGTTGTTGTTGCTGTTGCTGTTGCTGCTGCATCTGCATCTGCTTTGTGCACTTCTTCTTCTTCTTGTGCTTAGATATCTCATCGAGCTTGCGCTTCTTCTTACGATACTGCCGCGTGATGTCTGCCAAACGCATGCGCATGCTGTTGTTCATGATGCTGAACACCTCCTGGCCAAAGCGCTGCGCGTAACTGGGATCCATGGTGTGCAGAGCGCTGCGCAGCTCCGATTGCAGCTCGTCATCCTGCAGCTCCGCATCGTCCTCGTCGAACAGCTGTTGCTGTATCTGTTGCTGCTGCTGTTGTTGCTGTTGTCGAGTTATGCTGTGGCGACGCTTCTTTTTGCTCTTTTTGCTGCAGCGCGCGGATTTTCGACTATCGCCGGACACCGAATTGGACTTGGAATGTTTGTGCTTCTTGCGCTTGGCGGGCGTTAGTTCGCACGCAGATGCAGCCGCGCTGGACGTGGTCGGCAGCTCAATGCCCTGCATTGAGGGAAATGTCGGAGAGCTGAGTGCCAGTTGCTGCAGCTGGCAGAAGGATGACGCAGCCGGCGGCGCAGAGCCAAAAGCTCTACTCTCATCGATAGGCGGTGTATCCGGTCGTGGTGAGGGTGTGCGCGATGTGGGAGTGGCAAACAGACTACTGCCTTGCACCACCTCCTCCTGTATTCGCTGCTCGGCGAGAGCACAAAGCAGATTCAAGCCGCCCAGCGGCTCCGGCTGCGTTCGCTCCACCTCCATCAATGGCTGCAGCGGCGCTGGCTCCGGCACGGGCAGCAACGACGCTGGCAAAGCCGCTTGCATCGCTTCACTGTGCTCCACTGGCTCCTGTTTGACGCGCAGCAGCGGCGTGCTGCTCGTGCTGATGTTCGAGAGCAGCAGCAGTCCGGTTAGGTCTTCGGGCGCAGTCTGCTGACTGGGTAGATCCTGCAAAGGCGCTTCAATCGGTTCGCTGGCACTGGTATTCATAATGTCACTGGGATTGGTTTGGGTATGGCACTCGATCGGTTGATTGGCATTGGATTCACTGGGCTTCTGGGTCAGCTCGAGCGGCCGCTGCAACTCGCTTAGTTCGTGCGACGTCTTTAGCGGGCACGACGAGTTCTCGTCCTCGCTGCACACCGGCGTATCCGTCTGTATGTTGACGTCCTGCATCTGTGGCAGCAGCATGGCGGTGCTGAGACGCGGCGGTGTTTGCGGCGTTAGTGGTGCATGCAACTTAAAGTTGAGCGCCGCCTCGTTGCAGTTTGTGGGCGTGTCACCGGCCATGGTAGCACCGGCACCGACACCGGCGCCAGTGCCATGCATGGACAGATTTAGTAGCGTCGGCGTGGACGCACTTGGTGCCGTCTGGAACAATATTTGATGTGACAGCGGCGTGGTCGTCGGCTCCATGGTGGCCGAGGTGGGCGGCGTAGGCAGACGCATCAGATTGAGCGCCTGTTGTTCGTTGTCGCGCGATGTCTCCGGCAGTGGCAACGGGTGCGCCAGCGGATACTCCTCCAGCTTCATGGAGGCGGGCGGCAGCAGCAACGAGTTCATGGGCAACGGCTTGGGCGCCATCGCTGGTGACTGCGTTGCCGCCAGGCTGAGGAAGCGTGAGCTGCTGGTGGCGCTTAGGCTGCTCAGGCTACTGCTGCTGCTGCTCGTGACGCCGGCGCCGGCAGCGGCCAGACTTAGATTGATGGTGGAGTTCGTAGTGGTGGTGCTGCTGGACTGCTGATTGCTGTGCTGGCACAGTGTCGAACTGCCCGTGGCGGTTGCCGCTGCGGCCAGGTACAGCTGCAGCGTCGAGGCATACGAGGGCGTCGGGCCCAACGTGGAGTGGCCGCCCATCGAGGGGAATATGAAATTGGGCGATGGCTGCAGTGCAGCGGCTGCGGCGGCGGGTCCGCCACCGGCCGTTGCCTGCGGTATATAGGCCGAGGGCCACACAAAGGCCGCCGCTGCCGCCGCCTGCTGGAACGGATCTGTGGGCATTAAGAGGGGAAAATTTGATATGCCTGCTGTGCATAGTCGAGTGTTTGGTTCGTATTTATACGGTATCAGTATATATTTTGCAAATTTTTTTTATGGATTTGGATTGGAGTTGTTTTTGGGGGGAAGAAAAGCGAAGTTATAAAAGCATGAATTAGTTTTGTTTCGAAATCAAATTCACCTAGCTCAGTAGGAAAAGACGACGCGAGCATTAGTGAGCTAATCTTACAAACGTCGTTTGTCATAATTTATACAATTGTATGATGTTATCATTTTTGTATATACATATATAGACATTTCCACACAAAGGTCCTGGCGTGACCAAAACTTATATATGCATACGTATGCTTTTATTTGATAGCAGTAAACAAACAAATATCATAAAACGTAGTGCATTAAAATTTTACAAAATTTTGCTTTTGTTAACCCGAAAAGCCATTTACAATTCCAGTTACGTAACGTATATTTTTTTCTTAATTTTGTCTTGTTTTTTGTATGTTTGCAAAACGCGCTACTGTGACTGAAAATGTCCATATATGTAAAAATTTTGATATTTATTTGAATGAGTATGTTTCATGCATGCTTTATGTGCAAAAGCGGCGAATTTTAGTTAGTTGATGATGGAGAAGAGACTTACCAAGCGCTGCTGGAGCCGCAGGCAGCAGCACCACCTGGCCGCGACTGGCCTCACGTGAGTATTGCAAGCCCACCGTGGCGGGCGACATGGAAATCACTGATTCAATAGGCAATGCATCTACAAACGCAATGAAAATAATAAATAAATAAATATAGAGTGGTGGGATATGTGGTGGGGTGGGGGGGAGAGTCTTGTGGCATCACTAGAGCGGGGACGGGGCAATTAGCAGAAGTGCAACAGAGAAAACAACAGAGAGTTTGCTAAATTAGCCAGAAACTCACTTGGATATTGCCAGAAGGTGGAGGGCGCCCTATTGACGCCAGCGGCGCTCAGTGCCAGTTCCTCGGCGGTGGCCGTGCCCGTTGTCATCAGATCCCCGTTGCCAGTGAAATACAGATTGCCGCAACTGGTGGCGCCTGTAGTTAAAGTTTGAATAGATGCACAAAATGCCAATTACAGCTTGAGCTTTTTATCTATGAGTGTATGTATGTATGTATATCAGCTGCTGCTTGCTTTAATTGACTCATCGGTCGCAGAACTTTTCCACTTTTCAACTTTCCGACTCAACGTTCTATTATTTAATAAACTTTTTGTTTTGCACCACAGCAGCTTTCCATGACACTCACATATGTATGTGTGTGTGTGTGAGTGTGAGAGAGCGCAGTGTGTGTGTATACGTAAAATATTGCAATGTCCTTGAACTATGCATTTGGCGACCTACCTACCCACCGCCCTCCACATCCTGGCCCGACCCACCAACCCATCGAGCAGTTGAGCCCACCACACCACGAACCACCCTCAGCCAATGGCAGGATAAGTTTACAGAAATTCGATTAAAGCGTACACGACACACTAATTGCATTACATTAAGGGGCTATTAAGGACCTCAGATTGATGTGCGGCCCAACAAATAGCAAAAGGAAAAATCCGAAGCTGCCTCAAAATGCAATTAGTGCGACATTTCTATTCTGAACAACTACCCACCAAAATATAAGTACAATAAGTATATGCAGCTCATACATATATATATATATGTATACTTATATATAAATAGAATCCGCACAGCCGTTGAGGGCGACTTTACCATATGGTCACATACCCAAACCACTTACGCATCTCATATTGCCATAGCATTCGTCCTGCTGATTGAGCCGGGAACGCTCAGCGTGAGCATCCCTTGTCGCTGCCGCTTACCCCTGCCACATCTCACATCTCAGCCGTCAGCACTAATGCCCACGCACCACCTTTGGGCTGCGTACTTGCAAGAACAACTCGTCACGCACTACAGTCACTAAAGGAAGCGAACAGCATGTAAGCACCAACCACCCACAAAAACAGAAAGACATATAGCTGTATATATATCATTACCTATGAGTAATCCGCCTTTTAGATCAGCGCATTTTGCGCTATACAGTGGTTGCTCGTACATTGCAAGCCTTGGAAATCTTCATTTTAAATATCCTTCAACTACACTCTTTTCAATCCTAATATCCGTCTTTTCAAATTTACCGCTACTGAATATTGCCAAGAAATTATTAATAATAATATATTTTGAAGCACTTTTTTAATATTCCCAAGCAGCTAACAGATTATAACGTATCAGTTCAAAAAGCTTAGGGGAATGCCATTATTATGTCCCTAATATAGTTTCAAATTTGTAAGCAGTTCTAACTAGCAGACTCTAGGTTAGAAGCGACCACAGTTTCTGTGCATATTCTACTAAAATTAAATGAATTCCAATGAATTTTGAATTAGTCCTGAATTAAGAGCGATCTTCGTAGCAAGCGACCACTGTATTGGAGGACAACGCAATAGATACTCTAACCACTTATTTCCTCTTGAGAAGTTTCATTTAGTGGGGGTTTTTTTTTTAGCATCACTCGATATGGCTTTATAAAGCGCTCGTCTCACAGCAGGGAGCACGGCACGGGTACAAGTGAGGGCTGTCACAACAACGACAGCTACCCGGCTGCATCCGTATCCGCATCATATGATTTTTGCCCTTTGAATGTTTTCAGGGTGGCGTTTACTCTTTGCTTCGAACACACCCCCAACTCACTGAAGGAATGTTTGTTTTTATGTTTGTTCAAATCCTATTAGTGCCATAACGGAGCACCATCCACATTGCCCACGGGGAAAGCATCGAGTCACACGCTCCACAGCCGTCCAGCTTAATTATGCCGATAACGAGGTCTCTGGGGACAGTCGGTGAGTGGCTTAGCCAAGCGTTCATTATCAGACACAAAATCTGTGCTATCGAATTCAATTAGATGCCAAAACTGGTCTGGTCTGCAATATTAATCAGCCTTGTTGCCTTAACTTTAAAAACGCTCAGCTGTATTACGTAGACTTTACAACTTGTTGATTCTACATACATATTTAGTATAATAATACCAAATATGTGTATCATTGGTAGAAATTCGAATATTTGCCGATTGGAATCCTCACATTTAATGCATTTAAACTTAACGTCTAATATAACCAGTTTCTTAAAACTTTTGAAGCCTGGAAATACCTATGAAATCGTTTTAAAGAGCTCACTAAATTTAGAACATGTTTGTACAGTAAATAGGAACATTTGGAACATATCGGACAGAAATGACCGAATTTACCGAAAATTCGAATTTCCTGTTATAAATGTTTTTGTTTCACCGATTAGAAGCCGTACATATTCAGAAAGTTGTGTTCATTTATATTGTATACTGCGATTTGTTAGCTTTGTCCCTGAGCGAACTTACCCAGATCAGCAACGCGTATGCCGAAACAGTTCATGTCCTTGTTGAGTGGCTGCTGCAGCGGCAGCGTCGATCCACTGTTCAGCGTTGAGTTGATGACCTCCTGCGGACGCTTGCGCGCAACGGCAATGCCAATGGGCACCGAATTGCCTGTGGAAATAGGTGGTGTATGATAATAATCGACACGAAACGCCGGTTCATAAAGATTGAAACCCACTTGTGCTGGAAGTGGACTTCTCTAGGTCGGACACTTTGGGCGAGGCGGCTTCAATTTTGACCAGCGTGGTGAGCGTAGAGGCAGACATGGTCTTCGAGGTGGCCGATGCCGTTACGGATGAGGAGGTAACGCTGCCCAGGCCCATCGAGGTGGAGGCCGCTTGCAGATGGTGTTGCTGATGGTGGTGCTGCTGCTGGTGGTGTTGTTGTTGCTGTTGGTGGTGGTGGTGGTGGTGTTGTTGCTGCTGCTGCTGATGGCAATTGTTGGAGCTGACCTCAGAGACCTGGCACGGCTCACGCTTGATCTGGACAAATGTATACGAGGAGTTGGTCTGCTGATGATGGTGGTGCTGCTGGTGCTGCGGATGATGATGCTGCAGCGGCAAAGGCAACGGCAACGGCGACGCTGCAGCGGCAGCCGCAGCAGCGGCATTCATATATTGCGTATGTGCGGGCATTGCAGCAAAGGGCTCCAGATGCAGATGCGGATGCCCTGCAAGGGAGCCCAGAGTTGCTCCGCCTGCAGCTGTTGTTGTCGTTGTCGTGGGCAACAGAAATGTGGTCGCAAGCGAGGAACTCAAAATATCCGCTGCGCTGTTGCTTGCTGCATTTGTTGCATTAAATGTGGCCATTTGTAGTTGTTATTGTTGTTGTGGGCACGTTGTATTAGATAGAAACACTCTGTTCAGCTAATGGGCTTGATCAGATCTTAAAGGATCCTTGGCGCATCGCAATGGCCCCAAAGGACGACGGCGACGACTGGATATTTATGCGTCTATGTATATATATGTATATATATATATCTATATCTATGTATATATATTTATGTAGCTACACTACTCAACATCCATTATCACACACACTCACACACGCGCACACACACGCACACACAGTCTACATTTTTACGTGTTTATTTCAGCTCAATCTTTGGTGCAACTCTCCGCGGCGCTATTTGTTAGCATATTGTGAACACTTATGCTTCTTATTATTATAAATAAATGACATAATACACGCGCCACATACGTATGCAACTTGCAATATCTATCAATATATATACACTTGTATATATATGTATGTACAAACTGGACCTGTGCTAGGTTCACAGCGGTGGCGGCGACGTCGGCGAGGGTGTGGAGGTGGAGGCGACCGATCCCCGACAAACTCGAAGCGTTGCGAGCGCTTGCTTAGCACGCTAACGAATTTCGCGCTGCGTTCCACCTATCAAAATAGCACGCACTTAACCCCGCGTTTTTTTCGCGAATTACTAATCCCTGGAAAAAACGTCCACGGGAGACAAAAAAAGCAACTTTTCAAGTTTTCACTATGTTTGGCAAGTGACAATCGTGTCCGATACGCACTAACATCGATATGCCGATATTAATTCTGATATCGTCATGCAACTGATAGTTCTTCGATATGACAACTTTTCGATATACATTCTCAACTATTGACGTGCCACTGGCCCCAATCGATGCCGCAGCGAAAGTATCGAAAAGGTATCGCATGAGTTGGCGCGCACTCAAGTATTAATTCGAAACACAAGACAAATAATTTATGAATAATGCAGTAATTGTTTATTTGTAAGTTATATAATGCTTATTGTTATGTCACGTATGATAATCATAGCTGCGTTCTTTGTTATCTGTATAAATAATATGGATTGTCAAAACTTAAACTATAAAAACGAATGGCGAGTAAGCAAATGTTGAAATCAGAAAGTTTTATAACTTTGTAGTAAGCTACTTTGCAACGTTATAACAAGTCATAATACAGTGGTCGCCCGACAATTAGAACGGAGAACAGAGGAGAATAGTAAGGATAATCTGATAGTCATATATTATATGACCTGAATGATGTCTGTAAATATAAGAAATAGAGAATACAAATCCTTATTATAATGTAACTAAATAGTGTTTATAAACATAAACCCATTTTGATTGCAATTTCTGCAATTTAAAATTCATTTTTCATATACATACATATATAAAATTTATAGAAGATAAAAAAGAAAAAAATGTGGAAAATAATAAAGGAATTGCAATTACTGCAATTCCAATATTCCAAAAATAATATTTATATTCGTTCTGTATTTTATGTGTTTTAATGAAAGAAAGTAATAAATAATAATCGGTATTTCAAAGTGCTTCTAATTCTCGAGCAGTAACTGTGTAATAAATAGCTGCATTCATAGGTAAATGCGTCTCAGATCCTTTGGCGTCGTTATGGAATTGCACTGCGGACACAGTTTGCGTGCGCCCAGAGTCTGGAGCCAGCACTGCTCGCAGTGGACATGCCAGCAGGAGACGGAGATGGCAGGATTTTTGTAGTCGTCGATGCAGATCAGGCACTTGAGCTTGCTCTGCGCCTGCTTCTCGTACAGGCGCAGGCGGGCCTTCAGCGATTCGATTATCTGCTGCTGGTTCTGCGCCATTTTGCTGGCTTGAGATGTGGATGGCGCTAGGCTTGCGGCCTCATCCAATTGTTCAGTCGTGGCCGCTTCGCTGGAATGATTGACAGTGCTGTTGCTATTGTTGGTGCTACTGCTGTTGCTGCTGCTCGGCTTAGGGGCATCGCTGGAGGAGATAAGCCGGCGTACATAGCTGGTGACCTCAGCCTCGGACACGCCGCCCTCATCGCCGTCGTCGTTGGCCAGTGGTATCACATCCGCCTCGCCATACTGCGTGGGCCCATATATGTGCGTATCGTCCTCGTCCACGTTGACGTCGTCCTCGTCCTCCCCGCCATTGTACTTGATAGTCTGGCCGAGGTTAAGCGCCGCATAGCCGCCCTGCAGCATCGTCGAGACGCGTATGCGCTTCTGGCCCGCCCACTCGTACTCCTCGTACTCGTCGCTGTCCTCCTCGTCATCGCTAGACTGACGCTGCTCCCCGTTGCTCTGCCCGTTGCGTCGACTAGTGCGCAGGCACTGATTCACATGCTCCTGGATCTCTGCCTGTGTAAAGTTCCTGTTGCACACGGGACAGCTGGCTTGACTGGATGCAGGAGCAGGCTCAGGATCTGCTGTTGGTGGTGGCGCTGCCGGCGGCGGCAACGCTGCTGGTGGGGGCGTCGCTGGCGCTGGTCGCTTGCGTGTGCGCTGCCGCTGTCGTGCTTGCCGGTTGCGCTGCACACGCTGAAAAACACTCCAAGGACGTCGTTGAGTGCCCTGTGCTTGTGACGCGACTGCAGCAGAAGCTGGAGGTGAAGTGGGGGCGGGTGTGGGTGCGGTAGCGTCTGTGGAGCGCAGCTGCATGCTGTGCAAGCGCTCCATCTCCACCTGACAGTGATCGGCCACCTGGCTGCGCTTGATTTTGGCATCGCAGGTGGGACAAATAACATCCTCGTCGCCGTTGGCGAGCTGATAGTTTTCGGTGCTGGGTACTGTCTCGGTGGCCATGGTTTGTGCGAAAATAACAGTTGGCAGCCTGCGGCTGACACTGTGTGCCACTTTAGCCGCGTTTATCGCACGTTTTTAGCTTGGATTTCGTTTATAAACTCAGATTTTAAACTTGGTTTTTTTCTTTGCCGAGCAGAAACTAAATAAAAAACAACAAACGCGACGCCGAACTAGTGGTGTGAGCAATACAAATATCGATAGCATATTACTCGTTCGCACTGCTGGCGTTGCCAGCTGTCGACTGTCAGCGACACACACAATCGTCCAATATACCAAAAACATAATGTGATGTTATACTCACATTGGTGATGTTACGACTACAGTGTGACCGAATGTTAAAAGCAGAATATTACCTTATGTTATTATACCAGCGTCGAAACTGTGCTGTGCTGTTCCATATCACAATTTTGCGTCAAAATATACGGTCACGCTGATTGTCAACCCCTCTGCGAATAGTTATTTTTATTATTTTGTTTATGTTTAATGTAAAAAACAAAAGGTGTTTTATAAATAATGTGAAAAGAAACGTTAAGCTTAAGCACAGCATTAGCGTAAGTGAGAGCAGAGTTCAGTAGCACAACTAGTGTAAACAACGCCAACGTGATTTTTGCACCAGACGAAAGTGAAAATCTGGGAAAACAGAATAGAGAAAATAGCAGTGCATTATTTTTCCCAAATCTGTGTCAGAAAGAATTAAGGTTTCCAAGTGTATTTGTGTGCGTGTGTGGGTTTGTCGATTTTACAACATTATTAATCAATTAAACAATAGTAAAATGTCGGAAATATTACAAACACAAAAGCAACACCCACAACAACAACAACCACAGCAGCAGAGCAGCATTGGCATCTATAATAATAAAATGAACGTCATACCCAATTATACCTTGAGTGGCATGAGCTCCTTTGATGCCGAATCTCTGCCCGATTATTCAGAATTTGATTCCGAATCGGTAACTTTGGACTATTACAAGGAAAGGTATTTAGCAAACGGCGACAACAACAACAACAACATACTCGACAAACCGTAATTTGTCTGCATTTTTGTTTTGGTTCCGTTTCACAATTCGCAGTTGCTGCAGTAGTTGTTATTGTCCTATGCCCTCATTTTGTTTGCTGCTCGTAAGCGAGTTTTTTTCTTGTTTGTTTGTTTTTTTCATTTCGCTACTCATTATACGCTGATCCTGTTGCCATGCCCGACGCACATGCTCATCAAATTCGAATATACTATATGCAAAACATGCTAGATACTCTCTTTTGTTGCTAAAAATAGAGCAGATATATTTGCTGTCTGACCCCCGTCTGTGCAATAGAATCTCGAAATTGGCCAAATTTCGTTGTGTGTAGTATAAAACTGGCACCCGCTCACCGCCCGCTTCCCATCACCTCATCAAATGTCTGTTGACGATTGTTTTTGGACATACGACATGCATACATATATTATGTGTACATATATTATGTATGTATATGTACATACATATGTACATGTCATTTCCTTATGCATAATTAATGCATTGAGTGCATTGAGCTTGCAGTTTTACGGCTGCTTCGACTACTCCTTCTCTTACCTCCCACATCACAAGACGCCTCTTCGTCTGCCGACTTTCCTCATTTGGTTTTAATGGTTTCCCATAGCATCTGCCGCCCTTACAGTCGATATTATAAATTTGTAACACGTTGACTGCATAACTAAAATGTTGATAAGAAATTAAATGAATACAACAAATTTAAATTGTGGTATTTCATAATTAGTTTTGAATATCCAAATTTCAACCACTTGCTATTTGGTTTCGTTGTGCTCTTTATTCCAAATTTTTTATTAATATAATATATTATATATAATATAATTCGGTTACAATTTCAATGTATATAGATTTTAATCAAAAGATTAGCGAATTTTTTTGTTTAATATTCAAATGAACCCGAAAATAAACAATATTTTTGCTGACGAGTGTTTTTTTTCGGGTCGGAATGAAAATCAAAATTATTGAAGCGTTACAAAAAACATCGCAACATATAGTCTATTACATACTTACACATTCTCCTAATTGTTGTGATCGATATAACTTTCCCATGTGCGTATAATAATGCTTTTGCTTTTGCTTTTGCATGTTGCTCTGTTTTGTTTTCCCATCTGCATTTAGTTTGTGCTTGTATATTATTTTAGTTTAAGTTATGTTGAAGAGTCTCAGTTATCAGCTACTAATCGAATGTTACCAATTCTATTTCTCCCCCATGCAAACCAATTTAACCAAAAAAAAATAAAATATACAGATGTTGAAATGGCTGCCGCCAGCATTTTAAATTGAAACATAAAGTTATCGCAGCCGCTGTGTGCTAAGACTTAAGCAATAAACGCCAATTGACTTATTTAAATTGTTATATTCCAAGCCAGAGTTACCGTTACTCCCCTATATATAATATATAGACTATACACATTTAGCAAACTAACCAAAAACGCATTTGAAACGCATTCCAATTTAGTATTTTGCGAGGGCAGACGTTTTGCCTGATTAGTTAATAAGGTAAGTTTGGAGCAACAGTCGTAATTTCAATTGTATACTGCCAGTTTATTGTATGCATATAATTTATTTGAAAATACTCTTTATTGCCACAACAGTGTACTGCGTCCAGGAGCGGACGAAATGGCGCCAACAACGACAATTGAAACCATAACTATCACAAGACCACTCAAGGTGCGTACACAAAAAGCCAAGCGTTGACCATCAGTTGCCAACTAATGTGTCTCCTCTCTGCAGGTGATTGCATTTATATGCGGTGTCATCGTGGTGGTACTGATGATCATGGCCTTGGCCTCCACAGACTGGCTGATGGCTGCCGGTTGGCGTCAGGGCCTGTTCGTGCACTGCATTGAGGAGGATTCGGTGCCGCCACTGCCATTTAATATACAGGATCCACCTGGCTGCTATTGGACACGTGATATAGGTATTTATCATAAGCTTATAACATATTCCAATAAGCTCCAAGCTCATGTCTTTCATTGTTTTGCAGCCTATATCAAGGCGACCGCAGCACTATGCATAGTCACATTGATAACGGACGTCATAGCCACACTGCTGACTGGACTGGGCCTAAGGACGCAGAATCACAATGTCAAATACAAATTTTATCGTATAGCCGTAGTAGTAATGTTCGTCTCATGTAGGTTTTCCATCTTTCAAGTATATCAAATTTAATTGCCAACCAAAAATATTTACAATTTGCGCCCTATTGCAGTATTGGCCGTGTTAACCGCTCTGATTGTGTATCCGGTGTGCTTTGCAGGCGAACTCACAATGGGTAAGTAGCAAAACTTGGCTGTATGGATGACAATAACATAAATACATTTGTTTTTTCATTTTACGCACAGCGAATCGACGCGTTTGGGAGTTTGGCTGGGCATATGGTGTCGGATGGGGCGCAGCCATTTTCTTGTTTGGCGCCGTCGTCCTGTTGCTTTGTGACAAGGAATCGGAGGAGATCTACTATAAGGAGAGAAAAATTGTACATGAAAACCAAATGCGCGCCTAGGCAAGGCCGCACGACCTGCCTGACGTCGTTCTTTAGACATAAGCATCTAGCAACCAATACACAAACACACACACAGACTCTCACAGACGTATATAAATTTCAATTTGACTCAGACTTAAGAACAAAGAACTAAATCAAAAGAGAAATCCTCAGCAGCAAATTTGTTACAATTCTGATTATGTATATCATAAACATTTTAAGCCAAAAACAATCAAATACGAATCCGTAACAACTTCCTTCTTCCCATAGTACTGGGTATTAGTTAATATAGGATTTGTTTTCGTTTTTAATTAGTTTCTCCACATTGAAAGGTAATCTTCCAAAACACCCAATCACACAAACTTGCTCCGCAACTCATATATATTCGCATATAAACTGGAAATCGTGTCCAACCTACATACCACCCTATATAAACAACACATACATATAAATATATAATAACATGCATAATCGCAATTCGTGTCAGCCAATTTTTAGTCTGCTCTTTGGCAAATTATAGCGAAAGCAAAGCAAAATTGTACTTTACGTACTTACATATATACATACTATATACGAGAACAAACTATTCAGATAAATACAAGACGTCTACCTAGAAAATTAACATATAAATTCATAGTGTTTAGTCATCAAATACTCCCAGATATGTATGTATGTAACCTTACTATAATCGACCATTCAACTCCCCACCCCAAACCGAAACACAATTTTGACGATACAACAACAAAATTCATATTTGTGTTGTTGAAATGCAAAAGCTTCTATCTCGAAAGCATTTCTATATATTTCGATATTATAAAAAAATGCACTTCAAATATGCATCTAAAATAGAACGATTACGCTTTCAAAAAATCATGTTTCTATGTGTTCTCGATTAGTACCAAATGAGTTTGTCTAATTTGATTTATATTGTATTGTGTTGTGTGTCAATTCTGACTAAATACCTAATGTACTCGAATTTCATTGTTTTCTAACCACACACCTTTTGTATGATACTTAAACCGTCCCGTCTACCACTCAGCTTACGTTTAATAATATTTTGTATTATTAAGTTAATCTTATATATGCAATATTTTTAACACACTTAATTTGGCAGCTTGTTTTTTTAAGCACAATTATAACAGCAGATTAATTTATTTGTACATTCGAATTTATTATTGTACATTTGAATTGTGTTTTTTTGCTATACATATCACAGCCGATTGAAAATAATAAACATTTTTTTGACAACTTTTGTTTAAGTTTGTAATTAAATTATTTGATCTGAAAATATATACACATAATATATACATATAATGAAACAAATACATATTTATTATACATATTTATTGGTTAATATAATTTCTAAGTTGTTAGATTTAGCTTTTCGAACAGTGTTTCACCATTTATTATCTTCATGCATCTAATCGAACATAACCCCAACATAATTTAAGAACTTCGTTTTTATTTTATTTGGATTTGGTTTCCCTTCACAATAACAACAATTGACAAAGCAGTTTTTATAATTTGACAAAGTTTTAGATACAAAACAAAAAGCAACAAATACTAACAAACAAGTTGAACGCGACGTAAATTACAACAATACAAAGAAAAATACACATGCATTAACATTCATATAAAAAGAAGACATTGAACAAATCGTAGGCAGGAACGTGCGGTGAAAAAGGAAAAGAAAAACGGAACGAAACGAAACGAGAAACAAGAACAATTAATAACGAGTATGAAATTAACAATTATACCAAACAATTTTAATTAACTAACATATACTTAAGTAAGTTTAAAGTATGCAACTATTATTAAAAACACAAATTCAACATATGTAACTAACGAAACAATTATATAGTATACTCAAATGTGAACTTTTATGAAACGTTACAATTTTTTATTGCGAAATGAATGCAAAATTAGCAATTAAATAACACGAACACACACTCAAAATTTAATATTTTAGTTTTCATACACATATTATTAACAAATCAAATTATAAGAAACACAACCATGTACGTTAAAGCATCACAACTTATGAATCATTGATGAAACTATTTTAAATGGCAACAAACAAGAGAACTTATCAAACTAATTGCTAGTGATCGTATATTCAATAATATTCACTTAGCCACATATTTATATGAAAATTATGTATTATGCATTATATATTTCTCAATATTGCAGTTATCAACAATGTATCCAACACATCGAATGTCCTAAAATTTGATACACCCAATCATCAACTCGGTTTTAATGTAAATATTTCGGTCAAGAATTTCAGTTGGCACCAAATCAATTAAACAAAAGATTGTTAACCACTAATAAACATTTTCCAAAATACATAAAGGCATATATGGAAACTAGGTTTAGATTGGGGTTCCATAATCAAAATCTATTCACATATGTACCAACAAAATACATAACCCACTTATTTAAATTACATCCAAAAATTGTAATCACTGAACTTTTCTTACATTTGGGAACGTACAAATTGATCGATTGACTATTACATCATTGAATTCTGGCTGGCCTCGGATCGCAGTTAATAACTGAAATAGCAAGCAGATAAGCAAATGCCTGGAAAATGATGACAAGAAAAACTGAAGAAAGCTATTATGATCCTTTAATCAGCAAGATAAGTCGATTTAGCAATATCCGGCCGTCCGTTTTTACCAAAATCGAATTTAGCTCGCTTGCGGAACAATAAAAGAGCCTGATATTTTTCGGTTTACATAGAATTTAATTTTAAAAAAAATAATGTCGATATGGAAACTACATAGCATTCATTATTTTTAAAAAAATTATGATTATTGGAGCGTTTATGCCGTACATATGTACATGTGGGTACTACAACTACAGTTATTCACAATGGCACAACGCCGCATCTTTAGTCTTTTTTGGCAATTAGGCCCTGCTTCTTCAGCTGTCGCAGCGCACATTTGGCAGCGGTGCATTTGGCTATGCGGTAGTTGCGTCCAATGCCACGGAACGTGCCCTTGCAGAATACATCAACAGTGACGCGTACGCGTCGACCGTCGGCCAACTTCTCGGGCTTGCCGAACTTGGCCGTTTCCGGCTCGAGCTCGAGCAGCTCTCGTATGGGTGACTTTGGCACTGAATTGCTAAATTGCTCAATCTCCGGCTTCATCATGTTGCTGTACACCTGCCACACCACATCCAGCGACATATTGGAGTCGAGGAAAATGGCGCCGGCAATCGATTCGAATACATCACCCAATGCCTTGGGCACCTCAACATCCTCAGCATCATCACACTCCTCCTCCGACAGCAAATAGTACTGCAATCATATACGAAATTATGGTATATAGTTAAAAAATATATTATATTGCTCACCTCTTCACTTATGCTGTGACCGTTTTCCTGCTGAATGCGCACGAAGCGATCGATGACGTCGTTGAGCCCAGGCGACAGGTGACGAAAGTACTTGTGGAAGCCATGCCTTACGGCCAATGACGCAAATATCGTGTTGTTTACCAGAGCCGAGCGCAGATCGGTTAGCGCGCCTGGCGAGTGCTGGCGTGGATCCTCATACAGGCGCCGCGTTATCAGATAGTCCAGCACAGCATCGCCCAAAAATTCGAGGCGCTGATAGCAATCTGTCAGACGGTTGGGCGTATAGCTGGCATGCGTCATAGCCTGCAGCAGATAGGAACGATCGCTAAATCTGTAGCCCAAGCTGGCCTCGAACTCCTCAAAGCCGCTCAGCAGCTGCTCCAGCTCAACGCTGGCATTGGGCGCGAAGTGCAAGAGGGGACTGCGCGGCGTAGGCCAAGCTCCATAAATGCTGACATTGTTGCTGGCATTCGGCTTGCTCGTGCCCGGCTTACGTTGCTCATCAACGTCAGCTGCTAACGGCTCCAATTTATAGGGCAGCACACGGACACCCAGCCAAGCCATGAAGAGCAGCGCACCACGCGGCCCACACTCGATGAGGTAGGCGCCAATCAGTGCTTCCACACAATCGGCAATGGACTTGTCCGGTATACTGTGCTGCGAGACCAGATTGTACGGTATGAAGCAGCTGAAATCGCTTGTATCATTGGAATCGTCCAGATTGGTGGCTGGTGTCAGTTGTTGCGCAGCCGGAGGTTGTTCCGCCCCACTGGCCAGTCCTAATGCTTCGGCCTTTTCACGGACCAACTCGCAGATCTGGACGCTGTTTAGGTTCTTGATGTCCAGCAGATCGGCCAGCTTCCAGTGATGCGTCGGTATTTTCGCCTCAATCAGCGCCTTCTCCAGCTCCTTGGGCACATAGTAGCACGGCGGCAGCCAGTTGTCGTGCGGCTCAAATTTCGTTGCGATCATATACTCGCCCAACCGCTTGCGCCTACCCAGGCGATACAGATTGAGATTGGCCACCTGCTTGGAGCGCAGATGACTCAGCTTGCCCTCGTGCACATTCTCATACGTGATGTAGAGGTATGTGGTGATGGCATACTTAAGGAACGAGTCACCAATTGTCTCCAGACGTTCTAGATTGATGCCATCGTTGGCATTGGACATGGTAAGCGCTTGCAGTATAATGCTAGGACTAGGTCCCGGATGTCCTACCAATTCCGGCTGATAGTCAAAACTGAAGGCGCCATCGCTAGTATCCGTTAATGACTGAACAGTTGTTTTGGCAGCGCCAGTCGAATGCAGCTCCGGCTGGTACTGAAGGCTGAGCTGCTTGCTGTCCAGATTGAGACGGTCATGATCGTTGTAACTATCGAAACTATCGCCACAGCCCAATACAAGGTAGCTTTCGGCCTTGTGTTTCTGCAGCCAGTCTGCGTTCAGCTCCACCAAGTCCGCCAGCTGCAACGGCCGTTTGTTGCCCACTTTGTTCAGCAATTGTATCTCTGTTACGTATGGCAGCAGCTGCTTGAGCAGCTCCAGCTGCAATGTAGCCTCATCTTGGTCAGCTTTCGTAGCGTTGCCATCGGCGCGCTGTAACGCCAGCTCTTCGGTGTGTGGCACCAGCATGCCACAGCTTTCGATCTCCGATTTGAAGCGCACAATGGATTGCTCATAGTTAACACTAATTTGCTGCTGCGCCTGCTCAAAGTTGTAGCCGATGAGTAGATTCTTTGTCTGTTGGTACTGGCGTTCGTTGGCATTGGTCGCCTGTATGATGGACAGCTGTTTCTGGCGCCTCTCTACCTCCTGCGCTGTTTCGATAGTCTCCGCTTCGTTCTTTGAGGTGAACTCAATGCGGCCGGTGCCAATGCCTTCAGCATCATCCTCTGAGCTATAGCGATGAATGGGTCCCACATAATCGTCATCATCATAGCTGGAGCTTAGCGAGTTATCCGAATCATAGTAGCTATAGTTGGGCTTGCCTGCCTCAGATTTAGTCGTATTGCCGACTTTCGGCTTGGTAGATCGCTGCTGACCAGGCTGCGATTGCTTAAAGACGCTGCTATTGCTCACATCCCAGAAAGTTGGAGAGCCGTAGCGCGTCTGCTGATCGCCTGTAAATGAGATAAACAGATTGAAAGAATTCAGTTAACAAGATCTTTGGGATTCTCCTGAGTACTTGCTGGTATACAGATAAGTGCATATAAATAAACGTGAGGGCTGGGTTCTGAGTGTTCGAGCACTCACGACCAAGTACTTGTTGTCGTTCGGGGTTCCAATATAAGAAAATTCACAAAAATGAATTTAAGGAATGTCGCACACTTACAGAACTTAACATTGGCGGGCAGTACCGGCAGATAGTCCTCGTCTTCCTCATCTTCATCCTCATCCTCATCGTAGCTAGCAATATCGTCGGCCATGTCATTCGTCCAGGTGCCAATCTCGACAAAGTCGTCCGCATTGCCCAGCTGCTGTTCGCCTTCGATAATCAGCTCGTTTGCGCTCTTGGCGGCCTTCTCAATGGGCGGCTCCTCCGCCGCCAGCTGTGCAGTAGACTCATCCTTCTGACTACTGTCGACTGGCTCCTTGCTGTCTGACTTCTGCTTGAATTCGCGTGACTTTTTCAACACCTCTGACAGGCTCCATCCAAAGTCAAGCATGGGCCACTCAAAGGTCTCGTCGTCGATCTGTTGTCGCCCGAGGGCCAGATCGGCAGAGACCTGCTTCCGTATGTCGTCGGCCAGCAGTAGACCATTGATGCGGTACAGGATGCAGGGCAGGCAAACGGCTGTGCGCCATAGGGACGCCGGAAACGGATGCACTGTACACAATTCCGGCACCAGAATCTGTTTCTGTTCGAGATTTTCGCGTTTGGCTCGCTTGGTCTCCTCCGAACTGGTGGGCAGCGCCACGCCCTTACGATTCACATAGCGAGGCGTGAGAAAATTCAAGCGCGCACTCGTATGATCCACGTCCAGAAGAGGCTGGGCCGCATTCTGTATGGTCAGGCCATACTTTAGCAGATAGTAATGCTTGAAGGTGCGATAATTGTCGCCCGGAAAGCAGCTGAGCGGCGACAGATGCGGACAGATCTCGGCCACGTAAAAGTACTGCGGCTGGTCCTGATTGCGATACCAGGGCATGACGACAGCATCCTGAAAGCGATGCGCATCGAATACCTGTTCCTGGCGTTGCTCATCTGGCACCGGCTGCGGCATCATGTTGCCAGTGGCCTGAATGAGCTCTAGAAATTGCCAATCGATAAGCCGGCTGTCAGGCGCTGTCCTCACCGTGGGCACAATGAATACACAGTTCTCCGTAGAGTCTGGATCGAAGAGCATGAGAAACTTTTGCAGGCGGAGCACATTTGTGAACGTGTAGTTGAGGAAGACATTGATGCAGTCGATCTGTGTGTCGGTCATTACAACACGCTCGCGTGCGAGCTCCAGCGATACTTTCACCTCTCCGGATCGCGTGAATATGGAGAAGGCGCTCAGCTTAGGTATACGCTTTAGGGTCAGTATGCCGAAGCCCTGTTGCGCCTCCTCCGGCGGATAGATCTTGCGACCGCGCGTGTTCTGCTCCTCGGGTATTGGACACTGCAGCGTCAGCTGTATGAAGTACAGATAGCAGGGCACACCGGCCACGGGACGGCAGTCACAGAACTCGGACGCAATACGCTTGTAATAGTATTGGCGCCGTTTGGTGGTGCCCGGGCGTGGCTCGTCATTCTGTTTCACTATCTGCTCATCCTCTGGCTCCAGATCAAAGCACTCCCAGTCCGGTTCCAGGGCCCGAAAGCCCTCCTTGCCAATCGGCTGTAGCTGATCATCTAGCTCACCGATCCGGTGCAGCTCGACGCAGGCCTGGAAAGCAGCCAGACGTCGCGCCAGGGTTTGGGTCGGCATTGGTAGACCCTTTTGTAAATGAGTTTTAAATAATTAGCAATATGCAAAATTGTGGTAACAGAACAAAATATGGCAGGTATGAAACTTTAAACGAACCCCTCTAACTCGCACCTTCATCTACCACAAACACTGTTATAGAGAATTTCAAGTTATAGAAGTTCGAAGTCGACTATATAGCTATATAACAGCTGAAACACTTACAACAATATCGTGCTTCATTGGCGAATTAATTGGCAATCGCAGCGTATACTGGTATAGAGTAACGCCTTGTCGTTCGGATCGCGCACAGCGCCATAGTGCCGTCAACTTGGTGAAGGTGTCGCTGGGCAAGCGGGCGCAATACTTGTTGACCAGCGCGATGGCTGTGCTGAGATCCACGGAGGCGCCCGTCGCCAGTTCCGGCCTGGGTTGATAGGCGGCCAGGCAGCTGGTTAAGCGATCCGCCTGCCGCTGCTCCACCTCGGCTGGCTCCGTATTCGCGCACTTCGAAAGCAGCATCTGTAATTGAAGTAGTCTCATATTAAAACGTTATTAACTATACAAATTCGATTAGAGTTACCTGCTCGATTTCACGATATTGGGCCATTTGATGAACCAAGGATTCGGTTGTGCTCGCCAGACTGTCCGCAGAGATGGCGACAGTGTCTGCGGTAGGCGTGGCAGCAACATCCGCCACCGCCGCCAGTTCGCATTCAAAGCGCTGCTTGGCCCTTCGCTCGGCGCTTCTGTCACTGGGCGTGGTGTTCGTTAGGCTGATGGCATCATCACTGGAGTTGCCGTTGTCTAATAGAGTGGGCACCTCATCCTGAATCTCCTGCAACTTGATGTCGCACGCCGTGGGCGGCTGTTTGCTGAAGATTTCCGGATTGAGTATTTTAACAGTGCCACGGGCTGTGCCAAAAGTATATGGATCAGAACCCAGCGAATTGGGCAGCGCTGAGTCATCCGAGTCACTGTCTTGCTCCTGTTGCGCATCCTCATCAGTCGCCGCCGCGCATATGAACCGATGCGATCGCTCGCTGAGCTGCACGGCATCAGCGGACCCTGCTGCAGTAGGCTCATAGCTGGGCGCCACCAGCATGATGTGGTAGGCGGGTGCGGCACGGGCGCGTCCCTTGCACTGCACGTAGCTGCGGTAGGTGGTGGGAGGATCCCAGCGCACGACCAGATTGCACTTGGGCACATCAATGCCCTCCTCTAGAACCGAAGTGCCAATTAGCACGTTGCAGTCGTGCATGCGAAAGCGCTTCAGCACCTCTTCCTGCCGCCGGTGCTCCTGTTCTGCCTCCTTGGGCTCCGTGGCGGGATCGGCCATGCGATCTGTCGTATACTGGCAGCGCAGAAATTTGAGATCGGGATCACGTCTGCTCATCTCCGCCAGCAGTTCGAATAGCACGCGTGCCGTATGATTCTGATTACAATAGATGAGCGCACACAGAGTCTCGCTAGCGTCGTGCTGATAGCGATTGTGACGGCGCGTGTGGACGCGCCTTCTCGGTGCGTTCGCTTTTGACTTTGCTGCAGGCGGTGGTTGAGTTTGGCTGGCTGTTGTTGTAGTTGCTGCTTCTTCAGTTTTGCTCTTCACCGGGTCTGCCTTGTCTGTCCCTTGCAGCAGCTGCTCGAGACTGCTGACTATCGTGCGTGCTTCCACATGCTCCTGCTCGAGCTGCTCAACTACTTGGCACTTGGCTTTCAACTCTTGCGCCAGCTTGTTGAAGTCCGCCTGCTCTACATGATGACGCATCTTGCGCAGGCCATCCGCCTGGCTGTGCACCTCGGCTGGCTTAAAGCAACGCAGCACTTTCAGCAGGCGGCGCACCTTGGGACTGGAGTAGCGCTCAACAGTGCAGCGTGGCTCCTCGGTCGTCGGCTTCTGGAATGTTTGCTCGCAGAGCGCATTGACTTGCACCAGCGCCGTGTTCACCAGACAGAAGAGCAGATAGTGTCGTTCGTGTGGAGTCTTCACCTTGAGCTTCTCGTTGCGCTGATAAAAATGATGGGCAGCGCGTTGCGCGCACCAGGGTCCCATCTCATGCAGCACAGCGAGCAGGGAGTCCAGCACATTCAGCGGGTCCAACTTGGGATCGGGTATATCTGGAAAATTAATGATGGATTAAAAAATATAAAAATACAATAAACAGTAGTTATATTCTCTTAAGGACATTTAGTAATCAAGTATGCATCCGTTACCGTATATACATGCAAATACGATGGGGACTGAAAAGTTATTGGCAAAATGATAATAAAAACCAAAACTTTTATATTAAATGGTATTCTTGAAATACTCTAATGTTTTAAACTGCTTTAAACAGTACTTAGTTTCAGTAAAAGATGACTACGATGAAGAGAAACGAATCAACATGATATTTCCAATCTACATACTACATAAACATCACCTGACTATAAAGACATTACTTTGCTAACCGTTCAGTTTTGAACTTTGTCCCATATGACTTTTTTACGATTGAATTTGAGAATCTGTCACATTAGGTAGCTTTCGCACAAATCAAACCGAGTGCTTACATACCCTTTAAGTCTTCCAAGAACTGATCGGTGCCGTAGATTTCGAATGGATCGTAACGATGGTCATTAAGGAACGATTTGTGTGTAGTTAGTATATCGACTAGCACACTGGACAGCTGATCCATGTCAAAGGGCGCACACTGCACAATGTACTCGTGCGGCTTGGCGCAGTAGCGCAGAACGGTCACAATGTCACTGGCCGTCTCGATGCGACAGAGCATGCGCTCTTCCAGGGTATCAAGCATGGCATTCAGGTCCTCCAGCTCGCAGCCGGCACTGTGCAGTGGACCCGCCAGGCCCAATATGCGGGGTCTATCGCACGGCTTCGCCGGCAGTATGAATTCATCGAAGATTGGCTGAATCGTGTGATAGACAGCACTGTCGTGACAGTCCTCCAGGACAATCAGCTGTATGTCGCTTAGAAGCAAATCTCCGGCTTTCAGCAAGCACTGAAAGCTAGTTGGCTTGTGTATGCTAACATGGTAGTCAGTCCAGCAGTGATTGGACGGTATTTGCCTCTCTGGCTGCTCCTGCCACACTTTGAGATCAGTGAGATGCGTGAGCATCGTGTACATGGATGTGGCTTCAGCATCGATCTGGGAGCTGAGGTACACGCTCACCTTGCCATTGCGGCGTCCGCGTCTGGAATACTCCTGCAGCAGCTTCAGTGTAATAAACTCTTTGGAGCTCCTGTGGCCCAAGCAGATGATTGTGTTGCGCTCGAAGGCGGTAGCCAGTAGTTCTACTTGAAAGTCGCGCGGCGTGAACACCGTCGTGTGCAGATTGTTGTCACACCAGTGGAACGCCATGCTGACATTTGTATGCAACAGGCGTGAATCTAACGCAGCTCTACTGCAATTGGAATTGGTGGGTAATCCACAATGTGGAAAAGCCGGCTCGGGTGTTTTTTTACACCATCGATGTATCGATTACAACGCGATGAATATTGCCTATTAACAGACGGCAGCTATCGATAACCAAAAAGAGCTAGAAAAATAGCCAGCAGTTTAGGAAATGGCCAAATATATATGTTGCGAAACTGTCAGACGCAGGCAAGTTAACATAGTATATGCATCGATGCTTTGTTGTTTCTATAGGGATATCGATAAACTTATAAAAAGTAAATACAAAACGTAAAAAAAGCGGCAATTCGAAATAATTTTACTAATCTAATTTTTCAGCAGAGCAGTCTTATGCGACGGTCACAAGTGCCATCAGTGCGCAGAGCAGCCAAATTGGCTGTTCCCACTAATGAATTGGATGACAACAAAAAACTATATGCGCCCCTGGAAATACAGTGGGGCACAGCCGGAGCCTATAAAGGTTTCAGGCCCCGAAAGTACGAGGAGGGCGAAAATCCACTCAAGGACAAGCGCATCTTTCTAGTACTCTGGCGAAAGCAGTGCAACAAAAAGCACAAAACTTGGAAAGCTAACGGCACTCTGGAGGTGACGGCAACCAAAGCTACTTTAAAAGACGAAATTGGCAAAGTGTTGGACGTATGCAGCAGCTTTAAGGCAGAGAAATTACAAGCGGATGCTTTGCTAGAGATTGGCATGAAGGACGTTGAGATACAAGTGGAGTTCAGGACCGCTGAGGAGTGTATCGCGCAGCGGCAGGAAGAAATTGAAAACTGGTATAGTCAGCAAGAGGAGTCTGGCGGACTGGTCTCCCAACGATATGATCCCATCAGCCTGCCTCAAAGGCCGACAAACATGCTAAAAAGGCCAAAACAATCGCCGGCATCCAAATCACTCAACGAAAGCACTAGCTATGGCACTCAGGAAACTGCTGCTCCTCGTCCGTTTACGCTAAGCGAGTTTGTTTGCATGCTGGCCCCAGGGGAACTGCAATCTCAGACACTAAAGCTGCTTGCCGATCACTGTCAGGAGTTGGGCGCGGTAATAAGTACACCATAACCTGTTTTTCCATAATTGTATAATTATTTTTTAGGAACTACCGTTTGCATCTGCAGATATTATGGATATGGCTCAAGTAATCTGCGATCATCCTGTGCTGCTCAAGCACATGGTACATAAACCGCTGGTTACGGAGCTGCTACTGCCGCACTTGCCGCCTTGGCAAGATATGGGTCTCTACGATTCCGCCAAGTTTGAATTCGTGCATTTATTGTTGGATAATCTGGTTGTGGCAGGCGGCCAGAAGTGTGCCATTATCGCCAACAGTCAGATGAGCTTGGACATTATCAAGGGTTACTGCCAGTGCTGGGAGATACCTTACATTCAATTGGAGGACAGCACGCAAGCCAGCTGCTTCAATACGCCCAGCTTTGAGGATGCAAAGGTGCCAATGGTTGCCCTGTTATTGGCAAGCGAGTTGCAAGCCATTCACCTGGCGTGCTGTAAGCATATGGTGCTCTATAATTACATCGCTCGAGCGGAAGTTAGTCAATTATTGGCAGCTGATGCTGACAGACAAATCTATACACTAATCACTGCTGGCTCTTTGGAGGAGCGACAGTATCAGCAGCACTTGGGCCTAGTCGATGGCAGTGATTTTCTGTTGGATGCACTCAATCTCAGCGTGAATGCTACACACGAAATGCTCGGAGTTGCACAAAATGTGGGTAAATTGCTTCGATTGTAAAATTGTAGATAAATTTTACTTCTTTTGCAGTCATTGTCGAGTTGGAACCAATGGCAGTCACCTTTCAGTGAAACATTCATAAAGGTAGGCAAAGTCCCACTCCCCAAAAGTGTTTACAATCAACGTATTTGCATTTTCAGGAAACATTTCACTGTGATGAATTGTCCAGCTTAAGATTCGTCTTCAGCAAGGAGACCGTAATTGTTACCACAAACTAACATTAAAGTTGATTTGATACATTTTAAATTATATGTTTTATTATTTCAGCTCACATTTCAGTCGAGCTAATTTTTGGTTAAGGCAAAATGGAAAATGTTTTTAAATGATTACTACTTCTTTAGGAGATGCTCGACAGCATCTATGCGCAGCGCAAAATTAGATTCCCGCTTATTGAAGATGACCTCGTCACACTTGATAATCGCACCGATTGCCAAATGTTTCTCCAGACGAGCAACCTGCTCGTCGCTTATGTCGGCAGGTATGCCCAGCAGATCATATTCGGTGGTCAGTACAGGGAATGTAAACTGTGGCGGATACGGACGAATGTCACTGACATGAATTGGTGTAATGTTGCCGAAGTCGAAAAATAGAATGCTGGGGTATCCATCGCCCACCAATTCCATGCAAAGTCCTCGGCACCACCTGCCCAGGTATTTGGCAATGCACAAATCGCTTTTCCTAGTAAATACTCAGAGTTTAACAAATGCAATTCTTGCTTGATATGAGTTTACTTACGGAGGCGCGTAGAAGTCAAACTTAGCAACGGATTCACCATAGAACTGAATATCTCGCTGCATTTGGGTTATTTCGATTGCATAATCCAAGATGGTGCAGTGAATGATACCGCATTTGATGGTCGTATTGTCCATGATAACCATTTCGATGTCCTTGCCCGTAGGCAAACGCGCATGTTGTAGATACTGCAAATTAAATTGATATATGGATTATAAGCAAGTGCGGAAGTATTATCATTGGCGTGTCGAAGATTTTATACTCATTTCGACTTTGGACAGATTTCACTAACTTATACATATGCTATTGAATAGTCCACGACTAACTCACAGCTGTACATCTGCTCCATTAAAAATATTTCATATTCACTATATATGCATTCGAAATATGGTCTATTAATGTGTAAAGCTAATTTAAGAACATTCAAAAACTACAATTTTTGAGGAGTCCTCTGTAATATACTTGTGTAATGGTTCTTACGTCCTCTTGACAGCCACGCTCTGACAATTGCGGCTCCACTGGCATCACTAGCGTCTTGATCAAACGGTTTAAGCTGCGATTCATGTTGCTCTCGATGAGGACCACGCGCTGCATGCCCCTGTCAAAATCAAATTCACGCTCCGTGTACTTCAGCACAAATGTGTAGTTGTCGTTCAGCTCATACAGAATGTTGCGCAAATTGGGGCTCATATAGCGTCGTGGAACACTGCGCAGTGTCACAGGCACAGCGTAGCGCGGCAATGCTGACAAATAGGCGCTGCACTCGTGCAAAGTCTCGAGAGTTGTAAGCTCCACGCTGCCATAGTCAACACAGACGACGTAAATGGCCAGCAGATTGTCGGCATTCAGCACCATGGCGCGCATAATTTGCTTGTCGAACTTGTAAATAACCAATTGGCCGCACTTGGGCAATTGGCTGAGCTGGGGCGAAGCCTTGCCCAGCATCATGACAGCGGAGATCACCTTGCAGTAGGCTACCTCGGACTTTATGTCAGCAGAGCGCACGTACAGCACGTTGCTCTGCTCAAAGGCTGTGATCTTGACGTCGGCGCCGGATGGCGGCAGCTTAAGCTTTGTAAACTTTTCCTCAATAGTATCGTCGATTATCGGCGGCCAGCCCGTCTCACAGCTCATCTTGTGCACATCGTCGAGTGCACGGAAACAGTTAGGATTGCAGAAGAGCATACCGCAAAATTTGCAGCTGCTGTCCGTGTAATTATTGCAAGCCAAACAATTCTTCCCCATCTCAGTCAGTTTTGATTCCGTGCAAGGTTCCTTAGTCTTCGGCTGGCTTTTGGGTCTACAAGCAATTAGTATACATTAATTTAAATTACTTTCAACTTGTACATTTAAGATACGCACGTAACTATCGAATGTCCTGATCGAAAGCTAAAAGCGATCTGATCCTTTTCTACTATATCATCAACTGCATAAGCTCCACGATGCTCTAGCATGAACTCGTACTTGACATTTAAGTAGCGCTGATTTACATCGTTAGCGGCCAGCAGCGAGTTTTTAGCACCGTAATCGGCCTTGATAACTATGGGAGATTTATGGAATTCCGGATGCCGGTTATTCCGTGTGGACACCCGAATGCTGCGAGAGTCCAAGTCCATAGCATTCGAATCATATGCAGTTGGCCATAGATTCGGCGACTTATCGTTATCACCATCACTTATTGGATATGGCAAAATAGGTGGCTTTTGTTTTGGTCGCCCCTCCTCACAGTTGACATAATTTGGGAACTGGCGAATTTTTCTCCATGCCGCCTCAACGCATCTATCGCAGAATATTATAAAATGCACATTGAGTGCACAAACTTTACATATTTACAAAAACAAAAATCTTACCCAATGTTACGGAAATAAACAAAGAATGTGCGTGATGCAGAACGATATTCGATGTCAAATATTATGGCGTCGCCAAAAAATTGTCTCAACATAAACTCCGTGGTATATTCACTCTTTCTCCTGATAACCAAAAATGGATATTCCTCCATCGAATCTTTTTCACTCCTGACTCCTGCGGATGCTTTGTTAATGCTGTCATACGTGTTTAAATTCACATCATTAAAGTGTTGAGCCATAGGATTCCAATCCGACCAGCTAATATTAGGGTCGGCCATTGTTCGTTTTTATTCTAACAAAAAATCCGAGTGACCGCTGATATTTTAAATAACGAGCATGTGTGCTGAGCTCGTGCAAGGCGTCTTGAAAAATCGACATTCACACAAAGTACTATTTTGTTATCGTTCATATTAGTGGTATGACGTTTAATAACAAAATCATTTTTTGAAATGGACTTAAGAATATATTCAAAAACACAATTACTCATAGTCTTTCCTTAAATTGCTTAGATGAAGCTTTCCATATTATTTTATTAATTTGGTACATGCTACGAAGGCAGAAACGTGTTTAAAACCATAAGCTGAATAATAATAGAATTCTGTAGCACACAACGTTATCTGACGACTAGCTGGCGATATATACTGAAGTTAACAGTTAATAGAAAACACCCAAATATCGAGCGGATATGCGATACATCGATGATTTTTCTCACATCACTAACACACAAGCATAGTTTCTTATAAAAAACAACATAAACAAAAGTTCTCATTTTCAATGGTTAAAAACGAGTCAAATTTTGTCGTTGAGCGCATTGTGGACAAGCGCATCACTGCCGATGGCAAAGTTGAGTATTTCATAAAGTGGCGTGGCTATCCATCTGGAGACAATACCTGGGAGCCAGAGGAGAACTGCGACTGCCCAGCGCTCATACAAAAGTTTGAAGAATCGCGGGCCAAATCGAAAAAACGCGGCGAAAAGAAGCCCAAATGCGAGGAAATACAAAAGCCGCGCGGCTATGAGCGTGGTTTGGAACTAGCAGAGATTATGGGCGCCACCGACGTCAGCGGCGACATAAAATATCTCGTTAGATGGCAATACTGCGATGAGTTCGATTTGGTGTCGAGCAGCCAGCTCTCCGAGAAGGACCCGCAGATGTTAATCGAATACTATCAGAAGATAGCACCCTACACTGGCCACATCGACAAGCGCATGCAAGGCGTACCCGAGGAGCTGCGCGCTATTGCGGAACAAACTGGCTATGCTGTCAGCAGTGCACCCACGGATGCAGTGGAGCCCTCCATCTGCAGCGTTGAGAGTGAACAGCTGCAGCCTGTGGAGCCGAAACAAGTGCCCATTGAGATGGCGGTGCAACAAGCGGATGCAATGGATGCCGAGTTGGACAATGTAGGCGTTTCCTACTCTATACCAGTACCGGGCGTTGGCAACATTGCTATCGATGTGCCCATGGTGGATAATTAAGTCAGCTTCAACTTTTAGCACTTCAGCATACTTTGTATCTATATTAGAAATGAAAAATCATAAAATTGCTATGTACATTCTGCGTCGAGATTAATTGCACCCAGCTGACCAGTGCGAAAGAAGCTGATAAATCGACGGGCGGCAGCCAACAGGTTCGTCATCGTCTCCACTTGGCCGTTGTACTGTTTGACGCGGTGGAACATGCCCTGTTGCTGGGCATATTCTGCCAGCACAGCGCTGATGTTGTCGTTGGGACCTGAGCTCAGGCCCAGTTTGTCTACGTACTCGTGGCGCCTATGCCTATTCAGCCAGTAGAGAAGGTAATCGGCTATCAGATCCTCGCCAACGATGTGATCGGGCAGACAGCCAACCAGTGCCAGCTTCATGCCCATTTCATCGTCGGTAACGGACGGCTGCAGAATACCAGGCGTATCGATCATGTAGACGGGCGGCTGCTCCTGGATTTTAATGCGCTCGCCGACGGCTCGGGTGACCCCAGCCTCGGCGCCTACACGTGCCGCGCTGCGCTTGTTTAGGTGCACATTTCGCAGTACATTGATAATGGAGCTTTTGCCAACATTGGGCACACCGATAATCATAATGTTGTGCTCAGCACTTTGTGCTCGGTTGAACCGACTGCTGTCGGCCACCAATTTGGTGGCCAGAGGCAGAATGTCCAGAACACCGTTATTACGCTGATCCTTGCAGTTGGTGAAGACAATGTTTTTTAGATCGGTCTGCTGTGTTCGTAGCTGTTTGAGGACTCCACGTTGTTGCTTGGCGCCCAAGAGATCGACCTTGTTTAATACCAATATATGTGGCTTTACGCCGTTGCCTGTGGACGCAATTGGAATTGACTTAAAGTCCATGCAATCAATCAATCAATGTTCATACCAGTAATCGTATCAAAAAATTGTGAATTGCGTCCTGCAATGGGTATGCGGGCGTCATGTACTTCAACGATGCAATCGACGCTGCGCAACTTCTGTTGTATTTGGCGCATTCCCTTGGTCATGTGGCCGGGAAACCAGTTGATGCGTTGATTTCGACTTGGGAGACGAAATACGGTACGAAAAGGATTTGACAGCGACATGTTTACATTTGTGTCGGCGCAATCAGCTGTTGACTTGTATCACGTAACAATTATGTGCGTCAAGTTACCCACGGCCACTTAGCGTCTTATATCGATACTTCTTATCGGTTTCGAAACAAGGATTTGGTTTTTTAAATATTTTACGTTTAAGAGTACGAAATCAAACAAACTTAAGTGCAAAATTGTAAAGAATTAAATTAAATTCAATTTTAATGATTCAGCTTTAAAATTTGAGCTTTAACTGCATTTATGTTTTGGGTTGAAAGATTGGGTTTTTAAAATAACAATATCTCAATTTACAGATCGAACCTAGCTAGTCCTTGTACCCACAACAAAAGCACATTTTTTCATCTAAAAGTTGAGGTATATTTGGTCGAAATCGTTGGATTACTTTCTGAGATATTCACAAAAATATGCACTAACCACGTAAAAAGCCCCATACAAAATCGATTGCAAAAATCAGTCTTGAATTTGCACGCAAATATCTCATCTTACAAAGCACACTTAATAACGCACGCTATAACAAATTGAATATAATTGTTTTATGCAAATTTTAAGATGTGTTTGAACATTTGTTTGGGTTATTTCCAGAGAAAATGAATTATTTGTAAGCCAACCTAAATTGAATTGAACCACTGCTAAGTTTCAGGGCTGAACAGTTTTGCGACGCTGTTAACCGGTTAACATGAATTCTAAACAATGTATATATAAGAAATAGGCACTGATTTGGAAGTAAGTATTATGTAATCAATATTTTACATATAATTCAGTAAAATTCGAATTTTAAAATTTTCATTTGCTTAAGATGGCAACTAGTCATTTTGAGTAACATTCTGCTGATGTCAACAACATTTTCCATTTTCTTATCCATATCCCGTGCAGCAATGCACGGTAATTTTTTGTATAAAGGTCGAAAAATATTCCTTTTGCCATTAGAACTTCGACAAACAAAGAGTCATTCAGGAGATATACGCATTTTAATATTTACATTCCTTAACACCATCATGGCAACGCCTGCTCTGAGGTATCCATTTTGAGTAACATTGGGTTCTATTGATGCCAACAATAAGCAATTTACATTTCAATTTAGTGGCCGCATTTCCGCACAAGAGATGAGCACGTTTTTAAAGGCGGATGGACATGGCCTTAAATTATTATAAATGTTTTATGGGTGTAAGCAAAATTAGAATCGAACTAAGTGGGTAATCAAAAAATATGCGTCACATTACAATAAGCTCTATCTTTTTAGCTTTTTAATATTTAGTTATAGTTTTAAAAATTGTAATATGCTAGGACATTTTGCTAAACACAATCCCCCATACATTTTTATAAATACAACAATTTTTAGCTGAAAATGGCTTTAAAGGAAGAAAGTCAATATTCAAAAAAAATTATATAAAATAATATAATAATATAATATATGTAAATATAATATATATAAACTATTAATTTACACTTTTTCACATAAGTATTGGCACACCTACTTATTGAGCTGAAACGTAAAAAAAATTAATTAATTAAAATTAAGTAGTAAAGTAATATATATATATATATATATATATATATATATGTGTGTGCAAAAGCCGTTATGTGATGAAATGTGGTGCATATTTTTGTAAATATCTCAGAAAGTAATATAAGGTCTTAGACTAAATTTATATCAGTTTGTAGATTATAAAATATGCTTTAATCGTGTATACAAGATATAGTAGCACGCGTTCTGGATATTAAGATATTGTAAGAATTGTAAAAACCCAATTTTTCAAACCCATCATTTTAATGCAGGAAAAGCTGAAACATTTAAATGGAAGATATTTTAATTCTTAACAATTTTGCATTGAAGTATGTTGCATTTCGTCCTAATAAACTTCAAATATTTGAAAAACAAAATACTTGTTGCGAAACCGATAAAAAGTATCGATATTCGACGCTAAGTGGCCGGGGGTAACTTGACGCAATTATTATCGATAACTACGGTAATTTTCGATACATTAAAAGGCTGTCTGCAGCTCGGTCGGAAACTAAAGAAAGCTTAGGAGATAAACGGTCCGGTGCAGAAGGGCATATGCGTAATTCGTAAGCCATTGGTCAAGTCGACTCGTAGGCACTTTGTGTCCCACACCCAAATTGTCAAATTGTGTGGCCTCCACGTGATATCTCCCGGAGTACTAGATCCAGTGTATATCTGGCTTTGTACGCTAATTCGAGCGACGAAAAATATATATTGTAATCAATATAATACAATTGCCGTGGCGTTTTCCCCGTTATTCAACGGGGTCGGCCAAATAAATCCATTTTACCCACGGGTACCTTGGTAACTTAAACCACAAAAAAAAAAAAATAGAAAGCTTATTATTCGAATGATCGAGTCAATCACATATAGTTTCGTGAAATATAACTACTACAAATGTACATGTATTAATAGTATATCGCGTATTACATCTTTGGTTTAATACATACTTTATACTTGTATATATTAGTAGCCGGCTTTACGCAGTTTTATTTTTGCAAAATTTTTTTCATTTCTTTCTTATCTTAAAAGTGAAGAAAGAAACAAAGGAATTCCGTAGCATAAAAGAAGTGAACAAATAACAACAATGAACCCTTCAATCAGTTTTGATCAAATAACTCTCGGTGAGGTATGTCTTAAAATATATATGTACATGTGGGTTGATTGAAGAAAAAGTGATTGGACTTCTCTTTTAGAAAATCGGTAATAGGAGAGCCGGATTCGGACATATATTTAAGGCAAAATGGCTGACCAAAGACGTTGTTGTGAAGGAGATTGCTGGACACGCAAGCGCTGAAAGAGAGTTAAAGCAACTTTCACGAGCAGACCATGACAACATCATATTTTTATATGGAACTTCGATCCGCAATAATTCTATTTATCTAGTTATGGAATACATGGATGGCGGATCACTACAAAACTTCCTGCATAACAAAACCGAACATTATGAATTAGGGCATGTGATCAATTGGACGCTCCAGTTTGCCAAAGTATGTATACCTATCCTGTAGTTGGAAAATTACTAATCGTTTGCGTTATACATCAGGCCGTTGCTTATTTACATGGCAAGACACCAAAAGTGATTCATCGCGACTTGAATCCGAGCAACATATTTCTATGTGATAACCTGCGGTGTGCAAAGATTATGGATTTTTCATCAGTCAGATGCTTGGCTACAACAATGACGAGTTACGCTGGAACTGCCACCTATATGGCACCGGAGGTTTTTATTACCACGCCCGTTATAATTTGAATTTACACAACTTAATATTGTTGTGATAGGTTTTCAATGGTGAAAAATACGATGAGAAATGTGATGTTTTTAGTATGGCCATTACTCTAGCCGAAATGCTGTCGCGGAAAAAGCCATATGAAAATTTAACCGAATTAGAGATATGCAAAGTAGTGGACAATGGTATGAAATATGGTTTTTCTTATGGTACATTAATAATAACACGCTATTTGTTGAGATAGGTGATCGACCATCGTTGGATGATCTAGTTATTATAAAGATGTGTCCATTTGGTGATGATTCGCAATCAGAGTGGACTGCCTTCCAGAATGATATAAAAATTTTGATGACTGACTGTTGGAATGCTGATCCTAGCCAGCGTCATTCCGTGACATATATTATTGATAAGTTTGAACAGTTTAAAGTTGACTTGCATTTATAATTTGTAATTTGACTGGAACAGTACAGCGGTTCTGAAACTGTACACATATTGATAAATAGTTATACTATATATTTATATTTTCGTCATAATCTGAAAGGCATTGACGAAGTGTGAAAACAAAAGATAAATTCATATGCAAAAATTTCCTTGTTATTATGGTATGGTTTAGTTATAATTTATCAATCTGGCATTTTATTATCACTGACCATAGTATAATGCTAAAACGAATCGTGTAAAAAATAAATATTGTAATACGTTTTGAATATTTAAAGAATAAAAAATAAATATGTTTTGCTATATAAATATATATATATACATCACAGTTAGATACTGTATCACATAGGCATTTCAAATTCAATCTGTTTAAAGTTAACTTTGTCTTTTTGTCACAAGTTCTGCAGTTAAAAAAAATCTATGTAATTTCATTTTGCACCACTGTTTCATTTGAAATCTATTAGCTATTTGCACAAAATTGCGCCATGAGCAAGACTAAACTTTCGAAAACATCAATTTTATCAAGAATATCCTCTGAAAGCATTATCGATGTTGCGTCCATCTTTCCCAAAAAGTTGCCAGAGCTGTGCGTCGGACCTATCTATGATGAGAACGGCTTTACGCTAAACGAGAGATTGGCGCTCAGGCAGGCTTGGAAGCTAATCAAACCGTTCGAGCGGCGTTATGGAAAGGAAATATACTTCCCGTAAGCTAGAACCATTCGTATACGGAGGTCAATTGTTTGATAACCGCATAAATCGCTTAGTTTTCTCATGGAGCACTACAAAACGTTTGAGACTTTTCGCTGGGGTGACAAACTGGATCTGCAGCGTTTGCATGGCCATTCCTTGTCCTTTATGCGCTTCATATCCGCCACAATTGATCAGAATGATCCGGTGCTATTCCAGGCCATGTTAAGTGATAATCACTGCACACACGTTCGCTGCCGTGTCTCCCACAAGCATATGAGGGTTCTCTAGTAGAAACATATATATATATATATATCACGCAAATTAATCATATGCACCTGCAGATGCTGATCGAGGCTTTGATTGCGTACGTGCTGAAAAAGCTCAAGGATGTCAGCTCCGCGGCGCTGGAGAGTGGCTTTCAGCGACTTCTGGAGAAATTTCAGGTCTACTTTGATCTAAAAGAGGAGAGAAACCTTAGCTTTATTACCTACAAGCGTAGTCTAAGCAAACAAAACTTCTCAATTCATCGGACGCAGCATTAAGTAAAACATCGCGTAAAACATCTCAGTACGAAAATCGAGGAATTATGCACTTGCTCAATCTGCAAAAATTATAATGTATAAAATATATAAATTAATCAGCGCATCCGCAACATCTCGCCTTTATCCAGCTGACTGACTAACTGACTGACTGGTCGCCCATGTCAATCCAAATCGGAACTGTTTTGTTGACGTCGCTGCTGCTGCTGCTGCTGCTGCTTTTGCTGCTGCTTCTGCTGCTGCTGCTGCTGCTTCTGCTGCGTCCATATCAATTGGCAACGCAGCGTCGCAGTCGACTCGCTGTGTGCGTCTTGGCAGCGCTTGCTTTTAGCTCTGCTGCTAAGCGCGTTTCCTTTGAGAAATTCAGTTAGTTTTGCTCGGACGCTCGGTGCGCCCATCCACACGTCCCGGTACTTAAAAAGCCGCTATTAAATTTAAGCTGGAAAAAAGTTGCTAATTTTTTTGGTGACAAAAACGGTTCAACATTTTTGCAAACGGAAAAAGTGATTAAGACATTTGCATATTTTAACAAAACTGCTCACAAATGGTCGCCACAGAGGATATGAAAAAGGTAAGCGCATTCGAAAGGTCAAAGCTTAATCGAAATAGTATAATGAATAGCTTAACTGATTGATTCAATAAAAATGATGTTCCAAATGTGTATTGTCTGAAATGTGTTGAGAGATTAATGCAATATTTTTAATGATATTACTGCATAATATAATGACTTAAGAATTTATTATCTGCGTGTACGGAAAAGTATGCTATGCTGAATAGCTCGGATAGATACAATTATTAAAACACATTTGCAGATGAATGCTGATATTTGGGCATTGGCTATAAACAAATGCCCTATGTGGTATTTGATGGAATTACTATTTTAAATAAATAATCCACAATCTTTTGGCTAATTTATTGCCTAGTAGGTCGCAACATTGGGTCAGATAACTTATCTCAAACCCAACAAGTTGTTTTAACTCAACTAACTATGCCGAAAAGTTAGCTCGTAATTTATAGCATTTATTGCTAAGCCACTAGATTTCATAAATAATTCAAAGTCACCCTATCGAAGAACATAAACTTACAAAATAATGGAATGCTCGGAGTTTTCTACTTCCACCAGGGTCATCAATGGAACAATTAAATTAATGCCTATCTGCACTCGACAATGGGCTAGAACTTTTTGCTAGCAGTAAAAAAAAGTTAAGCTGTTACGTATCTATAAATATAAACAATAACTCGATACATAACTGTATCTATAACATAGACTGTATCTAAAGAAAGAAATTCGTATTCTTAACATACTCATACTTTAGTACTAGGTATCTGATAGCTGTGTATACCCTGATTAATAACTCTTTCGTTGTATATATTCCCAAAAACTGTTATCTAGCCACAACTTAAGAAGCATAGCCAACGCTTGAGTTCACGTGAGAACTGACTGCTTTCGATAATGGCCTATTCAAGACTATTGAGTATGACGCCTAATAATTGAGATTTGTATATATACATATGTATGTTTATGTAGCCCGTCTGGTTGATTGATTAGCACACACACACACACGAGCTTCTGATTCATAATTTATGTGCACAGTATTTTCCAGGAGCAACCGCACTTTTTTCTGCTGATAACAGTGATAATAGCGACACCATATTATGGAATATATTAAAGCAATATCAAACATTGACCAAAATTCCATTGTGTTTACTTTATTGCACAAAAAAAAAAAACATATGTACTACATGTTACATATTTATTGTTGCTTATTGTTTATGTTAAAACCGGACATGTTTATCTCGCTTCTGCGAACTGTCGAGCAATCTGCGAAGCAACAATAATATTTACATGTCCATTCCGACATATTATGGACAACGCATCCGCAATAATAATAATAAAAATGCATTTTGTGTGTGCATCCTCAGGGCATGCAAATCGTAACTAATTACATATATTGTCTGTGGCCGTTTATTGAAAATGAGATTATGTTATTAATGTTTTTGTGGTTAGCTTTCAACTTTAGCTAATGCGAATGAATTAAATGTTTTTCTGTATAGCTTGTTTGCCTGCTTTGCCATAAATGGTATTGTTCCAAAGATTATTTTATAAAAATAAACAGTTAGTGGCATAAGAAAAGCAACTTGTACCAAAAGGGAAAGTCAATTATTATAGTTTAAGAGTATACATATGTTAAAGGAGACAATTAAGCATGTGTTTTTCAAAATGCTTTGAAATCATCGACAGTTTGTAGCATTTCAAAGTTGTGTATTGTGAGTGGACGATATAAGCTTGAAGCCACTGTATGCATTTAATAATCTTGCGCGCACCTTTAGGTAAAACAGCAATAGAATTTCTAATTGATGCTTGTCCCTTAGCACACAAACACAAACACAAACACACTAGCATTTTATGGCTATTCCAATCGCATAGCTACAGCACAGGCTACCTACCACCAAGAGCACATAAATTGGAAAACAAGCCTTTCCAGAGCACACACAGCAAACACGAGCGACTAACGAGCGAGCTGCTAGCTGCGAGCTGCCTTCGTGCCAAAGCGAAAGACACGAGGCGAAACGGCGCCAAAAATACTGACGCCGATGGCGATGGCGATGTCGATGGCGATGGCGATGCTGATGCCGATGATTACACTTGACATTGGATCGGCGGCAAAGGGGAATCGGCAAATAGTAAACAGAGTAAAGCAAACGGCACAAAAACTAATTAGCATGTGATGCGCCTCTTTTGACTGGGTGGGTGTGTCCGGGTCTCTTTGCTTGGCAAATACACCGCTCTCACGCTCTTTCCCTCTCTCTCTCTCTTGCTCCCTATCTGACCTGTTGTTGCTATTGTTGTTTGGGGATTGGCGACAGGTTTATTTGGCATTTGAATTGCACTTGACGCCATTAAATACAATTACGCGTTTACAGCACACAAGTGCTTAATTTATAATTACACATTCCATGTTGATAACATTCGAAACGCTCCCAACATTCCCAAAAGGATTTCAATATAACACTTACAAGCATTTTGCTTTATGGGCAATTTTTCAGAGTGTAATTTAATTATATTTTAATATGTGTAAATATATATGCATGCATATTTTTGGCCAGGCTGAAGAGGTTGTCGATTTTCTCCGGTTTCGATATATGTATACATATTTTAGAAACTTTAACTCAAGACTATTTTTGAAGAGTTCTGTTTGACGTAAACTATTCCAAAATTACATGATTCAATATTGTTTATGAAGCTGATCGACTTTTTAAAATAGTGCTAATATAGCTGAACATATAAATTTAAAGAAAATTAGATTAACTTTGGCTGCTTGACAATATTTAAGCTTATATTACACATATCTACCATTGATCGTAGGACAATTTCCTTTTATCTGTCAGCAAGGGTATTTAATCTTTGTCCAAAAGATAACTATCTTTCTGTTATATCTATCTCTCAAGCTGATATGATCAAAACAATTTCTAATTTTACTTACAAACATATTATGCACGAGCACTTCTAAGTATATAAATATATATATATAGTATATATATATGTATATATGTTTAGCTTTAGTTATTTTGTATGATTTAAAATGTTTTTACCTGACGCATTTGGATGTCGTCGAATGGCATTTTTGGCAAGTGCAACGGCAACGCAATTTTTTATAGACATTAACGCAAATTGCATTTAGACATTCAAGTAAGGCGCACTACAGGAAGCATTTGTTTGTTTGGATCTGGGGGCGTATGCGTAACATTTGCACATGTTTGTTATGAAATCATTTAGACTGCGCTTTTTTTATGGGTGTCTAGAGGGAATTTTTTGTAATATTTGCTGCAATTGATTGTTTTGCTGTTTTCTTTTAACTTCGTAAGTTCACATTGTAATGCATTTAAAGCCTCATTGCACTGCTTTATTATGTCTGACGTAAAACTCGAAATGTTTTGCATTCAAATGCGCGTAAAACGTTGGCATTACAATGAAAAGCAAAGACAAGCAGAAGCAAAATCGATGTATTTAGTGCCGAACAAAAAAATACCCTAGCAAAAAGGCAGAAAGGAAACAATATAGAATGAAGATTTGAGTAGGAAAAGAAAAAATGTATTTCTGCTATCACCGCCACTGATATATATATATATATATTTACAAAATAATTTATGATGTTGCCTAATGCGTTACGAATGTTGTAACAAAATCATAATAGCACCTGCAAGTGTATTGAGAAAGAGTGCCAGCCAAAATATAAGCGCTACTATTTCAAGATCCGAGAACAAAATACGCTTTTCAAAGAGTCGTCGAAACAGTCGTCTCCAACTGTGTTGGCCACACGGACCAAAACAATCGCGACGCCGCCAACTAAAATTAGCGTAAAATAAAATTGTATATATGCACACCAATAACAAATATCTTCTGTATACTATATATATACAAAAGTTTTATTAAATAACTAATGACCAGATATTGAAATAAGTGAATTTTTTAATACATAAATACGCACAAGAAGAGTCGAACGGCTGCTGCGTCTTGTGATAGCGAAAGTGTTTATATAACGTGCTCGGCAATATTTGAGAGTTTGCAATGGACTCGGATAAAGTAGTGCGCGCCATGGCGCGCTGGTGGCAGGTAAAGAGTCAAGAGAGTAAAGAGTCAAGCACACACCTCCTTTTTAAAAATAAACACACGCGCAGATTATAACACACAAATAGTACTAGATCCATCTGCGCGTTTAGAGACATTTTCATGTTCATTTACATTTTAGTTTTGTTTCGCATTTTACGTATTCTTGTTCGCCAGCGTATCGACTAAACGTTCCTTATTTGGCAATCGCAAGTTCTGAAATCTTCTTAGCAGCACAATAGTGACATATATTGACTTTAATGTATGCCATACTTTCCTCACAAATCCACTCAGAAATGCTAATACCATTGTGAGTTCAAACTAATAACAGTTGATGGCATTAAAAAAAAACAATCGTTCGTATTCACAGACTGTCAGCCAAGAGGATACAGATGTCTCGTCACGCAATCCAATGCTATACGATCCGCTGCAGGATGGCGTCGTGAAAACCTCCAAGAAACATCAATATGTGGCTGCACTTGTCGGTAAGCAGTCCTTAAATAATTTTTAAACCAATTTATACTTAAGTTCTTGAAAATATTCACAGTTTGTCTCGGTGCTGTCGCTGCGGGCACAGCCTTGGCCTGGACCAGTCCGGTGCTGCCACAAATTAGTGTGAGTCCCAATGCGACCACAACGCCAAGTGCTGCAAACTCAACTGGAAATGCAACTAGTGCGACATCAACGATAATGCCGCACGATGACCAACTCCAACTAACGGTCGCTCAACGTGAGTTCCTTCTATATATATGAGAATTCTTCATATTGCATTCATTGGTTGGAAACCTGCATTATTAATCTACAGCGGAAGTCCACACATTCAAATCGGAGGATTGAAATTAATACTGTTGCAAGTGGCCCTAAAAACAAATATCTGATAGACTTGCAATTTAACAATTGCATTTGTTTAAATTTTATTGCCATCATTTCGGCATTTGAAGTGATTCCTTCCGTTGAAAATTGTAATCGTTGTAAGCTGTAAGCATAATGATATCACCGTTCGAAATATGTAATCAATGAGTAATATTTGTACTCTGTACCAAATGGAATAACGCGTGTATTTTATAGTAAAGACAACTTTCAAATATTAGGAGTCACCGAATATGTTTCGTTAGAGAACTAAACAAAGCAATGTATTGTTCTCACTACCTGTTGTTACACTAAAAGCAGAGTATTGTGTAGTCGGCTGATTTCAACGGAATCGTTCTTAGTATATCATTAAATAAATAGAGTCGCAGGCTTTTGCTTATTTGACATCGCCGTTCGCTTGTTTACTTGCAGAGACCTGGGTTAGTTCACTGCTGGCCATTGGCGCCTTCTTGGGCGCCCTGCCGACGGGCTATATAGCCGATTCTATTGGCAGACGCTACACGGCAATGGCGATGGATGTGCCCTTCATTTTGGCTTGGCTGTCGATCAGCTTTGCCAAATCAGCCGGCTGGCTGTACTTTGGCCGCTTTCTAATTGGTGAGTTTGGTCACTTCTCCGAGCTAGAATGTAGCCCAATCTCTTATTGATTTACATAGGCATATCGACTGGCAGCTTTTGTGTGGTGGCGCCCATGTACATCTCGGAGATAGCTGAGACGAGCATACGCGGCACTCTGGGCACACTATTTCAGCTGCTGCTCACAGTTGGCATACTCTTCATATACATCATGGGCGCAATGGTCTCTTGGAGTGCTCTCAGCATGATGTGCCTTGTCGTGCCCATTGTGCTCTTTGTGGGCATGATCTGGCTGCCGGAGACACCTGTCTATCTGCTGAAGAAGGTAGGTGTTGACACGCAGGAACTGCTATCCTTGGTTGGCCGAAGATTAAATACCCTTGCAGAACTATTGGCAATGCAACGCCACTTATAGAAATGAGGCACTTCGTCTTGACATTTTGGACCGAAGCATTCAAATAGACTAAGGGCGAATTTCGACCACTATGTGCCAAATGTAGTCTTTATTTTTGGAAAATACAACTTACTAGGAGGTCAAGTTTGTTTGAATGAAATATGCATTTCGCTCGATTGGGCCAAAGTTTGTATGCAAAGCTTCGTTTAGGATTAAGTTGTTTATCAATTATGGTAAAAAGTTGAAAAAGCGTTATAATATACTAAAGATGACATCTCCATACATATGTATGTGCAAATTATTGAAAACTGGTTGAGAAGGATTATCTTCGGCCTGCCGAAGATTTTATACTCTTTTCGAGTCTATGGATAGATTTCACCAGCTTTTATTTGTTTTGCACACTGGAGGTAACTTTTGGGGGATTTTCGACGCTTCCTTCTATGCACTACACACTTCAGCACAAAATGAATGAATTATTTTCTTCGTCATGATTATAGTAACAACAATTTCGGCATCAAAAGTTTTTGCTAACCTAGAAATGGCCTTTGAATACTTTAAACTGTCATAGCTTTGCCAAAACTGAACCGATTTTTAAGCTCCAGGCTAATTTGTCCATGGTTTTTCCTCTACTTTACATGCACGTTGAAGTTTGATCAATTTTTAAAACTTTCATAATTTTTACTTTTTTAGAAAAAACAAAATTTTTTTTTAAAAAATGCTATTGGGAAATTTTGTTTTTAATCGGTTGTGGGTGTCACAATGAGTATAAAAACCATATAAATCAATGTAAGAATGATGCACAAAGTTGGAATCTTTGGTGGACTTAGTAAAGATAACTCATAAAGAACCAAGCAGTTCAAAGTAGAGCAATACTGATCTCAACAGCTCGGCTGTTGATACTGATCAAGAACATATTCATCGGGGGTATACAAATAGTATTGTGACTTGTCCACTAAATGTAATTGTTTACCATCTGCAGGGTCGTCGGGCGGAAGCGGCTTTGTCGCTCAAGTGGCTGTGGGGAAAGTATTGCGATTCACGCAGCGCCATTCAGGTCATACAGAACGATTTGGATCAGGCGGGCGCGGATGCCACGTTTCTGGATCTGTTTACGAATCGTGGTGCACGCAATGGTCTGGTTATATCGATGATGCTGATGTTCTTCCAGCAGTTCTCGGGCATCAATGCTGTCATCTTCTACACGGAGTCCATATTCAAGTCGGCCGGCAGCAGCCTGGACGCCTCGATTTGCTCGATCATTGTGGGCGTGGTGCAGGTGATAATGACGCTGACTTCATCGCTGCTCATCGAGCGTGCCGGCCGCAAGATTCTGCTGCTCTTCAGCAGCACGGTGATGACTATTTGCTTGGCCATATTGGGCGCCTACTTTGACATGAAGGAGAGCGGCAAGGATGTGACACACATTGGCTGGCTGCCACTGCTCTGCATGGTGCTGTTCATCGTTACCTTCTCGGTGGGTTACGGTCCCATTCCCTGGCTGATGATGGGCGAGCTCTTCCTGCCGGATGTTCGGGCCACGGCTGTCTCGCTCACCGTCATGGTTAACTGGCTGTGTGTGTTTATCGTAACGAAGTGCTTTGGCATCATGATCAGCGACTGGGGCTCGGATATGACGTTCTGGTTCTTTGCCGGCTGCATGGCAATTGCCACAGTTTATGTGGCTCTCTCCGTGGTGGAGACCAAGGGCAAAACCGCCAGTCAAATACAAACGTGGCTCAGTGGACATTAGATTGTGCGATTGCAAACGTTAGCAATTGGCCAATCAACACCAAATATAAAAACGTAAATTACGCATACGCCGAGTGTACAATATTTATCATATGATTTGAATAGTTTAGTTTCCAATTATATTGTAAGTACTCAACTAGTTGTTTTTGTCATCTCTATATCGCTGGCTAGATAAGCCAAAGACGAGATATAGACCCTTAGCCCTTTGTGTCATGTTTTTATGTATTTTATATGTATATGTGTTAAGTGTGCGCCTGTAAAGACATGTGTAAAAATAAATATATATATATATGTATATACTACTATGTATTGATAATAAAGCACTAAATTGTACAGTTACAATGAATACTATACCATATACATATATGCACGCGATCAGCCGACAGCCGCTGCATTGACCCGATAGATAACCCCTCGCCTGGACTCGCCGCCGACGGCAACGCCCCTCAAATTTGCAGCTAATCAGCAGCGGCTGTCATCAGAAGTTCGGTGCGTAGTCAGGCGACGATGGGAGCAGGCAACTGGCTACGCCCACAATTGGCGCCGCTGCAATCAGCTAGCTTCCCGTTGGCCCTGGCCTTGCACTTGGCCTTCGGGCATTGACAAGGTCGCCAATTGATCGATCGTTGCAGGGACGCAAATTGATTCTATGCCAGGTAATGTCAATTGTTGTTTTTGTCCCACTTTTCAATTGCCAAGTGCTTAATTCGTATGCAAATATTTAATTACAATTTTGTTCCTGTTGTCGCCATCGAATTTCAGGAAACTCAATTTGGGAGTCACCTAAAGCGGCTTGTTTGTTCACATGTGTAACAGGTTGTTCATGTTGTTGTTGTTGTTGTTGTTGTTGTTGTAATTCCATTTGAGGCAACAACAAATTGCTAACAGATAACGGCTCATTGGATATCGTTTGTATATGGCTGATTATTGCCAATATTGCTTGAGTGTCTGGCAAATAAAATGATTGATTTATTTAGCACTCGAGATTGATGTCTGAACTATCAAATATATTTAATGTGAGGAATGTTGCGTTCAAATAAAGTTGACTAATGAGCTGCTTTTGGCATATCCACAAGCTTAAAGTTCAATTCGCTTAGTTATAAGTTCAATTAATATTATAAACAAGTCACACCATTTTACTACCAATATTTAGTTAATACATATTTTAATAAAGTTTAAATTGAAAATAATTTCAATGTCAGTCTTTTACTTTATCAAATTTGAGTTAAGGTTCAACACAGCAAGGTAGGTTGTTCATAAGAAACGAAAACTGTTGATTATACGCAAGTGATTTCGTTATATATACACATATAGTGTATGTATACTTTTAAATATTTGTAAAAGCTTCAAAAGTGTATTGAGAATAAAGTGTGAACTAAATTAAAATGCAAGCCAAATACTTTTCAGCTTGCACCAAAGAATTCTAGACTTGAATATTATTATCTACAAAATCCACCGGCTACTACTTTATATTAATAAGATTAACTTGTCTTTCAAAACAGTGTCCTGATGATGTATAATACTACCCAAGCAGATGAACAAGTTAAGCACAGAGTTTCAATCACTTTTCATCCGGTGAATCATTAACAAATCCAATAAGCAAGTCATTGTATTGCATTTAAATAAAATAAGGCAAATCAAAACAGGAACCGCATACAAAAAACGAACGCACACTTCTCCATAATTATGTGTCTCAGCAGCGTGCCATGCAATGGGGTCTGAACAACCAGTTTATAAGCTGAAAAGGTGCCACGCGTCAGTGCCTCAAAAGCGATTTGTTTCATTTGGCGCATTTACGCAAAAGCTTTATTAATGCGAGCCTCCTTCTGAAAATATGCATATTTGGTTTTTTATACTCTTTTCGAAGAAAATAGTATATTAAGTTTGTGCTGAAGTTTGTAACGCATAGAAGGAAGCGTCGGAGACCCCCAACAGTTACTGCCAGTATGCTTAGAATGACAATACAAATTGATCTAGCCATGTCCGTCTGTCTGTCTGTCTGTCTGTCTGTCTGTATGTATGCAGACTAGTCCCTCAGTTTCTGAGCTATCGCGATAAAACATTGCACAGACACTTATTATTCCAGGGCACAGCACATTGGTCGGAGACGGCCGAATCGGACCACTATATCTTATAGCTGCCATACAACTCGAAGTCGGTTTTGGCCATATATCCCATGTTTTTTAATCTATCGCGATACAACTTTGCACAGATACTTATTATTATAAGAGACATAACATTGGTTGGAGCCGGCCGGATCGGATCACTATATCTTATAGCTGCCATACAACTGGCAATAAATTAAATATTCTTAAAAAAAAAAAAAAAAATGTTACGCGACAAAACGATTTTGTACAGCTTATGAAATTTCAGTGGTGCAGTTGGCAGAGTGAAAATTGCCTATAGGTTCGAAAAGAGTATAAAATCTTCGGCACGCCGAAGATAATCCATCCCCACTTGTTTTATTTATAATTCGTTTATTTTTTGCTGTAACCGTTTCGCAAATGATTCTGATTCCGGTAGCTGTTGCTGCTCTTCCTTTGTCCGATGACGCACATAAATATCCATTTAAAGATGCACAACCAAATGAAACATTCCAAGTGCCGTCACCGGCGACATATCAATTAGTTGGCGTGTTTTCTAGGCACGCACATTTGAAATACTTAAGATTTGTGCGAGTCTCGTTAGCGACACCGACTAAATGTGTCAATCCCCCCCACAGCGAAGCGTTCCACGCATATCAATTAACTTCCTGCTCGCGATACACTTTTGGAGCGCCGCAAGAGAGATAAAACGAAAATTTTCCAACAAATTGGGCGGAACTAAGCCGATAGAAACGAATTTAGAATTCCGTGGCTGTTCCAATTGTTTGTTTATTTTCGTTATTATGATTTTGCATTAAGTGTAATTGAATATTTTATTGCTTGCTTTGATTTGTTCGCCTGTTCACATGGCACAAAAGCCACACTGATCAAAATCGGACAATCTGAAGCGCAGCTCAGTTCAACGATCGTCTGGCTTTTCAACAATACGATATAATAGTTGCTCGTACACGACATATATATATATATATATATGACAATTTTTTGTAGTAATCGCACATATGTATATAGTACATTTGTGCTTATTATCTACTCGCACTTGCTATAACTAAACACGAGCTCTGAATGCGTCTGTCATAAATTCTCGGCTCAATTTGTTTTCACATTTTAAATAGAGCCACGAATTGACTTAAACATTCGCGCATTCCGTTTCCGACAACGACAGAGGACAGTTCTCAACGATCTTAAGTGCAACCGTGATAGATCCGCAGTGACAAGCATATTTCTGAAAACCCTAAAATATATGCATATACCCAAATTTGAATATTTTACAATTGTGTGATAATTGATAACTTTGGCAAAATGGGTGAGTAAACAGTGTAATAATCGTAATAACAATAATTTGTTATAACATATTATGTGAGTGATTTATATTTGCCATTTAATTGGTTTTGATTAACTACGGAAATGTTTTCCTCATTTGAGTGCTGATTATATATATACGCTGAACTACTTTAAGTACGATAATACTTTGTGTATGAAGCTGTCGCCCATAACGAATGTTACGATAGACCCATCCAATCAGTGCTATCACTAAGCATGGTAATCGACCACCGTAATGTGAATTGTTTGCCTTGAGTGTGGCCATTAATTTGTGGGCCATGATCAAGAGCTGGCCGGATTCCAAACATGGTCATCAGTTTCGATTTGTCTTCGTCGCAAGTAGTGCATACTTATTCAGTTGTTCTTGGTAGTGTTTAGTAAATATTAACTTACGAAGCTAACATCCTTTGAGTCCTTTTTGCTTATTTGTGAGTATAAAATGTTTGTTATAAAAGGTATCAAATGTATAAAGTGTGATTGACATCAAAAATGATGTAAGTGTGTCCAAATATATTAGAAACACATGGTATTCCGTCATATTGGTTGAAATTCTAATACAAAATACGCTTCAAATTTTCAAAATATAAGAAATAATTTTTAAAATTAAGAAAAACATAAGAAAAAGTTTTTGCTTGACACATTTTTTAGCAATTTAAAATTGGAAATTTTGTTGCTTGTCATTAAAAATATATATAAATAAATAAATAAATATAAAAGAAATCAAGCATCATACACTCAAATTACTGACCAAACTCATTCCAGAATCTCCTTCTCAAGCGAAGTATAAGTCGATAAATTAAAACATTTCTTTTAGTTTTTGGTTTACTTTGAACTTATACACTTTTGATTTTTTGAGGATATTTTTATGCTCTGATACCGAAGGTACTCATAGTACTATATTGGTTTTGTTTCGTTTTGATTGCTACCAAATGAACTGGAATTGTGAATGACTCCACCTAGAAGCACTTTGCAAGTGTCAATGTGCACAACCTTTTCTATTTCACTCTCATTAACACTCCGAGTGCAGCCTTTGCCGCTTTCTGACGTCACTGGCGCCTATTAATTGCTATTTGGCAGATAACTTTATCTCTATCCTTGTATAGTTTAACGACAGCTTCTCTGTATACATATGTATGTGTTTACGCAGAAAGACGATTGTTTGCCGGCTGACATATATTAATATTATTTTGTTATTGCATATCTACAAACAATATTGATTAAAGCCGAATTTCGAGACACGAGACAGACTATGTTGTGATTGTCGCCCATATGTTGGCATCTTATCAACAAGTTCAGTCGTATACTCGATTCCCAAATTGTGTCAATGGGCCACAGCTGATATGCGCACTAGTATATACTACTATATATTTCGCACTAATCATATATTTGGCTAGTTGTTATAAACAAATACTAATAGTACGACACATGTTGCGGAAAAAACCAAAACAATATTTGGAATTTAATGATTGCAAAAGAATTGATAGGGAAACACGTGAAACCTTATAGTTGTATTTTTTGTCATTTGGCAGAGCATATTTTAATAAATACTGTACTAAAAATTCGAAACATTTGTAGAACTTCTTAAATCTCTAAATGTACCTTCTCGAGTATTAATGAATACTTTAGATTTTCGGTGATTTTACAAAATGGCAAATTTAGCAATTTAATTGATTTGAAGCAAGCACAGAGATAGTTTTTATGTATGTGAACAAACAATGTGTTCCAAAAGAAATACCTGTGAGAAGATGAAGAACACTTTCCGCCTTTTGTGATCTTCCCTTCGAGCAACTAGGCTAACTAAAAAAAGCAGTGAGTTCCTAACCGAAGTTCCTAACCAAATTAAAGTTAGTTTCATTGCATATACTACTAATAAATTAAATAAAAGTCGTTATGAATAAGGTTTTTTGGTTTGCCTACAATCGAGGAAATAACTTAAAAATTACGACTCAAATTTGACCAGAAGTGGGCCAACTGACGTGATTTGAGAGGGACCAAGACACCTGCATTGCGTTGGGGTATTATTCTGCATAGTTTGTATATGTTATATGCACATGCCCTCATCGAGCTGGCGACTTTAGGCTGAAGTGGGTCGGGCTGTGAAATCAAATTGAGATTGGAGGAGAGTAGCCGCCTTATCGCTTGGGCCAGTTCAAGTGCAAAATGCACAAGTGGCGCAATTTTCGAACAACAAAAATGGCTCAGAAGACAATTCCCAGTAGTTGCATCGATGCGAGAACAGTCAAACGAACCGATGATTGAGTACTAGATTGATAAGATAATGTGCTCTTACACTCGCCTCTCACACACACTCAACGTGTGTGTGTGTGTGTGTGTGCTGGTGCTGGTGAGCATTATTGATTTTATATTTACTTTAGCTTGTAATACAGGCCCCAAAAAAAGCCTTAAATTCGTACGACTCGCTGAACGCGGCAGCATTTCAACTCTCCGGCTTAAGGCTTACGGATCGCGTTTCGTTTTCTGTTGCATTTTGGTTATATATTGTTATTGGAATTCCTTCTTCGATTTCATGTAAGGATGTTCTGAAAGTGAAAACTTGTTTCAACAAACTTCTTAAGTGAGTTGCTTAGTGAACGAAGATGTACTCTTAATATATCTAGTAAAAATGTCTCAGAATAGCTAACTAAATCGAATTAGTGCTACCTATGATCGTTACATAGAAACCCATGGAATATGTGAACTCAGCGACCGATAAATAATTATTATTAGCTTTTGTTCCGCGAGCAATTGAAATAATTTTCTAATTAATGCCATTTGACTCATTAACAGTTCTGTCTGATGATAACGCAAAAACAAAGTACATATTTTCACATAATTTTCGGCTGATTTTGCGACTTTTATTAATCGACATTTTTTTGCTGGTTTTGTTTACGCTTCGCAATTTTTAATGATAGTTTGGCTGCATTTAATTAATTGAATATGGGTACTTTGAAATTGCGCCTAGATGAGTACATTAAATATTTGCGGTTTTTTGTTTGTAAATAAAAACAGCCGGAGAATGATTTCCGTAAATAACTCGACAGTGCGTCGGCATTTTTTGTTTTTGCTTGCGTCACTCGCAATTTGTTTGTGAGTCAATGCGGCGTATACGCAATGCCGTAACTAAAACCCATTTTAGTGTAATAAGTAAGCTAATGGAGCACAGGGAATAGATGGTTAAAGGAACGGCTCCCGATTGGAAAATTAACTTGTACCAGAGATCACAACAAGAATTCACATTTTCTGTACATTTTTAGCAGATTCATAAAAATAATAATAAATGGACCATGTATTTAGAGATTTTCGTCACATCACATCGTATATTAAATTATATCAAACGATTAATACATTTTTAAATTTGAATGTATCAGTTGGAAAATGTATATTAAAGAGGGAAAATGTAGCAAAGTTCTTCAAGTACCACCAAACAAGTAAACAAATAAAGTACCCTTTCTGGTACACTTGTACCAAATGTGGCAACCGGTCCGAAAGCACTGCAGAAGCCTTTCCAATGTCTATTGCTAGACAATTAAATGGCACAACTCACTGAATTCGCATTGCAGGCGAGAGAATGTTAAATGTTGCATTATTAATGGGCTTTAAATGGATTCATATTGTTGCAGCTGCTACACGTGAGCAAGCCAGATGCCAGCTATGAGCCAGTTGGGAGACAAGCTTGATCAACAGTCTTACACTGAAGTAAGCTCCTTCCAGATAAGCGACGGACTACCGCGCAATATGGAACCAGTGAAAACGAGTCGCATCTTCCTGGCTGCTGTCGCAGGTGAGCTATTGACTTAGATTATACTAAGTGATTACAATTATGATACTTACCAAATCAAATTCGTAGCCAACCTATCTGCCTTTGTGGTGGGCACCTGCCTGGGCTGGACGTCACCCATTGGACCCAAGCTCAAGAGTGAGGACACTTCGGATTCCCCCTTGGATAGACCCATAACAGCCGATGAGGATGCCTGGATATCCTCGCTGATTGCAATTGGCGCTCTGTTGGCACCGTTTGTGGCTGGTCCGCTGGCCGATCGCATTGGCCGCAAATGGGTGCTGCTCTCCAGCAGCGTATTCTTTGTGGCCGCCTTTATTCTCAACATGGTCGCCTCCGAGGTGTGGCTGCTGTATCTGTCCCGCCTGGTGCAGGGCTTTGGCGTTGGCTTTGTGATGACCGTGCAGCCCATGTATGTGGGTGAGATATCCACGGATAATGTGCGCGGCGCCACAGGATCCCTCATGCAGCTGTTCATTGTCTGTGAGTAGTCGCGATGTTGACTAAAATCCACTTTTAGCTAATACTTTTCGCTCTTCAACAGCTGGCATCCTGTACGACTATGCGATTGGTCCTTATGTCTCCTATCAGGCGCTGCAGTGGTGCTGCATCGTCCTGCCCCTCATCTCGAACGCTGTCTTCTTCTTCATGCCCGAGAGTCCCTATTACCTGGCCGGCAAGGGTCGCAAGACGGACGCACTGCGCTCGCTGCAGTTCCTGCGCGGACAGAGCGCCGAGGGCGTCCACGACGAGATGGCGGTCATCCAGGCCAATGTGGAGGAGGCGATGGCCAATAAGGGCACAGTGATGGACCTCGTCAAGAGTCCCAGCAATCGCAAGGCGCTGCTTATTTGCGGCGGCCTCATCAGCTTCCAGCAGCTGTCTGGCATCAATGTGGTGCTCTTCAACAGCCAGTCGATCTTCGCCAGCGCCAACACCGGCTTGGATCCGGCCATTGCTACCATCATCATTGGCTGCGTCCAGGTCAGCTCCTCGGGCCTCACGCCCATCGTGGCCGACCGTCTGGGCAGGAAGGTGCTGCTGCTCATCTCGGCTAGCGTGATGAGCGTGGGCCTGGCCGCCTTGGGCTTCTTCTTCTACATGCAGCTGGTGGTGGGTGACATTTCCAGTGTGGTGTGGCTGCCGGTGCCCGCGTTGATCCTCTACAATATTGTCTACTGCACGGGCTTTGGTCCGCTGCCGTGGGCTGTGCTGGGCGAGATGTTCCCGGCGAACATTAAGTCAGCCGCCTCCTCTGTGGTGGCCAGCACCTGCTGGATACTGGGTTTTGTCGTTACGCGCTACTATCCGGCGCTTGATGCCCTTGGCTCCTACTATGCTTTCTGGCTGTTTGCCGTCTTCTGTGTGGTGGCCTTCTTCTTTGTGCTCTTTGTGGTGATGGAGACCAAGGGCCTGAGTCTGCAACAGATCCAGGATCGTCTGAATGGCAAGCGCAACTAGTTCGTATCCTCTGTATATACATTGCTAAGTGTAGCCTTGCCGATCCTATATGTTTAAGTCGCACATGCAAGTATTTTATTGCCTAGTTTTAAGAATATTTTTTAATTGTTATTCACTATATTAAAATACACAACAAATTGAAGTACATCTATTAATCAACACCTACATGGCCACAAAAAGAGAGTATTTGCAAGTCTTTGTAACTGCTGATAGAGCATTCAACACAATTCCAATTTCGACCAAATTCAAAAAAGCCGCTTAAGCATGACAAAAAGCTGACTGCTGGCATCAGCACTACCTTTTGAGTTTAACAGCAAAGCACATAACAGCGACATTTAATGTTAGAGCTGTTTAATAACAGCACCGTTCAAGTGTATCGAAACACAGCACATTTAATATTCGGTTTTATCATAACACTTAGCTATTTGGGTACTTTATTCATGGCCAATGTTCTATTTATGAAAAGTGTCATTTAAGAATATCACCAACTGCCGTCGATACCGAAAATATATTTTGTTTGACGCAAAATCGACTTATTCGATGTATCGATAGTTATTCTCCATCCCTGGCTTGTGTTGTCTCTTCTGTTTTTCTCATTCTGCTGCAATGTGTTTCGCCAGTTTCTTTTCGATTTTCGCCGTGCGAGGTGCGTTGCGCGGGTGCTTTTCATCCGATTGTTGTGTCAGCGCGTAGCGCGGCTGTGTTTTAGAGCTTATATATGTATATCTGGGTTGTGTGTGTGCGCGCGCGTGTGTCTGTGCAAAACAACGCTGAGTGCTAAATAAATTAAATTATTGGCCAAAAATTCAAATGCAAACATAGGCAAAATTAGCTAATTTAATTATGTTTTATTACATGACACTCGCCAAAATCCAAAGCAAATTCCAATAGAAAAGTGACCGAAATTACGAAAAACGAACAGCCAAGACAAACCCCACACCAATACAAACAAACAAACATCAATGCCGTTATAATTTTGTATATGCAAATAAAGGTATCAGCTTTTTTTTGTTGTTTACACTTAAGCGCGCCGGGAGAGTTGCGTACGTGTGTGTGTGAGTGTGTGCACAAGTGCTGGCAGCCGATGTTGTTGTTGTTGTTGCTGTTGCTGTTGCTGTCGAGTTTTGTGAATAGCTTCGCAACGCATCCTGTTTTTAATTCATGTCAAATGCGGCAAATAAATGATGCCAGCAGCATTTGAGTCGCTCGCAGTCGTCTCCACCTTCAGCTTCTCGGGCAACACTCCCCAAGCGAGTCGCTGCTGACACGGGAAGTGGAAGTGATGTCACCGCATTTGCCTGCTGCACTCGAGAAGAACAAATTGTACTGCTACTATTACTGCCGCACAACAAATAAACGCAAGCAGCCGCCGCAGCAGAACAACAGCATTATTGCAATTGCTCTGGATGCCTAAGATTGAGGCGAACAACGTGAAAATGCTTTGGCCGCTTTCCCATTTGCATTTACAGTTGCAACGGCTGGCGCTGCTGCTATTGCCGTTGCTGTTGCTCAACATATGCTTGCAACACATCGCTGGCGTCACAGCTGACAACTTGGAGTCAAAAGGTGAGCACACGCAGCAGCCAAAAGACTTCCCATAGACACATCTAGCTGTGCGAGTCTCTTTACTTGTTATCGAAACAGAAATATATTGAATAGCTTATGAAGAAACCAAGTCTTACCTTAAATGTATCTTTTAGCGCTGTTTACATAAATATAAATGTAAAATATTTGAATATACTGCTATTATTATCATAAATATTAGCATTTATGTATGTTTGTAGTAGCTCAAAGCTCTCTGCTCAATGTGGCATGCAAAAGCGTGCAGCAAGAACTAATCAAAATTCAGTTTCGCACAAAGAAAAAGGCAACAACCAAATCAGCAAAACAAGTTACCAATGAAAGCTTGCGCACAGTGGTGCCAACTGCTTCAGCAGCTAAAGCCAATAAGTGAGTTCAAGCTTTGCTTCAAGTTCACTTCAGTAACAAGTTAACTTATTTACCATGCAACAACTGTTAGTCATAGAACACACATTGATAACAGTCATTTGACAGTTAGAGACCAAAGTTGTATTACTCACAAATTACGTATGTGCATTCAACCAGTGTGAAGCAACTCGTGTTGGGTTAAACAACCTTGAGCTTGTGAAACCAGCTTCCATTTGTTGATCTTCGTCTGCTTCTTCTGGTTCTCAGTGCACAAGGGGCTGAACGAGTATGCAAAGCTTTTTCCCCTCCCATTATGTTAATTACAACAAAGTAAAAGTATAACAACATTTATTAATAAGTGAAAAGCTTTTTACTTGCTTTATTACAAATATATTTTCAAAATACGGCTTTATGGAATAAATCGTATGCTTAACTAAAAAGAGTAATGCACAAGATTAACACTAAACTTTCACCCGTATGGGTGGATTGAGCTAATTTTAATATATATTTTATATTGATTGCATTTCGCATTGAAAAAAGTGTGACCAAAAACCAAAACTTGGCTTATATATGGATAAAATGTGGTTCCTGAACCGAACTCAAGGCTGGGACATTAGTTCGAACCATAAAGCGACAAGTTTTGAGGGTTTGACGCCTTGCTTACTAGCTTTGATTATATTTACTAAACAACAGGGTATGCCATAGTCAAATACTTGCAAGTGTAACAAACAAACTGGTTAAGGGCTTCAAGTGTGCCTCCCTTCCCACCCGCTTGGCCCCTTTCCTGGTCATTGTGCGGAGGTGCACGTGCTCCTGGGTCTGAGTCGGTCTCTGTTACAGTTTCAGTCTCGGTCTTTGGTTTTCTCGAGCACTTGTCCTCCACTTGGCACTTTTGGTTATCAGCAAAGTAGTTTTTGCTCTACCTTTTTGTCTCTTATATCATGTATTGTCGTTTTGTTGGCTGTGTTGCCGTTTAGTGTTTAAAGTTGACTTTATCTGGTCGACACTTTTATCAAAATCTCACGTAGTTATTCTGATACGAAGGCGCTAGCTTCACGCTACTTTATTTTTGTTTCTCAGGGATTTCTCTACTTTTAACATGCAAATCTTAAACGCTACCTTCACTCACGTATTTGGCCAAACTGCCGTTTGTTAACTTGGCGAGTGTTTTGGCCATACAAACAAACAAAAAATACAAAAAAATCGATTTTACATTCTGGCTAAATTGCGTGCCACTTTTACTCTCATTGTGGCGCATTTTGTTTTTTGTTTAAACTTTCTTTTGTATATACAAGTCTTTTTTGTTCCATTCGATTGCATTTCGCGGCCACTGTCTGTGTTTATAAATAGTATACTTAATTCTTGTTTCTTTTCTTTATGGCAGCAATATCTAGTATAATATATTTATTTCAATGCGGCATGCATATATAAATCTTTTATGAATGCAACATGCCTTAATAAAGTGGGCTCCATAAGGTCAGCGCCTTAAATGCTATTGTCGCTGTTATATACATCCATTCTGGCCAACGTCAATGATTTGACCAACTCTTTTTGGTAACTCGTTGCTAACCATGTTGTTGCCATTGTAGCTTTTTTTTTTTGTTCACAATTAAATACAACAATGACACAATCAGCTTGTCAGTGAGGTAATGATAATTACGTTTAAGTGGATAGAAGCTAGTCATGTACATGTGTACATTTTATTTCTGCGGCCAATTACCCGAATTGCTGCCAAATAATACAGTGAAAGGAGTATATTGAAGTTGATCAGAGAATTATTGAGAAATAATCGTTGCAGTCAGTTAGCATAAACAAATAGTTATTTAAATGCCCTTGAAGACATTTGCGCTATGAAAGTCGACAGATAGCTTTCAAGGAATCTAAAAATATAAGAAATGTATTTTAAACCTTATTCCAACTTGTATATTTGATTGTATTTGATCAAACAAAAAAACTACTACAATTATACACTTTAATTTATCTGAGATAACAATTCAGTTCTTTAGCATAAATGTTGTTGAACCTTCCCCCAATTTGGCAAAAAATACAAAAAGAAAAAAGCAAACGAATTGTAATTTCGCAAATTGTTCACTTCCTGAGCTTATCTTGTATTTGATCTGTACAAAGTTTGCCCAACTCTTTGTGTTTCTTTCAAATTCAAATTAGCTGCTGTCTTATCTAATTGCTGACCGGAGAAACAACTGCCCCCATCCTGAAATCGACAATTTGCCTAGGCACGTTCTATGAATGACCAACGCCCCAAAATCAACTCGAAGACGCAATTTATGCAAATGTCAACAACTCGACTCGGCGAAGTCAACAATAATGTTGGATCGCTGAAATATGCATGCTTAGGCTGAGGCTTCCGTTTGAGAGCACACACTCAGAGATTGCCACAGTGTGTCGAGCGCTTTAAATTCTTTTGACCTGACTCAATCAAGTCAAGCTTGAAGCTTGCCATGCTCAAGAGTTGTGCGTAGATGTGTAGATGTGTAAATGTTCCAGCCGTAAATTGAGTTGGTTTTCAATTAAGCAAATGACAACGACAACGATGATGTTGATGCTGATGCGGATGATAATGATGATGACCACTCGAGCTGACGAATCAAATTAGTATAGTGTAGACATAGATATTCCGCGTCTCTGCACCGCAATACGTACAAACTGCATTCGATGTGGCATTCAACGTGTCACTCACTGAATGCATTTGCCTCAGGTTGTTGGCTCCCACGGATCGGGAACCGCGTCTGGTATGACGCATATTAATGATGGTCTGGCAAGCAGCCTTTTAGCCAGCCGTATTGTATTAACGATGGCTAAAGCTTGCCACATGAGTAAACAAGCCAGGCCAACACATACGCTTAGCCAGTCAACTGTGAGAGGTTTAAGCATTAGGGGTGCTCACGAAGAGTGTCGCCAAGATTGTCTCGACAGATTGAAACAAAAGTAGCTTCATTCATGTTATTGTGCTTGTTTTACTAACTATTATTACTATTACTATAAAAAAATATGTTTTTTTTTCCTACCTGAACAGCCCTACCTTGTATAGGTACGTTTATCTTCTGTGCTGTATCTCGTGTAGGTGGCATTGCTGCCGCAAAATTGTCGCAGTTTTTGGCCATACAAATTGAATAATTTAGATAGAAATCAATAAAATTGATTCGCTGCACCTTGAGTTTTGTTTTGCTGCTGTTGTTCGCGCTATAATAATTGTTGCATTTATGGCACTTGAAAATGTGGCATGCGTCAGTTTTCGCTTTTGACTGCGGCACGTGCGCGACTGATGCCAAAATGTGGTTCAATAATTACCGAGGGTTGTTGAGTTACTCGCAGGGTTGCTTGATTTCAGCATTTGCCGGGATTATGGCTAAATGAATGTGCCTTCGTGAATGCGTGACACATGCGAGCGAGCGAAGAAGTGCAACTCAATATAAACGAATTGAAGAAGGCAAGTTTTTGTCAGGGAGTAAGTAAGCAACACTATCATGAGGGGGCGCCACCAGTTATTTATGACTCCATCTGGCTAAGAGGGTGGATAGCCACAGACAATGAGCAAACTTTCATTGCAGACCAGACAAACTCGGATTAGTCACCAGACAGAGCCACAAAAGTTGAAGCGCTGGAAACAGACAGGAAATTAAAGCTCAGAGCTCTGGAAATGTTCAAGTAGCTTTTCCTTTGCCGTTACAAGTCTCCTTGGTAATGTAATCAAACTATGCTGCACTCGGCATAAATAGAATTCCATTCCACTAGAAAAATCAAAGCACTTGAACGTTTTGTTTGTGGGAATTGTTGTTTGCCTCGCTGCAATTTCCTTTAAACAGTCTCTTGGCCGGGGAGGTAATCAAAACAAAAAACAGAAAATAACCATTGACAATGCAGCGACTTGATTGAGAAATTCGGATTGGAGGTGTGCACGATGATTAATCAAAAACAAAAACAAAGACAAAGACAAAGTTAAAAGTGTAGAAGGAGCGGTAAAGGCAACAACGAAAAATAAATAATAACTGCGACGCCGTGGGATTACTCAATGAAAGCAAATAAGAATGATCTAGTCGCAAATGTGCTCGACTTGAAAATACCCTAAGATCAGATCTCAGGTGTTTCCATCAAGTAGTTTTGCTTAAAAAGCATATCGGAGGACTCACGCTTAATAAAATAAAAAATACTCTTCTTATAAGTACTCAGAGCGAAAAAAAGCTGCGAATAGAGCATTATTTACTCTCCCAGTTGATCTCAATTAAAACGTTCTATTTGTAGACTTAGGGATCGCTGTGCAAAGAGTAAATGATCTAAATAGCTTAACTTTTTCATGATGATATGTATTATATTTTATGTGTTCGAAGATGCTTTTTATACCCTGAACCCATTAAAAATGGGTAAAAAGGGTATAATGAAGTTGTGCAAAAGTATGTAACAGGCATAATGAAGCATCTCCGACCATATATATATTATTGATCAGTATCAACAGCCGAGTCGATCTAGCCATGTCCGTCTGTCCGTCCGTCTGTCTGTATGAACACACAGATATCAGAGACTACAAGAGCTAGAGACTTCATATTTGGAACATAAGCTATCCTAATCCCGGGACAGATCAAGTTTATTTCATTTTATTGATAACTAGTACCGTTTAAGAGTTATCGATAAATTTCGATTTCAGACTAGCGTATTTGGGACATAGCTTCAAAGTTATAAGAGCTAGAGGCCCCAAATTTGGCATGTATAATCTCGAATAGCATACACATTTAACAAATATTTCACTTTTTGGATACCACCCCCAAACCCCCAAAAGTTCAAAAAACGAATTTTTGGAGGTATGACCATGCAATTTGGTTTGGTCGCACATATTATTGACAATTGTTTGCCCCAAAAATTTCAATAAGATCGGACAATAAACACAGAAGTTATTTAAGATTTAACTTTCCAATGTGTGGGGCTCAGTGAAAAAGCAAGCTAACTGCTTAAACCGCTTGCACTGCTTGTACTGCTGTGCTGCAGCATGTGTGTGTTTAGAGTAGTATGAATGATTGTAAGGACTGGGTTCAGGGTATCTCGTAGTCAGCACTCCGATTTCAATATACCCTGCTTATAGGTTTTGTTGTTGTCCATACAAAATGTCTGATACGATGATGAGTAGCAAAGAGAGTGTTTTGTGTATACTATGTGTGACGCTCGTCTGGCTGCCTAATTTATGCATTAGGCTATCTGAATTGTGCATACAGCTCCTCTAATGGCTTCCATCTGACTGGCATGAGCAATGATGCTAAGTACAATTGCGAGTGCGTTGCGATTGCGATTGCTACTTGCACATTTATGCGAGTAGTTTGGAATATTCGCAAACGGAAATGCGACAACACGCTAGGCTGGCCAAGCGAGGGAATATATATATATACATACATATATATACTGACTCTTCCGGGCATGGGTTTGGCTAATATTCGTACCTGTATTTCGGACAGTGGTTAAAATGAATCATTTGCAAATCGTTGCACTCTCATATCAAACAGGAAAATTGACAATGAGCGAAAAAAAACATACAGAGAATCACTCATGCAATCAGTTGCGTTGCTCTTTCTTTACCACTCACTGTCTGTCTGTCTCTGTATGTGTGTGCGTAGGTGTGTGCTTATTTTAAAAACTAAACATCAACAACAGAGCAAACTGCTGCGACATCCACCAAATGACGCTGCCAGCGTTGAGGTTCACTGAACTGCAACACTCGACAAAATTTGTGTTTACGTTTGCGTACATTTTCTACGCAATTTACAACCTTTCAACCAAACTTTGTTTGCTTAGACTTTTTTCTCAATAGCACTTGAGAAACAGAGCTCTAGTCTGCGAATGCTTTAAGCTATCAGTTTGCTCAAGTTTTAGTTAAGCTTTTTTTCTTTTAAAGTTCAAATTCGCTTATTAAATAAAAGTATTACTCTAATTATACACTTTTCGAAGAAAATAGTATACTAAGTTTGTGCTGAAGTTTGTAACGCATAGAAGGAAGCCCCAAAAAGTTACTGCCAGTTTGCTTAGAATGACAAAACAAATTGATCTAGCCATGTCCGTCTGTCCGTCCGTCTGTCTGTCTGTATGTATGCAAACTAGTCCTCAGTTTTTGAGCTATCGTGATAAAACTTTCACAGATTCTTTATACTCTTTTCGAAGAAAATAGTATATTAAGTTTGTCCTGAAGTTTGTAACGCATAGAAGGAAGCATCGGAGACCCCCAGACCCAAAAGTTACTGCCAGTATGCTTAGAATGACAATACAAATTGATCTAGCCATGTCCGTCTGTCTGTCTGTCTGTCTGTCTGTCTGTCTGTCTGTCTGTCTGTCTGTATGTATGCAAACTAGTCCCTCAGTTTTGAGCTATCGTGATAAAACTTTGCACAGACACTTATTATTCCAGGGGACAGAACATTGGTCGGAGCCGGCCAGATCGGATCACTATATCTTATAGCTGCCATACAACTCGAAGTCGGTTTTGGCCATATATCCCATGTTTTTTAATCTATCGCGATGAAACTTTGCACAGATACTTATTATTTAAAGAGACATCACATTAATTGGAGCCGGCCGGATCGGATCACTATATCTTATAGCTGCCATACAACTCGAAGTCGGTTTTGGCCATATATCCCATGTTTTTTAATCTATCGCAATGAAACTTTGCACTGATACTTATTATTCAAAGAGACATCACATTGGTTGGAGCCGGCTGGATCGGATCACTATATCTTATAGCTGTTATACAACTGGCAATGAATTAAATATTTTTAGAACAAAAAAAAAATTTTAACGCGACAAAACGATGTTTTACAGCTTATGAAATTTCACTGGTGCAGTTGGCAGAGTGAAAACTGCCTATAGGTTCGAAAAGAGTATAAAATCTTCGGCACGCCGAAGATAATCCTTCCACACTTGTTTTATTCACACATACATCACATTGATCGGAGCCGGCTGGATCGGAGCACTATATCTTATAGCTGCCATACAACAGGAAATAAATTTAATATTTCAATAGAAAATTTAAATTCATGTGATATCAATTTTTACAGCTAATGAAAGTGCTGTAGAAAAAAATATAAAATCTTCGGCACACTTCCACTTCCACTTGTTTCTATTGCATTAGTCCTATCTTCAAAACGATTAAAGCAGCATCCAAGACCATACGACTTTCAACTTTTTCAAGCTGTCCCTCAAAAACTTGCTAACAAAAATGTTTCGTAACCCAAAAACACCAAGAAACAAGTGGAGAAGGATTATCTTCGGCGTGCCGAAGATTAAATACTCTTTTCGAACCTTTAAGCAATTTTCACTATTGTTCCGAGACTGCTTATTTAATTCGCAGATATTAATGTCGCATTACATATACCCCTACATATAAAATAAAAGATATAAAGGTATTCATGTAAACAGGGACGTTTCACTATCCGCAGCTCGTGGACGCGTCCCTTAGCATTCATAAGTGCTACCGAATTGAACAATAAACAAGTTTCAGTTTTTCCAAAAAGTCAAAACTACATTACATATGTATACTACAATATACATACCAAATTTTGTGCCTGTTGCTCTTATACCTTTCAAGGCCGCTGTCGGAAATTGAATTGTCATAAAACTTAATCTGATCCATATTTTTTTTTGCGTGGCATTGGTTTTGCCAATGAATTTAAATTTTTCTTTTGAATTATTCTATTAAAGCTACTTTATGTATGAAAAAAAAATTAGAAACAATTTAGGAAATTGAAAATAAATGAATTTGACTACAGCTATTATATATTTGAAAAGAAGAATAAGAAAAAATGAAAAAAATTACCAGTCGCCGCTGGTCTTGAACCCAGGACCTCTCGCTCACCAGTTCGCAACTCTACCCCTTACGCCACAAGCCGTTTTGATGATCGCTGACAAAATCCCTTGAAGAGCAGACCGTCAAAAGCTTTCTTGCTTGTTTGCTGTTTACTGCTTACACCAAGCAGTTTTAAAAATCGCTGACAAACTCGATTTATACTGAGCTTTTGTTTTTTCGCGTGGCATTGTTTTTGTTCTAAGCCATTGAAAGCAAATGAATTTGATTACAGTTATTATATATTTGAAAAGAAGAATAAGAAAAAATGAAAATAAATGACCAGCCGCCGCTGGTCTTGAACCCAGGACCTCTCGCTCACCAGTTCGCAACTCTACCCCTTACGCCACAAGCCGTTTTGATGATCGCTGACAAAATTGCTTGAAGAGCCGACTGTTACAAATTTCCTTGTTTTGTTTTCCTGCAACCTGCAACTCGCGTTTGACAGCATTTGTTTTTTCGCGTGGCATTGTTTTTGTTCTAAGCCAATGGAAGCAAATTAATTTGATTACAGTAATATATTTGAAAGGAAGAAAAAGAAAAAAAGTATTAAATTAACAATCAGTCGCCGCCGAGGCTCGAACTTGAACTTGCGGAACCTGCGTTCGTTAGCGCGGCTCTTTACGCCTTACGCCACAAACCGTTTGGATGATCGATGACAAAAATACCCTTGAAGAGCAGACGCACAAAAGCTTTCTTGCGCTTGACTTTGTTTGCTCATATGCACCTGTTTTTTCAAAATATTTAATGACGCATATCTTCGCTGTTTATGACTCAATCGATTTGCGATTTTACCCATTGATGAGTTATAAGGATGTTCAAGTGTACAAGGAAATTTAAGGCAATTGCTTTGAAAACATCGGATTTATGGCCAAAACCGACTTTGAGGTGTATGGCAGCTATAAGATATAGTGGTCCGATCCGGCCGGCTCCGACCAATGTGCTGTCCCCTTGAATAATAAGTGTCTGTGCAAAGTTGCATCGCGATAGCTCAAAAACTGAGGGACTAGTTTGCATACATACAGACAGACAGACAGACAGACAGACAGACAGACAGACAGACAGACAGACAGACGGACATGGCTAGATCAATTTGTTTTGTTTTTCTAAGCATACTGGCAGTAACTTTTGGGGGTCTCAGACGCTTCCTTCTATGCGTTACAAACTTCAGGACAAACTTAATATACTATTTTCTTCGAAAAGAGTATAAACAATGGCAGAGAGCGCCAAGTGCTAATTGAATTAACATCAGCAGTCTAACAAGTATTTGTATATATGTATGTATTCCAAAGTTAGAAGGACCAGTCTGCATTGTTTACTCCACCCCCAAACTGCACTCTTATGGTAGAGCATATCATTTTTCTATTCCTTTAGCAAATGTAAATATAATTATATTTACCAATATGTTAGCCTAAATAAATCTTATTCAGCTATATTTAGCTACATATAAAGATTAGGTTAGTGCACTACTGAATTTATATTTAAGAAATCTGGTACGAACGTTTCGCTTGATTCTATTATTAACTGAAGCACATTTGGGATCTCGCCTGCAGCTTGTGCCGATGGGCTCTTCTTCTTTGAGTGGATCTATACTTTTTACTTAGCTTACAGCTTGTTGACCCGCTGCGAAGAGCTTCTGCAGTCCACAAATTCTCATAGTTTATCTGCGGCATACTCTGATAAGCGGACGCTGTGCTGTGCTCTGCTGTGCTCTGCTCTGCGCTACTTACGCCGAGAGCCAACGAACCGTAAAGTAGCCCGGACAGGAGGAGGCAGACAGACGGAGTCGGACCATGTTGCCCCAAGTTGCCGGCTGGGGCGAGATTAGAGCAACGCTGGCGTCTGAGTGCGTTGCCATTGTTCGGGCGCGTTAATTGATAAACATATAAAAAAAAGAAAGAAACAAAAAACAAGTGGGGAAGGATTATCTTCGGCGTGCCGAAGATTTTATACTCTTTTCGAACCTATAGGCAATTTTCACTCTGCCAACTGCACCACTGAAATTTCATAAGCTGTACAAAATCGTTTTGTCGCGTAACATTTTTTTTTTGTTCTAAGAATATTTAATTCATTGCCAGCTGTATAGCAGCTATAAGATATAGTGATCCGATCCAGCCGGCTCCAACCAATGTGATGTCTCTTTGAATAATAAGTATCTGTGCAAACTTGTATCGCGATAGCTTTAAAAACATGGGATATATGGCCAAAACCGACTTCGAGTTGTATGGCAGCTATAAGATATAGTGATCCGATCCAGCCGGCTCCAAACCAATGTGATGTCTCTTTGAATAATAAATATTATCGCAAAGTTTCATCGCAATAGATTAAAAAACATGGGATATATGGCCAAAACCGACTTCGAGTTGTATGGCAGCTATAAGATATAGTGGTCCGATCCGGCCGGCTCCGACCAATGTGCTGTCCCCTTAAATAATAAGTGTCTGTGCAAAGTTTTATCGCGATAGCTCAAAAACTGAGGGACTAGTTTGCATACATACAGACAGACAGACAGACAGACAGACAGACAGACAGACAGACAGACAGACAGACAGACAGACAGACAGACAGACGGACATGGCTAGATCAATTTATATTGTCATTCTAAGCATACTGGCAGTAACTTTTGGGGGTCTCCGACGCTTCCTTCTATGCGTTACAAACTTCAGGACAAACTTAATATACTATTTTCTTCGAAAAGAGTATAAACAAAGGCGAAGACTTGAATTGCTCTGCTCTGCTCTTGCGCTCGTTCTGTGGGTGTCTTAATACATTTTTATACTCTTTTCGAAGAAAATAGTATTGTAAGTTTGTGCTGAAGTCTGTAACGCATAGAAGGAAGCGTCGGAGGCCCCCAAAAGTTGCTGCCAGTATGCTTAGAATGACAATACAAATTGATCTAGCCATGTCCGTCTGTCTGTCTGTCTGTCTGTCTGTCTGTCTGTCTGTATGTATGCAAACTAGTCCCTCAGTTTTTGAGCTATCGCGATGCAACTTTGCACAGACACTTCTTATTCAAGGGGACAGCACATTGGTCGGAGCCGGCCGGATCGGACCACTATATCTTATAGCTGCCATACAACTGGAAGTCGGTTTTGGCCATAAATCCCATGTTTTCAAAGCTAACGCGATGAAACGTTGCACATATACTTATTATTCAAACATACATCACCCTGATCGGAGCCGGCCGGATCGGACCACTATATCTTATAGCTGCCATACAACTGGAAATAAATTAAATATTTTTAAAACAAAAAAAAAACAAATGCCACGCGATAAAAATAATTTTTACAGCATATGAAAGTGCTGCAGTTGGCAGAGTGAAAATTGTCTAAAGGTTCGAAAAGAGTATAAAATCTTCGGCACGCCGGAGATTATCCTTTCCCACTTGTATTTATTACTTGTTCGTTTTTTGTTCTCTCTCTCTCTCTCTCTGTCTCATCTCCTGTCCATTAGGAATAAACGCTTGGGTGCAGTTACTCAGTATTTAGATCATCTGGTTGATACGCTTGAATGTTTTAAGTGCTTCCATTTAAGCTCGCCCAGAGTTTTCAATTGCTACCAAGCTAAGCTAAGTCCAATAAGGTCATAAACATGTTACCTAAGCCACTTTCGCACTTGCCTCTGAAACTGGCACGTTTTTTTTTTCGAACACATGCCAAAAAATTGTAAGCATTTTCTTTCGCTTTTGCACATTCATTAGCGAACATTAGTCAACAATTTGTTGTAGTTATGTAAAATGTAATAATTAAGTGTATAGAGAGATATTGCAGAGACTTTAAGTTCATTGTTGTGCATGCTCAGACATACATATAGTGAAATACATATCTTGTGTTTACTTTTATATCGCAATTATTGACATTTTGTGTTGCCATGCCTACTCTCTTCAGCATAAACAAAGTCATCCTCAAGTTTATTTAATGTACTCCGTAGCGGAAGTTACTTAAAGTGCCAACTCACTTGGGAAGTTGATAAAAAAAAAGAGCTTTTCACAATTGGATTATGCGTAGCTATGTAGTTTGTATATAACCAAATAGTTGACTAATGTTCAATTATGCTTCAAAAGTGAGCAAAAACCAATGTGTAACATTTTCAAGATATTTTGAGAACATAATAAAAACAAGTAAGAGTGCTCTAGTCGGGAGTGCCCGACTACGAGATACCCTGAACCCAGTCCTTACAATCATTCGTACTACTCTAAGCACACACATGCTGCAGTACAAGCAGTACAAGCAGTGCAAGCGGTTTAAGCAGTTAGCTTGCTTTTTCGCTGAGCCCCACACAATGGAAAGTTAAATCTTAAATAACTTCTATGTTTATTGTACGATCTTATTGAAATTTTTGGAGCAAACAATTGTCAATAATATGTGTGACCAAACCGAATTGCAAGGTCGTGCCTTCAAAAACGCAAGTCTGAAATCGAAATTTATCGATAACTTCTAAACGGTACGGGATTAGGAGAACTTATGTTCCAAATATGAAGTCTCTAGCTCTTGTAGTCTCTGATATATGTGTGTTCATACAGACAGACAGACGGACATGGTTAGATCGACTCGGCTGTTGATACTGATCAATAATATATATACTTTATATGGTCGGAGATGCTTCCTTATGCCTGTCACATACTTTTGCACAAAACCATAATACCCTTTTTACCCATTTTTAATGGGTTCAGGGTATAACTAGTCATAAACTTATGATATGAAGCAGCGACTCGAATATACATACATACATGTATGTATATAGTACGTATTCATATAGATTTAATATGAGATTAATAGCTAATAAATGTACCTCAATTAAATTATGATAAGAAAACTTCGTGCCTGAGGTTTTATTTTAATTACAATGTTTCCTACGCTGAATCATCGGTTTTAGTAACAAATTTCGCAGTAGCTAAAACGACTAACAAAAGCCACAATATACAAATAGCTATTGTTCGACTGTATGCCCAGTAAAAGTGATATATATATATGTATATGTATATATGTATTTGAAGTCGTAATACACACACTAGGTAAGCTTAGGTTCAGGTGACTAGTCGTGGGAGGTGGGAGGCGGGCAGGTGGTGGGTTCGGTTCACTGAGTCAGTGTCTGCTTGTAAAAATGTGTGAGTCAGCTGGCATTAGCAACAATTGCTGTTATAGTGTTGCACGTGATTTAGTACAAGTTATTAATTAGCTATAATTGCATATCAAATGGCCAAATGGCACTTCGCAATTTCCACAACAATGTTGTTGGAGTCTCTGCATTTAATTGCAACGCTCCAATTCAGCATTGCAGGCTGCGCCAATTTGTGAATTGCATATTGGCAAATTACAAGAGTGTCGCCCCCGGACTGCTGATAAGAGGCCAATCGAGAGACGGAGAGAGAGAGAGAGAGAGAAAGCCCAAAGTAACAACGTAAACAAATGCTCCAGTCGAGTGACAAACTCCGTTCTGGTTCTGGTTCTGGTTCTAGTTCTAGTTCTGGCCATCCACTGCTCCAGTTGTTGGGGTTCGCATTTGTTATTTGTGCATATTTGCAAGTTATTTGTTTGTTTACTGCCTGCACGACAGACAAATAGTTACTCGTCTGATTGCCAGCATATTGCACAAATATTTTATAGATAAATTCAATGTATTCCCATGGAAATCAGTAGACAGAAATAGGCTTTTTAAGAGTTTCGTCAGCTGTGAAGAAACTTTGGTGGAAGATAATCCTCAGTGAAAACCTAGTCTAAAAATTCAAATATATATAGTCATGATTTTCTTTTAACTAATTTGAAATTGGTTTGTGGTTTATTGATTTCCAAATGTATTTATAATATATTTACGGTCACCTTCAGCAGTTATAAATGTATAAATGTGATTACACCCTTTTTTTAAACATCATTCGCTAACTTTGTGTATCGATTAAGAGAAGTTTCCGCTCATATTGTACAAGTAAAATGCAAAAGTGAAAGCCCTTATCATTTCCGCTGTATGCCAAAGAAACATTTGTAGATAGTCGGAAACAGAACTACTTGAAATATACATACATGTACATATTTATTTGGGACAAGCTTCCTGTCTACATCAACAGTAAATAAGCTTAATATGGTAAATTACCTCAAGAGATAATCGCTTTAATTACACACTAGAACAACAGGGCATTAAGTATCTCATAGATGCGTGTGTGTGTGTGTGTGTGCGTGTGTGCGTGTGTATCTCAATTTAGTGCTGAGTAGCTTAAATAAATGCAACGCCGAGTTGTTGACAAATCAAATTTGAACGCAAGCTTCACACGCACCACTAAACATTGATAACCAAATAGACAGCCAGATGGACAGAGAGAGATAGAGAGAGAGAGATAGAGAGAGAGAGAGAGAGAGAGAGAGAGAGAGAGCGCGAGAGAGAGCGAGCGCGAGAGAGAGCGAGAGAAATAAAGTATCTGAGAGATACAGATGCAAATGAGCGCAACAGCAGCAAATCTAATAAACAGCAATCGACTCAAGTAGCAAATTGCTAAATCAAATTGGGTCAGGGGGCGTCTGATGCTGATGTTCATCGCCATCCACATCTATTGGAAAACAAGCCACTACGTTTGTATCTCAATCTGCATCATCAAATTGGCTTCTGGGGAAGCTCTGACTGTACAATTAGCATGACAACGAACCGTTTCGTAGAACCAAAAGATGCTTATGAATCATATATGTACATATGTACATACATACATATATATTTTTCTTGTTTGTTACGAACTGGTCAAACCGGTGACCAAACAAGCGGCAGCATCTTTACGAACAACACAAAAATTAAGTCAATTTAAATTACAATCTTTAGACTATATATATATATAGGTCTATATACGTAGAATACGAAGCATCGGCATATCTGAGCAATTAATTAACAAAAGACATTGGGCTATCAACTATAACCCAATTAGCTTCAATTATCTACATATATATATGGCTAAATTTGCCAAGCTGCCTCACTTTGGATCCACTTCCGTCATTCAATAGAAGATACACGATTGTAATTGCCCTGCAATTTCTGGCTGATCTTTGCAAATGTTTGCCGTGTTCAATTTCATTGTTCAAGTCGAAAATGCTCGTCATGCACGGCTTGGTTGCTTTCATTATTAACTTGGTCTGTCGTTCATGGCAATCAAAAAGAAAGTTAAAGACATTGCATTGATTTATTCGATTTTGTGTTTTGTGTGCATTCAATTTCACTTTTTCTTGCCACCCATAACGAGTACATGTTATGGGCAAAATGTACATTTCCCCAGACGCCGGGATGCAGACAAACATTTGGCACGTTTCTGACCCACATTTCGCACCTTTTCTGGGCCAAGGATATTGAGCCAACATTTGCGTCACTTGACCAGCTGCAGTTACTCCGAACTAGAAATCGCATATTGCCTGCTGCATAATTTGTTCTCATATACATACATAGAGAAACAGAAGTGACGACTGCTTAATGCTTTTGGCATTGGCCAATACTCGCTTTCGCCAAGGCTGCGCCAACAAGGTGCGAACCTTGGCCTCAAGTTGCAACTGCAATCAGTCGACACTGCATCCCATCAGTTTTGTGGCCTTGCGTAGATTAACTGAGCTCGCTTCGATGATGCGGGCACATCTTTAAGATAAGAATTATACAGTCTCAGTCCAGTTCCAGTCCCAGTTCCAGTCCCAGTCCCAGTGTGCAGCTGCATCCTCTGTCGTGTCCAGTTCTGGGAACTGGAACTGCTTAAGTGTAATGTAAGGCCCGAACTCAAGAGTTGTTCCCAATTAATTTTGAGTCAGATTCTTTGTTATCGATTGTGTGACAACAACAAATGAGCACATAAATTGTACTTAGCTCAGCCAGCTGATGTCATATGTGTGTGTTGCCTTTCAGGAAGTGCCAGGATCGGGGTAACTTGTTCAGTCTGGCCTTGACAACTTGTGGGGCAATCTACCAACTTACACATACTACATACATGATGATATGACACATGACATGACCTGGCCCATTGTTGCATTCACCACTGGCAAACAAGGAGTGTCTCAAATTTCACAATACACACAACATGCAATGAGTAACATGAAGAGGCACTTTTAACAAGCAAACAACTATAAAATGCCTTACCCCATACCATAAATACGGCCTTTGTTTATGAAATATGTTGGTGTTGATTTTGGTAGAGCCACAAGTTCAACTGAGCATATTAATAATAGAAGCGTGTTTCGAAATTGTTTTACTCGCTCGAAATTTGATTAGTTTTTGTATTTACTATGTAAATGGGTTAACAAAGTGGCCGAATCATGAAAGTAGAAACAACAAGTTTCGAAATGGAATTATAAGGCTTTAAAGTTTTCATCTGAAACGAGTTTAAGAAAAAACAAGTAAGAGTGCTCTAGTCGGGAGTGCCCGACTACGAGATACCCTGAACCCAGTCCTTACAATCATTCATATTAATCTAAACACACACATGCTGCAGTACAAGCAGTACAAGCAGTGCAAGCGGTCTAAGCAGTTAGCTTGCTTTTCGCTGAGCCCCACATAATGGAAAGTTAAATCTTAAATAACTTCTGTGTTTATCGTCCGATCTTATTGAAATTTTTGGGGCAAACAATTGTCAATAATATGTGTGACCAAACCAAATTGCAAGGTCGTACCTTCAAAAATGCGTTTTTTTAACTTTTGGGGGGTTTGGGGGTGGTATCCAAAAAGTGAAAAATTTGTTCATGTGTATGCTATTCGAGATTATACATGTCAAATTAGGGGCCTCTAGCTCTTATAACTTGTAAGTTATATCCAAAAAACGCTGGTCTAAAATCGAAATTTATCGATAACTTTTGAACGGGACGAGCTATCGATAAATTTTAATAAACTTGATCTGTCCCGGGATTAGGAGAACTTATGTTCCAAATATGAAGTCTCTAGCTCTTGTAGTCTCTGATATCTGTGTGTTCATACAGACAGACAGACGGACAGACGGACAGACGGACAGACGGACAGACAGACGGACATGGCCAGATCGACTCGGCTATTGATACTGATCAATAATATATATACTTTATATGGTCGGAGATGCTTCCTTATGCCTGTTACATACATTTGCACAAACCCATAATACCCTTTTTACCCATTTTTAATGGGTTCAGGGTATAAAAAAGATTACCATATATATTTAATCAAAGTATTTAATTGTTTTATTCGTAAAGAGGCGCAACAACTAAGTTACAGAGTCACTGTATCGTATGCCAGATAAGCGTAAATGCTTTTTATACGCTATTTTTATTAATATTTCAAATGTATGGCAAGCATTTGAAGCAGCACAATTCTAAGAGAATATCATGAAAGTAAAGTCAATAGCTTCTTACTGCTTACATCCTATGTCTAATAAAGTATATTGAAAGTGTATAAAGGATATTATTTTATTTAGTAAATGCAAATTTCCAAATTGATTTACATAGCCTTGCCTGTCAGACTGATTGACTGACTGACTGACTGACTGACTGACTGACTGGCAGGCATATGCATAGCACATTAGCATAGCTTCGTTTTTATAGCACAGGCTGCTCCTTGCACGTATCCTGTATGTATATCGCGTATACGTATCAGCAATAACAACAATCAGTCAAGGTGTGTAGCTCTGTTGCCTGTTAGCTGGCTACAATTTCTCACTGGGGCGTGGCTGGCGTTTAAGTTTCAAATGCTGCTTTTAGCATATAGCATGCATTTGAATGCACAACACACACACACACACACACACACACACACACACACACAGTTGAAAATCTCACAAGTGTGTTGCACTTTAGTTGCACACTTGAATGTTATTACATTTCGCCTTGGTCGCATCCTTCGCAGCGTTTTGTGCCGCGTTTTTAATTTAAAATGCATTAGCATTTCCTGTAGCTGGGGAACTTGTGTTTGGAGGACGCGTGAGGGATTAAGCCTGTAGTGGGACTGCGCTGACTTCTCCAGACATTAAACACTTACAGCCTTAGACTCAATTAGCAAGGGTCGCAATTATAAGCGTGGGCCAGTTTATCAATTAACCAAGTTATGACAGCATGCGATATATAAGTAATGCTGACTTTATATATACTATATACATATATAAGTTGACTGCACACAGTTGATTGCGGTACTTTCGCATTGCCAAGTCTCTCTGTCTCTGTCTCTGTCTCAGCTAAATCAATTAAATTCGTTCAGTGAACCCGCTCGAGTTGCCTTTTATGTCAGCGTCCAGCTATAAGTGGCCAAATGGTCAGCACTGGGTCCAATCATTTATAGCCAAGTGCAAATGAGCAACGGGACAAGCGTCTAAAATCACGGCAATTAATTGCAATTTGCAAATGCTCAAACCCACCCATTCAATGCAAATTCGGTCAAAATGTCATAAAGACGAAAGCGACAAATTGCATTTCGACCATTTGGTTATTTGCGGCTGCCAATTAGTGAGCCAAATGTGGGTGAGTTTATTGATTTGCTGTTTGTGTATTTGACTTTTGAACACAATAGATTGGAAGTGCATTGAATTGCGAAATTATGTAATGTCGTAAATATGATATTAATTGGCATTTGAATTGAGAGCTAATTGCATAATATTGCTTTCTATAGGGAAAGGGCTAGCTTACTTTTTTTGTCAATAATAAAGTTTGCTATATAATTATAGCTATTATTATTTTTATATAATATGTATTATATATTATAATATTTGTGTATAAATAAGCGATTTTTTTCTCATACTAAACAAATAATTATTAACAGATGGCTTTTTGAGCTTTGATCTCTTACCTCTTAAAACCTTTAGAAAATTGATGGGTATCCATTAAATAAAACTAAATTTCCTCGTTGATAATAATCTTAAAAGAATTTCATGAATAAACACATGAAAAAACAAGTGGGGAAGGATTATCTTCGGCGTGCCGAAGATTTTATACCCTTTTCGAACCTATAGGCTATTTTCACTCTGCCAACTGCACCACTGAAATTTCATAAGCTGTACAAAATCGTTTTGTCGCGAAACATTATTTTTTTTAGTTCTAAGAATATTTAATTCATTGCCAGTTGTATATCAGCTATAAGATATGGGAATCCGATCCGGCCGGCTCCAATCAATGTGATGTCTCTTTGAATAATAAGTATCTGTGCAAAGTTGTATCGCGATAGCTTTAAAAACATGGGATATATGGCCAAAACCGACTTCGAGTTGTATGGCAGCTATAAGATATAGTGGTCCGATCTGGCCGGTTCCGACCAATGTGCTGTCCCGTGGAATAATAAGTGTATGTGCAAAGACTTATCGCGATAGCTCAAAAACTGAGGGACTAGTTTGCATACATACAGATAGACAGACCGACAGACAGACGGACATGGCTAGATCAATTTGTATTGTCATTCTAAGCATACTGGCAGTAACTTTTGGGGGTCTCAGACGCATCCTTCTATGCGTTACAAACTTCAGCACAAACTTAATATACTATTTTCTGCGAAAAGAGTATAAAAACGTTCTCATACTTTCCAAGGTGACCGTGTGTAGGTTTTTCAAAAACAACATTATTAATAAAAGTTTGCTTTCATTTTCGAATTGAATTTAATAAAACACATTGCTGGAGCTTTTAATTTGTTGTGGCAGACGCGTGTGCGTATCTTGTTGCTCTGGCTGCCATAGTAGTTAATTGGCAAAAATGTGAGCAGCAACAACAACCACAAAATTGCGACCTTGTCGAGTTTTTCAGCTTGCTCGTGTATTGCGGCTATTGAGCTCAACCTAAACCATTTTCCGCATATAGGAAAATTGGTATCGATTTCACTGTTTATGGACAAACACCCGATACCAAATAGCAAACAGCTACAGCAACAACAATCGAAGTGTGTGGAAAAACTTGTTGGCGTTTTAATTGCCAGCCTTGCGGTGGTGACAAGTGCGTTGGTTTACCCCCATCTCTTGGCTAACCAACAGCTGCTCCTCTCTGTCTCCCCCTCCCCAGTCGAAACAACCCGTTTTCATCTGTCACCATTTGCTGAGCTCGACTCGTGAGTGATTTATATGAAAAGCGTGTTCGACTATTGCTAGCTGGGAAAGTTTTGTGTCTGGCTCCGGATTGCCATTGCCCCCAAAGTGCAATTCAGTGTCGGTCGCAGTGCATTAGAGAGTTGGCTCATAATTTAGAGTCGCCAGCCATTAATGCGTTATTAATTGTAATTGCCGACGGCTCAGGCAGACAGACGACCCGACCCCTTAGCTGCACTTACCCTTTTGCGGCTTAGCTGCAACTGTCTGTCGTACACATATATATATATATATATACATAATGCTAATTATATTAACTTATCTCAATCGCAACTGCAGCTAATTTAAAATCTGTTTTTCTTTGTTTTCAGGTAAGCCACGATACTTCCTGTCTTTCCAGCTATCTGGCCAGGCCCAAAGGCTTCATTCGGCGTGAGTCACTCAACTGTTTTAGCCTGGCATACTCCTCATTATCATTATTATGCATATTCCTGGCTATCTGTTTGTCATTATCTTTTGCCAATATTTTCGCAGCGGCATATTTGTGTCAGCTTTCCCTAGCAAAATACTACAACTGAGCACAGAATATAAAAGCAGCGAGAACAGCAACAACAACCCTTATCAAGTATAATCGCGCTTCTATTCAGTACAAAATAAATGGTGTTTTTTTTTTGGCCCAAATTGAGTCGTCATCATTTTGGTGGTTGGTGGCTTTTATTGTTGTCGGCGTTGTCATTTGTATGAATGCTTTTGTTTTGGGCCAAACAGCTGCTCGTCATGATATCCAGCAAGCTTAAAACATAACCATATAGTATACGAACAAAAACCGACTTGATGTATGGTTTTGTTTGGCTACCAACTACACAAATGGGCCAAAGTCGACAGGCATAAATGGTGAGGACTAAAACAATACCAGTTGGCTGAATTTGTGCTTGACTCAGAGATTTGCTACACGCTTTTGATATGAACAGAATATGATCAACGACCTTAGCTATTTGAGAGATCAGCCAAACTATAACAAGTGGGAAAGGATTCGACAATTTGCACTCTGCTAACTGCAGCACTTTCATCTGTAAAAATTGATATCATATGATATCAATTTGAATTGCAATATTAAATGTATTTAGAGTTGTATGGTAGCTTAAAGATATATTAGTCCGATCCGGCCAGTTCCGACTAATGTACTGTCCCTTTGAATAATAAGTCTCTGTGCAAAGTTTTATAACGATAGCTCAAAAACTGAGAGACTAGTTTGCATACATACAGACAGACAGACAGACGGACATGGCTAGATCAATTTGTTTTGTCATTCTAAGCATACTGGCAGTAACTTTTGGGGGTCTCCGACACTTCCTTCTATGCGTTACAAACTTCAGCACAAACTTAATATACTATTTTCTTCGAAAAGAGTATAAAAACAATAAGAAATTAAACAATCTCAATATGAATATATGTTTTATAGTATTATATATATGCATTTGCATTATTTGATCAGACTGAACAAAGCTCAAATTTGGCTTATGTACGTTTAACGATTTTTTTTTTAATTTTGGAAATATACGCCCACAAATCTAATAATTGATAAATACAATTTTACAAGCTGAATACTTCAATTCAAGCATTTTATATAACTATGCTAATCAGTCTAGACACGGGAGATGTCTAAAATATAGATTTTAGACTTTATCAAGAATATATATTTTTTATTTTTTGAGACTCTACTACTGAACTGATTCTACGAACGTTAAAAAAGCTGCATAATACCCAGATGACATTCAAATTGTTCACTTAACTTTAGACATAAGAGAAATGAATCAATATCAGTAAAATTGACTGCTATGCACAAAAATCCAGCACCCATTTCGCATTTCTTTGCCCAACAATTTGTAGAATGAATTGTATGCTTAAAGTTTTGGCCTTGTGCAGATTCTGTCACAGATTTGCGCTGTTGGCGGGTCTTTGACTTTGGCTGTGTTACTTTTAAGGCTTGCCAAAAATTTGTAAGCCACTCTGCGACAACTCGACCAAAATGGTCAAGGCAGCTACCACTATGATTTAATGGCAACAGTCGCCGGGGCATATTAATGAGCTCTGGAAAACGACTATTTATTGGCAAAGCAAGTCTCTGTGTATCAAAGTGTGTGTGTGTGTGTGTGTGTGTTTTGGCGGGTTTTTTGAATGGCTCCAGGCGGAATTTTAATTGTATTTGAGCTAAAACTCTGTTTTGTAGCAAAATGTTTGCATTTGCCACAAACTTTTTGCGATGCTTTTGTGTGTAAAGTGAAACGGCGTGAAATTCACAGAACGCGCTCATTTTCCACAATATTTTCTACATTTGCAGAAGCAGAAGCCAAAAACTTTGCACATAACTTTGAGTCAAGGATACGTTGCTATCTGAGGGCGTGACCCACTTTCAATTTGGTTGCTATGTGCGAATTGTTGATAAGCAATTAGAGAAACCAGCATACCAAACAAGGACCAACCACAAACACAGCCAGGACCAAATGGGTGTGGCTTTTCTACCAGTGCAGCTGCGGGCTCAGATAAAAAATACAAATTGAGTAACTGTCGAACAGTTTTCGATTAATATTAGGGAAATGGGCAACTTTCAAACGGTCTTTTCACATACATACATACATATGTGATTGTGCTGGCCACGCCCACAAGCATTGTGTGTGCCCAGCTGAGAAATGTTGTCTTATCCTTTGGTTTCCGCAGCTCTTTTAGCATGTATGTCTTCCACAAACAAAGGAAATCATGGGAAACAACTGCGTTTCTCAAGCGCTTGTTTAAGGATCATTGACCACATAAAAATCCGTTATGCCCATGTACAGCAATAACAACAACAGCAACAACGACATGGACACAACAAAGACACAAAGTGAATGAGGAAACGTTGAGGGACATTCAACATTCTTGCCACATGCGTTTTATTTCCTTTTTTGGCACAAACTGCAACTGGAATTGTTGGCAGCTTTCTTATAAACAGCATACGGATATATACATACATATATATATATATATATATACGTATATATAAGTAGGGCCGAGCTCCGACAATGCTGGGACATTACCAAGAAATGGCCAATCGACGCCAAAAATGGACGCAACAATGTTTATGCAACTGGCTTCTTGCAACTTGCAGCAACTCGCATTGTGCGTAATGTTTATGCGCTAACTATATGTATATTTCCTGTGGATGAACTGAAGCAACCGAATTCCGCAGTAAAGATGTCAAGCTATTGCACAAAGTATTGCAGTTTAGCAATTTGATCAACATTTCAGAACTATTAGGTAGGGTATGGTATTTATAGGGTTAACAAATAATTTGAAACTTTGCTAAATGTTAAAATACAATCTTTATTAAAGATTGTTTCTCTGAATTGTTGTTGTTGTTGAATTTTGTGAGTTTACGTTATAAGGATAAACAATTCTATAAAATGGCAGCAGATATTTGAAAAGATTCCACACTCTGTGAAATATTTGATATTATAAAGATTATAAATATAACAAGTAAGAGTGCTCTAGTCGGGACTGCCCGACTAGGAGATACCCTGAACCCAGTCCTTACAATCATTCATACTAATCTAAACACACACATGCTGCAGTACAAGCAGTACAAGCAGTGCAAGCGGTTTAAGCAGTTAGCTTGCTTTTTCACTGAGCCCCACACAATGGAAAGTTAAATCTTAAATAACTTCTGTGTTTATTGTCCGATGGGGCAAGCAATTGTCGATAATATGTGTGACCAAACCAAATTGCAAGGTCGTACCTTCAAAAATACATGTGTATGCTATTCGAGATTATACATGCCAAATTTGGGGCCTCTAGCTCTTATAACTTTGAAGTTATATCCCAAAAACTCTAGTCTGAAATCGAAATTTATCGATAACTTTTAAACGGTACGAGTTATCGATAAAATAAAATAAACTTGATCTGTCCCGGGATTAGGAGAACTTATGTTCCAAATATGAAGTCTCTAGCTCTTGTAGTCTCTGATATCTGTGTGTTCATACAGACAGACAGACGGACAGACAGACGGACATGGCTAAATCGACTCGACTGTTGATACTGATCAAGAATATATATACTTTATATGGTCGTAGATGCTTCCTTATGCCTGTTACATATTTTTGCACAAAACCATAATTCCCTTTTTACCCATTTTTAATGGGTTCAGGGTATAAAAAGGTATACCAAATGTAGCATTTATTTGTGTTTTAACCCATAATAATATTTAATATTGCAATAGTGTTCTTATTGATAGTATTTGTATGACAATTATATCACTTACAGATATAATGCCACTTTGCTTACCAAACATACTCATAACTGAAATGCGCTTGTCGCCTATTCAGATTTGTGTCATCTTTGTCAAAACGGAATTGCCATTAAGTATTGCAATATGAAAGCTGAGACAATTATAGAACACTGACCTGTACCCAAAGCCCAATTCATTTGCCATCAGCTCTGGCGCCAATCGCATAAATCATGCACTGAATCTCAAGACGCAACTTAGGCTCGGGTCTATTGTACGACAGCGCATTGCAATTTACGCCGATTGAGATTTATTTCAGCAATCTGTCATTCTCTCATTCCTCTCGTCTCTCGTCAGTCAGTCGGTCAGTCAGTCAGTCAGTCAATCAGTCAGCCAGACAGACAGACAGGCAGCAGCATTATGATGTTGCCATGTGCATATGGGGGCGCATTTAATTCAATTTGTTTACAGCTAATGCATTTCCTATATACTGAAATTCTGGAACAGCTGTCAGATTGTGTATAAAATAAGTATGTCATAAAATACATGAATTATGCATGCGATTAATGTGCGACTTATAAAGCGATAAAGAAAAGCTAACGAAACAGACAATGGCATAGTCTTTATTGAAATGCCAGGTAGTATATTATAGTATATACATATATATAACATTTGAAATGTTGCATTAGAAATCCACAAGTTCGTACGAACAAGTCCAAAGACAACGCCCATAAACCACTCAGTGGTTCTGGCTTTTGCCATAAACGTAGGAACACACAATTATGGTAAGGTTTAATCAACTTGTTGACCTTTTTAGTCACCGTCTGCTTTTGTTAATTGTTGTGCTTGGCTGCACTTTTTATTTCAAATTGCAGCGTTTTATGACTTAATGGCGTTGGCGGTCCTAAGCTGCGACGATTAAGGCAAACCAACAAGTTTTAATGCCACTAGTTGTTGTTAGTGTTGCTGCTTATCAGTATCAGTTGGAAATAAAAACCCCAATAACTTGACAGGTTGTGGCTTTTCTTTTATGAGCTGCGTCGCAGATAATAAAGTTGACAAAATGAATGCCAAAGCAAATAGTATACACCTAGACAGAGAGGAGCGCAGGAGCTATACGAACTGATTGTCCAGGTATCGCCTAGGGCTTAAGCGGCAATGGCAAACAGTTAAGGCCGCTGGCAGTGTTTGCTTTTGGCAATAGCAAAATACGTAAGAAGACAAAATAATCTGTCACTGGCCTAACCCAAACGAATGATAAACAGCCATAAGTTTGCCAGATTTAAGTGGCCATATTGAGTTCTACCTGTGCGTCGGCTCAGCTTGACAAGCACTTCAATAAAAACCCAGCCACAGCGGGTGTGAAATTTCACGGCTTAACTCTAAGCTATGAATACGCAGCTGGTGTCGCAGGACACATCAAGGTGTCCTACCTGTCTACCTGTCTGCCTGTGTACCTGTGTCCACGCACTGGGCTGTCCCATTAAGCCAAGTGACTGCAAGTGCAAGTGCAAGTGCAGTAGTTAGCAGACACTTGCCAAAAACGCATTGTTCTAAATGTGCTAAATGCGAAGAAGAAGCATCTGAAATGCCGACTCTCGCTTGACCTTGCTGCCAACAACAACTTGAAACTTGACAGTATTTGCCTAGCAGGCAGCCCAGCAGGTCCTTCTACCCTGAAGTGTTTGCCCAAAACCAAATCGCCCGCCCGCTGCGCTCCACTCGAATTGAGTAGGTGTAGATTTATCTCGGTTCTGTTGCGTTTCATTCTATTCGATTAGTTTTCGCTCAGATTGGCCCACCCGCTGTGCCTTTGTTCTGTGCCCCTGGCCGAGGCAGGTGCAACCCAGAGTCATGATCTTTATCTGGCCTGCATGCATGCCTTCATGATTTTGCACAATGGCATTCACATTGCTATTATTTGCAGCATTTCATTCTGCCTGAGATAACACAGATGCGGCGATTCACAATGATTTGTTGTTTTGGCCTGCGGAAGCTGCAAATGTTTAGGCCATATGTGTGTATGTAAAGAAATTGGTTTCGTTATTCTTAACGCTCTGAGATCTAATGAGATCTTTTCAGGTGTATAATTGCATGGCACAGGAAATTATCTATAGAAATGCAGTACTTTGAAGCAAAGCCGACACATTTGATGGGACTCTATACGGAATAAATGCTTTTATTATTTGGATATTTTAGTCAAAGACTAAAGCAACAGATACAATTTAGTGATCAATTCTTGCCTTTATTCTTATAATTAAAGTGCAGATTTTAAAATCATATTTTTTCTTTAAAATTTTTTTTATTTATTTTAAGAAATGAAATAAATTTAGAAATATTTAAAAAAAAAAACCATAGTGCAAGAGGTGCAATTTGGGTTGATCGCACATTTGTGAGCCAATTAAATATCCTACAAATTTCACAAAGATCGGGCGACAAACACAGAAGTTGTTTAAGATTGACTTTCCATAGTGTGGGACTCCGTAAAGATGCATGTTAACTGCTTCAACTGCTTGCACTGCTTGCAGTATGTGTGTATGTAAGTATGAATGCATGTTTGGACTTGGCTCAGGGTATCACCCAGACGGGCACACCCGACTAGACCACTCTTACGTGTTCTAAGTGAACGTTTGAAAAACATCCAAAATACCTCATCTGATCTCAGGCTAATTTCCGTAATACACAGTCGTTTGTTTAAATGCATATTTCAACAAATGTAAAGAGCATTTGTAATAAAACAGCCCCACGAGAAAAAACACCCGATTTGAGAGAATGCAGCGGCGTCGGCACAGTGCCGTACATAAAAATAAGGTCACGCCGGTAGCGTGGTGTGCATTTTGTATACGATTTATTTAAAATGACAGACGCTGGAGTGTAACGGTGCCAAGGGGCCATGGAACGCCATGGAGGCGCCTGTCAACAAGTACGCCTATTGATTTATACAAATTGTTGCATTCACAAAGCAGACAAAGAGAGATACAGAGAGAGCATAATTTATGCACAACAGCAACAGGCAATCGACTCCTCAGGGCAATTAATTTGCTCCAAGTGGCATAGAGTAAGAAAAACAAAAACATTAAAATGCCGAAACAAAAAACAGGAAAGTGCAGCGAAAATAATGCAGCCAGCCGCCTGCGACTTGGACGCGGGCTATTTAAAGCAGCCTCTAATTGAAAGCAAATGCAAAAGGGCTTGCTGCAGACGCTCATTGCGTTTGCCCCACAAATAAACAAATGCAGAGTGCCCCGAGTGTAGTGGGAGTCGGGCACGGTCATACACTCGGAGAAAAAGTGCGAAACTTGCTGATCAAGTTTACATTTTGAAGTTTGCAATAATTACCAAGTATTTTACAGTGCCCAGAGTGTAATGGGAGGGCGAAACTTGCTGATCAAATTTACATTTGCAGTTTGCAATATTTGTAATAATATTTTTACAAAACATTCTAAGAAAAACGAAAAAGCCAATAGCTTTAATTTTGTTAACAAACTTCAATATGGTCTGGTAAAAAGTCGCTGAGTGCACTGCACCCTTCTGGGAAGGCACTTGGAAACAAGGCGCTGCCTGTTCTGTTGTATGCCTCATTTGAAACTGCACTCCAACAAAAAATAAACAGCAACACAACACAACACATTTTGCACAACACGAAACGGCATCGTGTGGCTGCCTCGTGTGGCAAAAGCAAAAGCAAAAGCAAAGCCAAAGAACATGCTGCACGCTGAGAGCAGCTACATGCAACATGCATTTTTATTACAACTCGTTGCCATGTCTATTTGCAGCATATCGATAAAACTTAATGCGCCTCTAATGAGGCAAACTAATGAGGAATGAAGCCCTTGTTGGACAGGTGCTCCAAAGGCCGCAACTCCATTGTTAACTGGCTAAACCAAATTGGACCACACGATCGATGCGACAACCTTTTTGGTTGCACTCGATCATAATCAGATGTGTGAGTAGTGTGAGGGAATCGAAAGTCAATGCTAGATAGCGAACAAAGCACTTTTAAGATATCAAATCTGAACACGATACCTGAGCGCCGGCATGCAGGGATGAGGAGATGCAGTTGGCTGGTTGGCTGGCCACACAGAATCGCTGAGCCAGTGCTGAGTGCATTTCAAATCAAATGCCGGAAATCTGAGCGCCTTCCGAAAGCCGCCACAATTGTCCGGGGCTCAAGTGCGTTTCACGCCAGCTTTAAGAGTTGTGTCAAACAAAGCGGCTTTGTGGCTGAGACTCGCAGCTGTGACTGGCAACGGCTAAAGCCGCCACCGACCCCAACCGTGCCCCACCCCAGTTGCAGCCACAGTTCGGGGCAGCAATCCGTGTTGCGACGTGACGTCCTTTCAGTGCTTGGAGGCCTCGCTCTCAAGTTACATTTCGATTTCGGATTCTTTTTACTCAATGTCGTGTTTCAGTCGCCGCTCGTTGTTGGGCTGCATCGTGTCTGGTGTTATTTATACAAACGAATGTCTGCCAGCTTATAAATAATTCAGACAGCACCCCAGCAGCTAGGCTACAACAGCCCTTCTGCAGCTTGAACTTTGACAGTACTTCATCAATTTCAATCAGCCCAACTATGTTGTTGTTGTTGTAGTGAGTGCTATCCTAATGAAACGATGCCTGCAGCTTTTAATTGCATTTGCACCTGCGCACCTTGATTAACAGCATCAAATTGAATGCAACTGAAACGTGTAAATCATGCAAAGTGCTTTTAAAGCTGCTACTAAAACATCAGCAAAACCACTGCACCACCAGCAGCAGCAGCACCACACATAAGAGGATGCCACTCGACGATTTTATCTCGAGCCATTTGTGATGCTCAGCGGCTTGCGTTTAACCTAAATGCGAGATGTTGTTGTGCAGTTATTGTTGCAGCATTGCGTGGCATGTTGCAGTTGCTTTGCAGCAAGTGCTTGTTGCATGTTGCATGTACTGGCTGAGCAGAGTCCACCAGATAGAGTCAGGTGAAAATTGAGGTGAAAGGCAATTTGTGCTACTGTCGACTGATTTGTTCGCGCCTAACAGATAAGCACGTAACGCGATCTTTAAGCTTATTATAATCATATGTTGGCTAGGCTGGTTGGTTTCAAATTGCAGCAATTGATTTTGGCCCATATACAGCAACTTTCTCTTCATAGACATGTGCAGAGTTAATCAATTTTTAGTTGATGCGCAGAACATATTGAAGAATTTGCGATGGCTAAACCAAATGTGATATTACTCCATATAAATTCATGTCAGCTGTAAATTATATAAAGATCTAACATACTTTTAATCTTAAGTAGATTCCAGCTAAGAAGAATTCCCATTCAAGTTTAATTTAGCTTAACGTTACAAGTTATTTTTAAAAATGCAAAAGATTGACTTGTATAAAGTTTTGGTTATTTCCAGAAAGTCTTATATTGTGGCATTAAGGAAAGTTCTCTTTAGACAATTTATAAAGCTTTTTACAATATAACTCATTTTAACAGCAGGATGCTCAAAGTCATTAACTCATACTTATAGTACATATTATTTATATTCCTTTATGTTGGCCATTTAATTTACGAGTTTGAATTTTAAGAGCTTCCTTTGCCAGAGAAAAACAATTTAATTGAATTGTTCTTTGCTTTGCTGTGATGTGTTGTATTTTGATGTGATAAAGAGTGTGTGTGTGTGTGTTGTTTTCCTTATTTGCCCATTGCTGGGGGTTTGTTTTTAATTTTTATTGCGTTTCGTTTAAACACTTTGCGTTGCCAGCGCTGGAAACAATTGAATAATTTTTATTATTCAATTATGCGCAGGCACAACGCACAAAAGTTGAACAACTTCAGAACTCAGTACACAAATAAATTGAGTGGCATAGGAAAAGTTGCCTCTTTTTCATTTCCATTTTCGTCTACGTCAATGTTTCTCTGTTTTCAACTTTGTCTTCGTCTTGTTTATCAATTAGGCACACATTCACGCGCAGACTTTCAAGAAATGCATTCGTAATGCATTTGCCACATCCGTGGATCGTTTGCCCTTTTTATATGTCCATATATCGGCAGCCATAGATTTTCCCCCACTCTCCCGCCTTAATCTGTTTATGGAGCTTGCCTGCCTTTTTGTTTAATATTTATGCCCTTATTCCGGATTCTATTAATATTTTGATGCACCGCAGCGGCATCGCCGTTCAAACTTTACCGTGAAGTGTTACAAATTTTATGGGCCGACTACCGCCGGCAAAACTCTACTCCCCCAAATGGGGCATTTTTAATTGAGTTTGGAATATTTTCGTTGGCATCATAATTTCTCCAACGTTTCAGCATTAGTAATATGAAATGCCGTTGGCCATGATTGAAAAATGCATCGCACTACCACTTGAAGCGCTCACATTGTTCATCATTCAAATGGAATATATTCAAATGGAATGTCGCGTATTGAGTGCCATTTTAATTGGCCTTGTGTAACCAACCATTCATAATACTTAGGGCATATGTATGTGTGTGTATATTGATTCAGTTTTTCAATTGGCCCAGCCATTAAATTCTACAATTCACAATTTTGTCGCCTACTCAAGTGTCGCATCGTTTTTTCGTTTTTTTTTAATATCTCTAGTATTATAAATATTTTTTTATGACAACGCAAGTTATAAATATAAATTTGGTTGCCGCTGTTCTGGCTGATTGCTATACGACTATCAAGGGATCGCCTCCCCTTCAAGCTATGCTCTCAAATTCAAGCGGGGTCTTTGACAAGTGCCAAGTGATGGCTGCCGCTAACGGGATTTGCTTGGGAAATGGAAATCAATTGAAATACCGCTCGGGATCTGCGGGCTGTGTTGTGATAGTAAAATCCACAGACCTTGCCTCGCCCCCAGTGGAGGGGCAGACAAACAAACGCGCATGCATATCCAAACAAATACGCTGTTAACAGCACAACCCATCCTCTGGCATACGAAATCCTGCGCATCATCATTATCACGAACATCATCGACCTCGACATGAGTTCGTCAAAACGTCAAGAGCGGCGTCTGGTTTTTCATTTTTCCGACTTTTATTTTTAGACCTTCATGAACGGAGACCGGAGACGCTGATGGACACACGCCCAGACAACGCCCTGCGTCCCGTTCCGATTCCCGCTCGAATGCGCCATATGTTTTTGCCTCGAGCTCAGCTCGAAACGCGGCGTGTGATAATTTCCCGCTGTCTGGCATTATTTTTCTTCTTCTCTGGTTCTGGTTCTGTTTGTGTTTGTTGTGCTCTAGTTTTAATGATTTTCCACTACAAAAGGTCCTTGTGACGCCTCCTGGCGCCATTTGCTCTCAACTCTTGTGTCACGGTGTCTCCTTCTGTGGCTTCTCGCTTCGCATTGCCAATGTTTGCCCTATACATATGTATATGCATAGATATGTACGTACATATGTTTTTATGACTGCATCGCTTATCAGCGTCGCTTATCAATTGATAAAATATTTTGCAGCTATTTTTATGGGTCGAAGCGGAACTCATCAACCATTTAAGCAACAAATCCTAGCCATTATCTATTAAGAATGCTCGAGATAAGAGTGCTCAGCTACTAGATACCCTGCAGCTAAGACTTAAAAATTCCAACAGACATTCGATAGCCAGCATCGATTATTATCGATCGTTGATAATCTCTTCAATATTGCTTATACAATACAGGGTATCCCTTGCCATCACAGAGCTCATTAGTCTTCTAAACTATCAATCACTCACGTTTTCGTTAGGGTTAATTACTTTACTCTAAAGAATGCCTTCACTCCCATGATAGAATTCTATAATTACTTATATGTGCTTGGATTGTCCTAAGGGCATTTGCATTAGTCTGCAAGTCATTAAGGCTGTTAAGGCATTGATTAGTCACTTCATATTCATTATGCTTCCCCCTACACCCAAAATGTTTTTGGATGTGCCTGCAAATGTTTTCTACAATATGGTATTACTTTCTATTAAAAGTACGCATCAATAATCGAATAAGCGGATAAACTAAACAATTGGCACGAACCAAATGGTTGATTTCTAAACAAAATGCGTATAATACAAATGAGAGTGTGCAAATTATATCAAATTGCTTATAGACGTATTCATTATTGGTTCGATTGGATGTTTATGACGGCCCTCAAGAATGTGATTTCCAGCAAACAGATTCGCACATTTGAATTATAAAATAACTGATCTGTGGTTCTTGAAGACTAAAACTAGCTTAATCTTTATAAAACTAGTAAGCTTGGAAATTGATTTGGGATTGGTTGAAAATTGTAAATATATATTCCCTTTTTTTATTAAATATATATTTGTTGTCTATCTTGAATCCTTTTGAAACTCTGCTCTGAACGTCTCGTTGCATTTTTTTTTGGCTTCCATTCAGCTTATTTTGTGTTCAGCTTATACAGTTCATTAAGCTGGTTCTGTTTATCGTGACTCAGGGTCTTGTAGTGACAAGGACAATAAAGAAGTGAGTCAAAAAGAATAATTCTCTATATAAAAGAAAATCAAATTTGCAAACTTTTCAACACTATGCGGTAAATTACACAAGAAGTTCTAACTATCCTTATGATGCCGAATAATTGATGCTTTAACAGTCATATTAACTGTATTACTACACTGATGACCTTATTTAATATTTATATTAAACCTAAATGTATAAAATCTGTTTTTGACTGAACAATCTCCTGAGTTACATATAATAGTGAGTAAAACCTGAACTGAACTTTCAAATCAACAGATGTAGCCCTAAATCCGAGACACATACGAAAGTTCTGATGAAAAATAAAATATGTGGGCTGAAAATTGTCTATTTGAAAATCATATTGTAGAGTACAACAAATTTTTTATTACGAAAATAGTATATGAAGTTTGTGCTGAAGTTTGTAACGCATAGAAGGAAGCGTCGGAGAACCCCAAAAGTCACTGCAAGTATGCTTAGAAGACAAAACAAATTGATCTAGCCATGTCCGTCTGTCTGTATGTATGCAGACTAGTCCCTCAGTTTTGGAGCTATCGTGATAAAACTTTGCACAGAGACTTATTATTCAAAGGGACAGCACATTAGTCGGAACTGGCCGGATCGGACTACTATATCTTATAGCTCCCATACAATTGGAAGTCGGTTTTAACCATAAATGCCATGTTTTGAAAGCTATCGAGATGAAACTTTGCACAGATACTTGTTATTCAAACATACATCACATTGATCGGAGCCGGCCGGATCAGACCATTATATCTAATAGCTGCCATACATCTGTAAATAAAATTAATATTTCAATAGAAAATTTAAATTCATATGATATACATTTTTACAGCTAATGAAAGTGCTGCAGTTGGCAGAGTGAAAATTGTCGATAGGTTCGAAAAGAGTATAAAATCTTCGGCACGCCGAAGATAATCCTTTCCCACTTGTTTTTGTTTGTTCTTTTCTGTGGCGTCGTGTAAAACAAAAAGCCCTGACGCGTGTGACACTTTGGAAAGCGGCGTCTTGACTTTTGTGGTGCATGTGCTGCGACGACGTCATGGATCTCTCTCTCTCTCCAGTGGTCTGGTCTGGTCTGGTGTTGTGGTGCTGCCAGACTTAGCAGCGGCTAAAATTGAAAGATGTTTTCTTGCGGGACCCCCAAATTGTGTTTTTTGTTTTGTTTTCTTTCTGTTTCGCTGTTGGCCATGCGACTGGCTGAATACGCTTCGAGGCGGCCCGACTGACGGCCACTTGTGCCCTCGAGTGTGGCTGTATGTGAATGCCCACGCATGTGCGAAATGTCTTCAAATGTATCTGCAAGATACAAAGAGCCAAAAACAACGAGCTGATGCTGCTGCTGATGCTGATGCTGCTGCATGTCAGACATCTGCGCTGTCTGTTGGTCCGCATTAATTAGACGTGTTTTTGCGTTACAACAGCGAACAAAAGCATCGCTGCCTTCTCTCGCGAACAGATCTTCAACTGTTCCAAGAACCTGGGCATGTTATAAGTATACATATATATATATATATATATATGTGTGTGTGTATGTAATGTGTGGACCTAAATCTGTAGCACATACTTAATTTATGAACTTGCTAATTTTAGCGCTGCTCAGGGCCATATATCAGCCATCAGTCATTGGACAAAGATGCCGTCGAGATTCTAAACTCAATGATGCTTCTCAGCATCTCTTTTCGATATATGTACTTAGACATGTGCTTATATGTCGTTGCACATCTTATCGGGCAGCTGTTCGTCTGGAACGACAATGCAAGCATGTTAAGTAATTGTCAGACCGAGGCATTTGCTGGGCTTTAATTGTGGGCTCAAGTTGTCAGCGTTTTGAGTTGAAACTTAAGCCCATTAGAGACACCTTTCAGTCAGAGACCGAGCACAGTTTCACTCACTGCGGATTTGTCTCTGTCATGCTGTCTACCAAGAGTGCTTAAAATTTGGGTGTGTCCCTAGACTTGATGTGTTTGGGGCATAATTACAGCGGTTTTGTGTGTTAATCGTTTTCGCATATATTTATAATTAATTGTTATTCTTGTAATCGTCTATTTACAGCACATGTTGGTGACTATTTTCCTGCCCTTAATGAGTTTTTAACTCACACTGTGATACGCCCCCAAGTGCAACATGGACGCACTAAGCGCAGCCTGCAGAGCACTCTGGATGCAACGGTAAGTGATATTTGATGTAGCTAGTATTAATTATATTTATGAGTGCTATATTTTCATTACTGTGCAATGCTGCAAGTACAAGTATAGGCGCAAGATATGCGATAATAACTGGTTTGTATGCAAGAGCAATAAACGAGCTATAATGAAAGGCAATTTGAGAAGCAATGTGAGTAGCACAGCAATAAGCAGAGCAAGAAGCAAATCAAGGGGCTAATCGAGAATCAAAGCAAGAAGCAAAGCAAGCGAGAAGCAAATCGAGAAGCAAACCGAGATGGAAAATGAGAAGCAAAGCGAGTAGCAAATCAAGAAGCAAATCGAGAATCAAAGCAAGAAGCTAAGCAAGAAGCTAAGCAAGAAACAAAGCGAGAAGCAAAACGAGATGCAAATCGAGAAGCAAAGCGAGAAGCAAAGCGAGAAGCAAAGCGAATGTTAAAGCGATAAACAAAGCGAGAAGCAAATCAAACAACATTGGGTAATTCGGTTTCGCTTTTTTTCACATACCTATGTATGTTTATAGTATTGATTCGGAATTGAACATATTAGATGTTTATAAATGCAATTAATTTCATATTGATCGAAGCGTATTCGCAATAAATTTGATAACATCTGGCTGGCAATAAATGATTCCTAAATTAGCAAACTGATCAACAATAAAACTGACAATAAATGAATGTTTTATAACTTAGCACTTTTAGTAGACCCGAGCCTTAAACATTGCACCCTGCTCGTAATTAGCCCGCACTGATAAAAAAAAGTTGGCTAAATGAATAAAAGTTGCTCCAACGTCTAACAAAATTAAATAAAACTATACAGCGCTTAACTTGACATGCCGCCGAGGTCCTTGCTGTGTGGGTCACAAAGTTGAATTAATTGCCACAAAAAAACCCTTTTTAATTAGTTTCAACGAGCGAGGAAAAAAGGGCGGCCTGTTAATAACGTTCCTGTCACGCCACGGGGCGCAGAAATCGCACCTAGAAATTGTGTGTGTGGATGGACAGACGCCCTCGGATTGGCGTGTGTCCACACACTTTGCGTGCCAAAAACTGCACATATATGTCACATATGAATTGAAATCTCTTTAATGGGCTAATCTTGCTATTCTGGTATTTAAGGATGGTCTGCACGCGCCGAGCTTAACACTGAGCTACACGCACCAAGGACAGCGCATCCAAATCGAACTGCAGCGCAATGATCGCCTTCTGCCCGACACCCACTTCCTGCGCTATCAGAATGCCAGCAACCAGGTCGATGGCGACACCGGCCACGTGGTGCGCAACTTTACCAAGACTGAAGTTGATTTATGTCATTATCAGGTGCGTGTGTGTGTGTGTGTGTTTTGGCATAACGGCACTCTTTAACATTATCCGTTTCTCTCCAGGGACACATACGCGGCCAGCCAAACTCGAGTGTGGCTCTGTCCACCTGCGATGGTGCCCTGAATGGGGTTGTCTTCGATGGCCAGCATACGTATTTCATACAGCCACACAGCGATGGCAGCGGACGACTACAGGATGACCACTATCTGCTACGGTAAGTTACGACCAGTCCAGGAGACTTGAACTGATAGAAGGTGCAAGGATTTGTTTAAACTTTATGTGCAATCGTTGATAGTTTTTAACATGGCATAGCTTCCGTAACAGTTTTCTTGTTGGTAACAATAAACCTGAGCTGATTAGCATGTTACAAAATATCTCATGATGTCAGTTCATAATTGTTCAAAAGTACAAAAGCTTTATATGTAAAATAAAGTTGCAGTTTTGGCAAAGTGATGGTAGCTTAAAATTTAAAAAGAATATTACAATGGAAGTACTTTAGCTTCTAATTAAACTAGAGGACAATGAATCACTCCCGAAGCACTTTTCCTTTGACTCCTGATGCTAGCCAAAGTCAAAACCCATTTGAAAGCAAACCCTGTGGCTATTAACAAAGGCATTGCTGAATTTTGAAGCTTCAAATCGAATTCGAGGCTTACTTATGTCAAATTAAAATCGTTTTAACCTGCTTGTATTATTCATTTCCACGCTTTCTCCTGAATGTCAAAGTATCACGCACATTTCCTCTGTTGCTGATCAAGGGTCAGGGACAGACTGTAGACTCTAGACTCTATAGTTACCTGTCTCAATGTTTGCCTTATTTGCGTTCAATAAACATTTGCTATATTAGTCTGCCCTTTTGGGCCTGAGACCCGCCAGTTTACCACTCGCACTTCCGTTATTAATTTATAGCCACGCAAATATCAAATTACGAAACGTTTTGGTGTTTTCTCAGGCACGCGGACATGCTGCAGCAGAATGCCACCTGTGGCTACGACAGCCACACAGACATCCACTGGAAGGGAGCACAGGAGCACGAGCTGGACCTGGACCTGGAGCAGCCAACACTGCCCGAACGCTTAGATGGCGGCGAATTCCAGCGTATGCTGAGACGCAAGCGACGCCAGGCGGATGAGAGTCAACTGATACGCGGTCCGTACAATGCCAACAAGTATTCCAGCTACGTGGAGCTGGTCATTGTGGTGGACAACAAGGTGTATAAGCATTTCGGTGAGAGTGCCAAGCGAGTGCATCAGCACTGCAAGGATTTGGCCAACATTGTGAATGCCGTGAGTAGAACTGGACTACTTTTCACTTTTAATTTAATCTATTTCGAATATTAAACGAATTAATTTGCGTATTTATTTATAATTGAAATTAAATACCTTTCGTTCGTTCCATTAGTCGACAGTGAATACAGTTCAATAAAATACTAATCCTTCAAATTATTTTCCATCAGCTCTATGTGCCGCTGAACATCTTTGTGGCGCTGGTGGGCGTCGTCATTTGGAACGAATCGAACGAGATTGAGTTCTCGAGCGATGGAGATGTAACGCTGCGCAACTTCCTCAACTATCGCAGCACCAAGCTGGTGCTGGAGCATCCCAACGACAATGCCCAGCTGCTGACCAAGGAGACATTCGCCGGCGGTGTAGTCGGCAAGGCGCTGAAAGGACCCATTTGCACGTACGAGTACTCCGGCGGCGTTAGCATGCAGCACAGCCAGGTGCTGGCCGTGGTGGCCACAACAATGGCGCACGAGATGGGCCACAATTTTGGCATGGAGCACGACTCGAACGACTGCCACTGTCCGGACGAAAAGTGCGTAATGGCCGCCTCCAGCACGGCCGTCGTTCCAGTGCACTGGAGCAGCTGCAGCATTGATCAGCTGACCATTGCCTTCTCGCGTGGCATGAACTACTGCCTGCGGAACAAGCCCACCCGCCTCTTCGATTCGCCGCAGTGCGGCAATGGCTTCGTGGAGCCCGGCGAGCAGTGCGACTGCGGCTTGCCCTCCCACTGTGAGAACAGCTGCTGCAATGCCCACACCTGCATGCTGCACAGCAACGCCTCGTGCGCCACCGGCGAGTGCTGCGACCTGGACACGTGCCGGCCCAAGCTGGCTGGCAGTGCTTGCCGTCCGGCGGAGAACGAGTGCGATCTGCCGGAGTACTGCACCGGCGAATCGGAGTACTGTCCGTCGGATGTGTTTCGCCGCGATACGGAGTCGTGCGACAATGATCAGGCCTACTGCTTTCTGGGCACGTGTCGCTCGCATGCCAACCAGTGCCGCATCCTGTGGGGACCCACGGGCGACAACTCTGTGCACTGCTACGAGAAGAATGTGGAGGGCTCCCGCCTGGGCAACTGTGGCTACAATCGACTCAACAAGACGTTCGTTAAGTGCACGCCGGAGCACGTCCACTGCGGCATGCTGCACTGCATCCATCTGAACGAGCGTCTCGAGTTTGGCATGGAATCGGCGGCTGTGCTCTCCCACTCCTATGTTAGTCACAATCGGAAGATTGTCGCCTGCCGCACGGCACTCGTTGATCTCGGCCTGCAGACCATCGATCCCGGTCTGACGCCCAATGGCGCCAAGTGCGGCGATCAGAGTATGTGCGTCAATCAGCAGTGCCTGGCCGTGAATCGTGTGCGCCAGCTGGGCATGGGTGCTCCTTGTCCCGAAGACTGCAACGGCAACGGCGTTTGCAACAGTCGCGGAAATTGTCACTGCGATGTGGGATTCGGCGGCGAGGCGTGCAGCAAGCCTGGACATGGCGGCTCCGTGGACAGCGGACCAGCTACAGATCCAAGCAGTGAGTATTAATGAGGATTGAGATCTTGTGTACATCTTTTAGGTTCAATGTTATTGGCACAATCTGTCTGAAATTGAGTTTGTTATTGCTTATACAAGATTAAATATTTTTAAATATATCTTGAACAAACTCACTCGGTACTGTAGATTGTAAAATAAGAACAATCGTCGGATCGTCTTATGCATTATTTGAAATTTAATTGTAATATTTTTGTATCTACTTCACCGCTTCCAGGCAATCTGAGCATCCAGCGTTTCCTGTGCATCCTGTTCTTCGTGGTGCTGCCACTGATGGTCGTCAGCTGGTTGGCCTATCACTTCCTGATCCGGAACAACAAGCTCTTCGCCGGTGGAAAACTCGCTGAGAATATGTATGTATCGACGCCCACGTGCAGTAGCAACAGCAGCAGTAGAAGCAGCAGCAGCAGCAGTAGCACCAGCAGTGGCATCTCGCCGCCCGCTTGCTGTGCCGCCGCCGTCTCCTCCTGCTCCACAACTAGCTCACCCAGCACCACTTGTTCTTCGTCTGCACTAGCACCACCACAACTACCACTACAACCACCCACACTACACACTAACACCAACACTAACACTGTAATCGCCACCGCCACAATCACTAACATACACGCCACCCTGCCGCGCCTCAAGTCCAGCCCGGGCACTCTCGCTGCAGTGCATCCGCCTGCCATGCCCAAGAGCCGCAGCAACTACGAGGTGCAGCATGCGCCTCTACTGCGTCGCAAGCTCTCCACGACACAACTTACGGCAGTTGCTACAACGCCGACGCCGCCAGTCCCATTGCACAGCGGCAACAATAACAATATTAACAACAACAACAACAACAATAATAATAACAACACTAAAAACACAATGCGACGCCGGCTGGACATTACGGCGCCGCGTCTGCATGCAACTACAAATCCATTGGCGCTCACCGAGGGCGCCCAATACATACAGAGCGACCCCGCGAGGTGTGCCAAAAACTAACAATACTAACTAAAAATAACAACAACAATAACACTGCCAGCAATATTTGCATGCCAAAGACAAAATGGGAAAAGAAAACTTTTGCATGCTTGCGTGTTTCTTTTACCTCTTTTCCCTTAACAATACATTTTCATTTCAATTATTTTGTGTTCGCTTAACCTACATACATCTCAAATTGTCTGTGCCTTAATTTTAGTTAATTTTAATAAACTTTGAATAAATGCTTGCTTTTAATGTTATGTTTTGGTGTTGGATTTGTCATTTGCTCAAATTAATCCTGTTACTTATTGTTACCTATTTTATAATAGTATAAGCTAAACTAAATTTATCAAATAATTTGAGACCTTTCTTATTTGGACACATTGTCAGTCAATAATTTATTTCAAAAGTGGTTACTTAACATTATAACTCTTTGTTTACTGTTTTCCTTGTCTTTTGTCACTAATTCCTTATTGCAATACACTGTACTTTTAATACAAACAAATGTAATCAAATCAATTCAAGTTTACTTTCAAAGCGATTATATTTATTTAAACTATTTGTACTTTTAAAATGTAGTTTTAAGTTTAGTTTAGCAGTTTTGCTGTTAAGTCGCTGTTAGCTGCATGTTATCCACTTTCTGTTAACTGAATTTAGCCTTGCTTTGCGGTGTTGGTTTTTATTGCCTGATCTCTTTGAACTTGCACTTCTTTGTCCTGGTATGTAACACAAGCACAATGTACAATATATAATATATAATCGAAACAGCACACTCTGTAATACCGCAACACTAAGTCAATGTTTTATTTTTACAGCCTGAAAACCGCTAACGCCATTAAGCCACCATCGACGCGATCCAATCACAATGGCGCTGGTCCGCCAGCGGGTGGCGCCAATGGACTGCCCAAGTCTACGCCCAGCAGCACGGACGACATGAACTCGGCGCTGCTGAAGTCGCCAAGCGATTCAAGCGATGCCGCCGCCGGAGCTGCCAGTACGCCAGGAATGTTTGGCAAGTTCAAGGGCTTCACACTGCGTCCGCTGAACAATGCCAGCTCGCCGGCGAGCAACTACAGCGGCCCCAATGTGGCCTTTGTGCAGCCTACGGTGCAGCAGGATGGCAATGGAGTACCACAGCGTGCGGCACCGCCACCACCTGCAGTCAAGACGCCGGAGCAGAGCGCAGCGAAGAGCAGCCACACATTGCCGCGAGCGGCGCCAGCGTTGCCACCACCGAATCCCGGCTGCACAGCGCGTCCGATCATATCCAGGCCGACGCTGGATTCCAGTACGCTGACCATGGTGCCGCTTAAGGGCAGCTCTGGCGATCTTTCACCCACACGCTCGGCGCCGTCACCACCCGTGCCGCTGCATGCGGATCCCAAGCTGAACATCAAGCGGGATGGCACCATACGCCGCTTCGCCTCGTTCCTGAAGAAGGAGGAGAAGCCGCCGCTAAAAGAGAAGACGTACATTGATCGGGAACGATTGCGCACACTCGAGATATCCGCACCAATGCCCGTGCCGACGCCGGCGCAGGCCGAGTCCTCCAATTCGGACTCGGAGACAACGCCGCGCGAGGAGGAGACCAAGAATCTGGTAAAGCGCACCCAGTCCATGCGTTCCCCCACCAGGAAGACGCAACCCCAGACATTTGGCTCTATGCGCTCACCGCCCGGAGCAGCGCGTCCCAAGAGCACAGTGACTAGTGCTCCCGCCGGCGCCAATACGCGTCCGAAATCGCCGCCACCACGCCCACCGCCGCTGGTCAAGAAGACCAATTCGACCAGCTCGTCGGGCTACCAACTGCCGGTAGCCACCGCTCAGACGACGGCAGAGAACACCTACGATGACTGCGAGTGCATTGAGGCGCCTTTGCGCGCTTCCAGCGATGCCATCTACTCGGTCATCGAGGAGATACCGCCGGCGGCGCAAACGCTCAAGCGCAGCGATCTTGTGGCCGGCGGCAGCGACATGGGTCTGCTGGGCGAGATAGTCAATGAGTTTGAGAAGCTCAATGGCGGCGACTCGCTCTACTCGGGCAAACCAGCCGCAGCAGCTGGACCTGCTGCAGCCGCAGAGGAACAGACTGCAACGCCGCGTAGTCCACAGCGTCCGGCGCCACCAAAACCAGCGGGCAGCAATCGGAGCAGCAGCGCCGAGGACAAATCAGCTATAACGCCCACATATCTGCGTGCCACGCCGCTCAATGCGCCAGTGGCGCGTGTGGCACCCACACGCTCCGACATCTCACCATCGCGCGCCTTCTCCAGCTTCAAGCCGGCGCCAGCGAATGCCAGCAATCCCAGCAGTAGTACCAGCACCACGAGCAGCAGTGCCAGCAAAACCATTGCCACCGCTCCGGCTGCCCAGACAACGCGTCTTGGCGGTGCCGCGCGTCCCAAGTCCTTTACGAGGACAGCCAAAACACTGCCCAAAGGCGTCGCATCCGCCCCCTCGGCCACCATACAGAAGCCAAAGCCGCTCTCGGCGAAGCCATCGTTCAGCGGCGGACTGGCGAAGCGTGCTCCGGGCTCAGCGGCGTCCGGAACGGCGGCAGCGGCGCCAACACCACCCACTGTGCAGACAGCAACGAACATTGCGTCCTTGACGTCACGTTTCGAGCAGCGAAAGTAGACACCAGACTACAACAACAATGACTTTCTATATTATAAGCTAGCTTAGGTACGATCAAATTTCATTTGACACACGTCGTTGATATTCATTCCTTTATAGATTGGACCCCTCCTCTAGTTAGGTATAAAGCGTTGCTTAATTTACGTGCTTTTTAGTATCTCAATGACTAATTGTAAGCCTCAGTGTATGAAATTTCATTGATATGTAGTTATATTACTTAAATGCGTACTCATTATATTTATATAAATTTGTATGTATAATTGTTTATATATATATCTGTATATGCTATTTGCTTTTGTAAATAAAAACCAAAGAAGTCCAATTGTCACAAAAAAAATAACGCGCAGCTAACAAAAGGAAAGAAAACAAACAAAACACTCAAAGCAAAATAGTCCACCAGGTCAAAAGTACTCTTAAATGTAATGTTATCATGTTGTACAGTTGTAAAGCGCACTTGCGATATTTAAAAACGAATAAAGAATTATTATGAGCCGACTTTTCATCACAGTACACTAGAAATTTCCTTCCAAGATTTAAAGCTGACATAACTTTCCCAAAACTAAACCGATTTTTAAGCTTGTGGCCTTTTTGGCAACTGTTTGAACTGTATCTTAATTCTGCACAAAAATGGTTAATTTAAATGTGAAAAATTTAAATATCTTAGTGCCTGCCATTTAAATAACAATATATGTACCTTCACAAAAGAAGTAGCGGTTGTCAGTAAAAGCGTTGAGATACCATCTAAAATAATTCAAATTTTGACAACAATTTATGCGTTTTGTTCCACAAAGCAGCTGTTTGCTTGCAGTGTTGGTTAGTCTTGTCAAGAGCTATCGATAAGCGCAACTGAGAACTATCGATATAAGTACCGGGACTCTGGACCATTCGGCGCATTATTTTGTAAGTTTATTACCTATAAAAGTCAAAGCTGATTGGGTTTCAGCACATAAAAATAAGCATACAGCAGCCGTGACTAATAAAACTCTGAGCTTCAATCATTAGTGTATGTTATACACCGTATATTATGAATCCAAATCAACAGGTAGTTTCACACGTGTTTGAAATGCAATAGCATTTGCTCTCTGTCTCTCTCGTGCCCGCTCTTTTAATTTGTCACTTTGAAGCGCCGCATGTTGTGAAAAACTACTTGTGGCTCAATTGTTATTTAAAGTGCGATTTAAATTCAATTAAAGTGCGAAAATGCTGCGCAATGTGCCGCTCATAGTCATACTGGGCTCAACGGGCACTGGCAAGACAAAACTATCGCTAGAGCTCGCCCAACGATTTGGCGGCGAGATTATCAGCGCCGATTCCATGCAAGTCTATACAAATTTGGACATTGCCACAGCGAAGGCCACCAAAGAGGAGCAGTCCCTGGCGCGGCATCATTTGCTGGATGTAGCAACGCCTGCGGAGCCATATACAGTTACGCACTTTCGCAACGCAGCGTTGCCCATTATTGAGCAGCTGTTGTCCAAGTCGGAGCCACCAATTGTTGTTGGCGGCACCAATTACTACATAGAATCGCTGCTATGGGATATACTGGTGAGCACCAAGGAGCAGACTGCAGGCGATGACCAGCCAACACCCGATTTGCTCTCCGCCAGCACTACAGCTGAGCTGCATCAGCATTTGGTCAAAGTAGATGCGAGCAGCGCGAATCGGATACATCCCAATAATCGCCGGAAGATTCAACGCGCCATTGAGGTCTATCAGAGCACTGGCCAGACTCTGACAGCCAAGCTGGCGGAGCAGCGCCAGCGGCCGGGTGGCAATCGTCTAGGCGGCCCACTGCGCTACCCGCACACCATCCTGCTCTGGCTTCGCTGTCGACAACAGGTGCTCGATGAGCGGCTGGATAAACGCGTGGATGGCATGCTACAACAGGGATTGCTGCGGGAGCTGCGTCAGTTTCACAACTCCTATGCAGATGTCACGCTACAGGCGTACACGAAGGGAGTGCTGCAAACCATAGGCTACAAGGAGTTTGTGCCGTATTTGCTCAAATACGATGAACAGCAGGATGCACGCTTGGAGGCGTATCTGAGCGCACACGACTATCAGCTGCCCACACAGGAGCAGTTGCTGGTCATGGAGAGCGAGGAGGAGCAGTTGGCTGCTGGCTTGAAACTTCTGAGCAGCTGCTGTACCGATCTCAAGCTGGTCACGCGTCGCTACTCCAAGAAGCAGCTGAAGTGGATCAACAATCGCTTCCTCGCCAGCAAGGACCGACAGGTGCCCGATCTCTACGAGCTGGATACCAGCGATGTGGGCGCCTGGCACGACAAGGTCTTCAAGCGTGCTGAGTGCATCATCGACAGCTATCGCATGGATCAAATCTGCGAGCTACAGCCAATGGCTAAGCGCGTTCACCCTGGCGCCGATCTCAACGAGGAGACGAGCAACTTTTGTGCTATTTGCGAGCGTCACTTCATAGGCGAATATCAGTGGGGTCTGCATCTCAAGTCGAACAAACACAAACGACGACGCGAGTCGCAGCGACGCAAGCAGCGGGAAATGGACACCGGACCCCAATCGAAGCTGGCAAAACCAACAGCGACAACAACTGCAGCTGAAGTGCCTGATACGGCGCTGTAAACGATACACCCAGACAGGGATCGAGTAATAAATGTATTTACGTCTACAAACCTGAGTAGTAGCTTATTATACACTTTCCGAGGGCATTGTAGTTTTGTGATGAAATGTGTAACGCTTTACAGGAGATAGGTTTCGAAGGGCATTTAAATGCGGCACAGGAAAGACGACTGCTCTTGTTTATTTTTGTTGTGCTGATGCAAGCAATTCAGTTGACCCTCCCACTGAATTAAAGGGGGGGCCCGATCAGCTATCAGCTATATGTGAAACCGCAGTCGACAGAGGTCGTTGCCTAGCGAAAAGCGAAAACATGTTTGTGCAATTGAAGCCCACGTCTGGCAACTGTAATCATTTCATCTTTCATTTGCATTTCAGTCGCCAAGTGAAGCGCACGTAAGCAGAAAACTCATTCCAAGGACTAGCAACGATGGCAACCAAGAAAATAGGTGGGTAGCTCAGACTGGCATACGTAAACATATCATGCCATTAATTTCCTACCCTATTTGCATTTCAGCACTGCTCAGCGTGTCGGTCAAGACGGGTCTGCTGGATCTGGGCAAGAGCCTGAAGGAACTCGGATTTGAGCTGGTTGCCAGCGGCGGCACCGCGACTGCTCTCCGCGAAGCCGGCCTAAGCGTCCAGGATGTGTCAGATATAACAGGCGCACCGGAAATGCTGGGTGGGCGTGTCAAGACTCTGCATCCCGCTGTCCATGCGGGCATTTTGTCGCGCACCAGCAACAGCGATCTGGCTGATATGAAGCAACAGCACTACGATCTCATCCAGCTAGTTGTCTGCAATCTGTATCCGTTTGCCAGCACCATTGCCAAACCGGATGTCACTCTAGCCGATGCCGTGGAGAACATTGACATTGGTGGCGTAACGCTGTTGCGTGCCGCAGCCAAGAATCATCAGCGCGTCACAGTCATCTGTGAGACCGACGACTATGCCAAAGTGCTGGCCGAGATTGCCGCTAATGGCGACACCACACTGGAGACGCGTCAGGCTTTGGCCCTCAAGGCTTTCACCCATACGGCCAGCTATGATGATGCCATTTCCGATTACTTCCGCAAGCAGTATGGCGCTGGCTCTTCACAGCTGACCCTGCGCTATGGCATGAATCCCCACCAGAAGCCGGCGCAGCTGTACACACAGCTAGCCCAATTGCCGCTGCGTGTGCTGAATGCCTCCCCGGGCTTCATCAATTTATGCGATGCACTCAACGGCTGGCAGCTGGTCAGGGAACTGCAGCAAGCCCTGCAATTGCCAGCAGCCACCAGTTTCAAGCATGTCTCTCCAGCTGGAGCTGCTGTAGGTGTGCCGCTCAGTCCGGAGCAGGCCAAGCTCTGCATGGTCGATGACCTGTACGAGCAGCTGACGCCAATGGCCTCGGCTTATGCCAGAGCACGCGGTGCCGATCGCATGAGCTCCTTTGGTGACTTTGTGGCGCTCTCCGATGTTTGTGATGTGCTCACGGCCAGGATTATTTCGCGCGAGGTCTCCGA